>CM039462.1:74028545-74072828 GCA_022414725.1 Microglena sp. YARC | reverse complement strand
AAAAAGAGAGAGACTGCAAAGGAGGAAGAAGCACAAGCATCAAGAAGTTTCGCATCGCTTAATAACACAGCGCGTTACCATAGACACATCTTTCAAACCAACGCAGCCCATCTCCACATGCCTTCTTAACAGCAACTGGAACTCATACTAAAAACTAAGATCTCTTACTTTTGACCAAACACATGGGCCAAAAACTCCATGTCTCCCCCTGTGCCCCCCACCCAATGGCAACTACACTGGCCTACTTAACCCCTCCCTGGTGAACACACACTGACAAATTCAACTCGAAAACCCCCGCCACCATCTATTCAGCATATCTGCCTCACCTACACCTACCGTCTCATCCCACTGCTACACGCGACTGCAATCAGAAACTGGCACAAATAAAGCACAGGAAACCAGATGGAAATAATCCCAATGAATACTGAAGTTCCCCACCGAAATTGGCACACTGTCATTCACAAACTTAATGCAAATGTCTCCTGGATCCTGGAGAAACCCCAGACTGGCTTGGAAAACCTTCTGTCACATCAGTTTTATTGGCTTACAAAAAAATCTGACCGTACCTCCCAGAACTATAGAACCCCCAGGAAAAACTAACAATTAATGTGGCTTACTCTGGCTGGACCTCTCTCTCATCACCAACACAATTTCCACTAAATCAGAAACCAATCATTATTCTCAGCAAAACTGCAAGAGGGATTTAGAAAGACAAGAGCACCTTAATACGGAGCCTCCTCAACCTCCTTCACAACATAGAGGGATGCCTCCCTATTCCAACAAGACCTTGTACGCAGCTTCTTTTGACTTTAAAGCTCTGCTTCAACATGATAGATCACCAAAAACCTCTTTGCATATGCACAACTTGGATCCACCACGAACGCATAGACACAGTCAAAGGGAATCTTATACCAATCCACACTCACATCCTCCTAACAAACACGTCAACCATCCCATCACCAAGGGATCCACCAAGGGACACACTCTCCCCTCCCTTCATCCACTATTGAACCCTCCACCGATGCTATGCTCAGTGAGGAGGGGATACCCGGTCTCCCTCCACCGCGCGCTCTGACGAGCACGCTCACAGCATCCCTGGGGTAGCGATGAAACCGCATCCTCACTGGAAGGTCGAGAGGACCTCGCATCCATGTTGGTAAGTACAACTGTTTAAGTCACCTGGTCTGGCATCCCTCTCAATGCACAAATGTTGTCAGTGGCACCTTTCAACAAACCACCCTCAAACCCCACCACATGATATCCAAACAAAGACTCCAGGACAAAATAGCTTGGAGACACATATGAACTTATCAACCACCAGATAATGCCTACAAATACTTTAGGAGTCCAATCTCTCTCACTCTCAACTGGAAAACCCACTGCATGCACCCTTGTGACATTATCACACGCAAGGCCTACTATACTCCAACAAAGCTAAAGCAGCACCCTGAAAATGCATTAGCATAATCAGATACACAATGCATCAGAGCAGCCATAAATACCTAGAATTCGTAGCCCCTTCTCTCTCAACGACATACAATTATAGATAAAGCAGTTACTTAAACAGCAAAATGGTGCAAGCAGCCCTTCCAGTCTTCCCACTAGGCACTACACTGCAAAACAAGGCAGCCTAGATCCCCTCTCTCCTAACTGAAACACACAAATTACTGCTCTGCCTCACCCACGCATGAATGACACGACGCCTGCATACTAACAAAATCTCTCTCACAAAAACCTCAAAACTTTCCACACTCTCACTCCAACTCTCTCTTCCCAACTCCCAATACCATCCTTGCCCCGCAACTTCAACTCTAGACCATTCAAGACATCCAAATTACATGAATGAACAGAACTCTGATAAGCTCAACATCCATCATACTGCCTCACCTGCTCAATCCTGTTCCTTGTGACTCCCTCCACGATTAGGATCTAATACATAGCACGACCTGGTTCTCCAGCAGCACTCACCTTATCACTACTGCACGGAATTCCTCTATCCACAACAGCAAAGTAGAAAGCACCACATCGCTCTCAACCTCCTTCAGCACACCACGGCAACAGCCCCGACCTGCTCCCCTCTTCAGCCATGCCAACCCTCTTCCATACCGCAGCACTAACTCTGAACCATGGTTCGTCATACACCATCCAGCCCGATACCGTCACCGATGGCGGCTAGAACATGTTTTGTCGCCGCTCCGTTCCTCCACCAATCAGCGCTACACCCCATCCAGCGAGCGCAACCATCCTGTCAAGAAGCGGACTACACAGCAGACCTCTCGAGACATCAGCGGGAACAATGGGTGGGCCGTGGACCACCTGTCAACTGCACAGCCGAATAGAAAACGCCAACGTCGACCACTACGTAAAGCACTGGGGCAACAATGAAGCCTGCGACAACCTGGCATCTCCGGCCTTCACCTGCTGCAAGGCCAGTCATCCGCGGCCCCAGCCCAAGCCCTTTCTTTAAGCACTAAAAGAACATCACTAATGTCTCGAAACCCTTGATACTCTTCTAAGGCAGCAATGCTCCACCCTACCCCTGATCCCATCCCCCCTACCCGTCTCCTTCACCCACCTATGGTAACCAGTACAAACCCTCAGCATCACCAGCTGGCGCAGCAAACGGACCATGGACACTAGGACACCAGCATCACCACCTCCACACGCCACTCACCTCCAATGGGCCCCCATCACCATGGCACAACGACCATACCTATGTCCCATCATACACCCAAACAGGGTTACATATCCTTGCACAGTAACCTCAAGTAATACTCCCCACTCTGAGGTCCACTGGAAACCACAACCATACCCACATCACCCACCTCATCACTATGCTGGGCCAATGCCACCTATGACACCCTTCTCCAGGCCTTCAAAGACACACCCCCACCACAAACCATCTTAAGCCAGAAGAGACTCCACTTACTAACTCCCAGCAACAGGACAATGGCCACTACACTGGCTTCAACGCTGATAACTCATCCGCCCTTGTCGCACAAACTCTCAACATAGACACTCATACCGAAACCCTACCTGGGACATCCAATCACCACTCAAACACACAGCCCAAACTGCATCCTCACTGGCTCAGAAGCCATCAAACCCACACGCATGCAGACACTACATTCCTCTATAACCCCACCGGGAAATGTGTGGGTCATAGTACAACACCCTTCTCACCTCCTCCACACACACTATGAATACAATAAAACTACACGCCCTTCAACTTGGAACCAACTCACACAAGGAGATTCCTACCTTGAACCTTGCAGCCCTATACACACCAGACACAGGAACACCCTGCCTCCACCACTACACTCCCCCTTCCCCCAGCCCTGCACTCCAAGCTAACCCTAGCACCTCAACATCACCCATCACCGCACTGACTACCCACTCAACCTAGATTCTGCCTATGAAGAATTTTCCGCCTCCATGAACAGTTGACGCACACAGCTCTTTGAGCCAACGGGGATCTCTTCCACAGCATCTGGACAGGGGGATCACTGGTGGACATCCCTACCTCCGTCACCGATGCACACAAGGCACTCAGGTGGCTCTAGCCAGATGCTGACCACGCAGAAGCACAACACATCCCAACATCACTGTACGTCATCCAAGACAAACTATAATGCCCCTACAAGAAACTATTGCACCACCCTGGATCCATCACGTGGACTCAGACCTTTCTCTGAAATCTACAGCACTCTGAACTGGCTAGGGGCAAACATCACAACCCTACTCCTCCCACAAGCTCCACATTCTCAATCATTCAGCAACCCAAGAGCCAAACCTGAATACCTAAACCGTCTCCAGGGTTCAAAGACATCTGGTCAGCAGCACATGCTCACATCTTCACCCTACTGGGAACCACATAACCCCCTGCACATCCCCTACCTTACCTCTTCAGACACACAAATCACCTACCCCAGGACTCTTAAAATCCCTCACTACCCTGCCCTGGCAGCCTACCACCCACCACTGCCCCCTCTGCTCCCCACAGTTATCTACCCCTGCCACTACCCAGCCATACCTACCCTAGGTCTGCAGGTCTATACTGATGGCAGCCTGATCAAGGGAGCCCCTGGCACCCCAGCAAAAATAGGTGCAGGGGTCTACATACCTGTGGCTGGTATGAGCTATTCCATTAACCAGGAGGCCAAGGCGCCACCAGAACTAACAACCGGGCTGAATTAGTGGCCATCCATCAAGCCATAGCACGCATTGACTATAATACTGACCTCACCCTGGCACACTGACAGCCTTCTGCTCACTCCAACTCATTACAAAATGATCAAGATCTACTACCTCTACACGTTCTCTCACTCTGAACTCCTGCATTCTATCCGCACTCACTTGTCCAACGCATTCTGGCAGGATCACACACTACCCTCATGCAAAGTACGCTCACACACTGGCATATTGGGCAATGATAGAGCAGATGCACTAGCACGCAATGCAGCCACCAACCCAGCATCTGTACGATACACCGACACCACTGGAGAACAACCCCGCCACAACACCTATTGGCCCACTGTCCAAACCCCCCCCTGCACACTCTTGGCACAACTCCCCACGAGCCTTAGCACCTAACCTCACCAACGGGATCAGTCTTAACCTTCCCACTAGCTGCCACCTCGGACAACATCCTCAAGCAATATATGCCACACCTGGGCTGATAACACCCCCTTGCATTACCCCACTCCAGCAATAAATTCTGACATCCTCTCACATCACCCACAAAAACTAAGTTCTGCATCCTCAAGGACAGATGGGGCCGACTGTGGAACAAGAAGCTTGCCAATGCGCTGGAAGATGCCCTATGCTAACAACCCCAACCCTGCCACCTCCCCCACATGCCTATTTGTACCACCCACGAGGACGGAGCTGGCCACATTCTTGCTGGCTGCACACACGCCACCTTCAAGGCATGTACATCAAAGCGTCAACGCAGCTGTCCACTTACTGCACAAGGCCATCAGCAAAGGCGCCCTTGGATCCCTGCCGCGTTATCATGACGCAGGTAGGCTGGAGGACCTCCCCGCCGGAGTCCTTGGCAAAAAAACTGCTGACTGGTTACGCCCTCCCTCCATCTCAGCAGAGATCTGGCCCAAACTGAGGCCAGATCTCGCCATCCTGCCCGAGGTGGACTCACCCACCATTGCTGCTGACAAGGAAATCTGGATTCTAGAGCTGGGATACTGCTGACACCAAACCATGCCACTAAGGCAGAGGATAAACATGCCCAACACACCCAGTTGGTGCCGCCTAAGACTAGCTGGCTACCTTGTTCACTACCTAGTTTGTTACCATTGGTACCACTGGCAACCATCCCAGAACCTTTGTGACTCCATGACCACCCTTGGTCTTACCAATTTTAGAAATTCTTACATTAGGCAGACCAGCTGCACCACCACTCTGTTGACAGCTTTCAGACTATTTTACAATGTCGTAGATTCATGGAACACCACCCCGCCGGAGATTAACATTTTTTGGTCCAGCTAGTGCCACCCACGTGACTGACTGAAATGACTCTCAGTCAGTTACGGGTGGGATCACAACTAGTACTGGATATTTTTTGTGTTATCTATGGTGACTACAGCTAGCTTCTGCGTACGCTGTGGTGTCCTTAATCTCACGTCCCTAGAGTATTTATATTTCTTGGATGTAACAATTTCAATTTCAATTTCATTTCCTGCGTTTACCATTGCATGAAACTAAGACAGGTCCTAGAACACTACTGCTCCGCAGCCTGGGGGGGGCTGAATCCTTAAAGGTGTACAGCAGCCAGTGGCTGGAGCTAACAGATGAGTCCTTTGTGCAACGTATCTCTTTCTGTGCTTGTGGAGGACAGACCCAGTGATGTGTTGCAGGTGCAGCTAACTGAAGGAGGGATTAGAGTTGTAAAAGGGCAGTGGTGAGGGAAGAGAAGCTTGTTGAGAGAAGATGAAGGGGAGTTCAAGAGCAATGGGGAAGAGGAGTACAGGCTTGCCGGAACTACGCCTGACAAATAAATGTATGTACACGTTATGACGAGGCGTGAGCTTGAGGGGGCCAGCCCGTTTTCTTGTTAATGGCCAACCACCTTGAGGGGGCCAGCAGTTTACTTGTTGATAGGCCAACCACCTTGAGGGGGGCCAGCATTTACTTGTTAATGGCCAACCACCTGAGGGGGGCAGCCCGTTTACTTGTGATGGGCCAACCACCATTAGTCATGTCAGCCTCCAAGTGGAGGGTCCCGGCCTTGTCGATATTCCGTTTTTTCCGGGACTTGACTTGAATTTATTGGTCACATGTTCTTCAGCCTCTGGCTGCACACCGTCTTCCAATTCGAAGTCTTTCCGTGCGATAGCCACGAAAACAAGCCAGGCCACTATGCGGATTGGACAGTTTACTGACTTTTCCAGGCCAACAAATAAATAATAATAATTGTTACATAAGGTTCTATACCGCCGCAGATTCGGAGTCTAACCGTCTGCAGAATACAATACTACCCTGTGCGAGAGCCACAGAAACCAGGAGTGTGACAGGGTTCAACTATGGCTCGTTAAAGACCTGTCCAGGGTCTCTACAACAACAGTTGGAGGCCCGTAGGCTGCTGACCTATTTATTTACTGATTTATATATCAGTCTCTGAGTTTGGCATAATGCACACCGGTACCTACTTCCTCCGGGACCGTGTTTTGCCTGCCGCCAGGCCACAGGCTAGCTGTGGCCTGCACGTGACTGTAGTACCTTGCATTACACATCCCTATTCTATATGATTGCGCCTGTTGCGCTTAATAGCATCTTCTCTCTTAATCGAGCCTATGCGTTGGAACAATCTTACATTAACAGGTTTATGTGCGCCATCTTTAGACGCTAACGAAGAACACCGCTGACTTTCCGCGATCGGAATCAGTTCCCCCTCTGACTAGTCGAAGGCGAGTTTTAAGTAAGCACCTGACTCCTGTGCGGATCCTACTCCCGCTGCTCCGCCTGCCGCTTCCTACCAAGAATCCTTGATCTGCCACTGCGTCCTACGACTGGAGCAAGCAAGAGCGACTACAAGTCACCGAAATCTATGAAGTGAGTATAGGACGAACGCCCTCACCGAGACCCACACAGCGCTGTATTGATCTCGAGACGATCAATTTGCTTACGACCCCGGCTTAAGAGAAGCTCCTGTCGTCGAACATTGCCGCTTGGCAAAGTTCAAACCCGGTAATCCGCTGGATCCCTTTGGATCGCCGATTTCCCACAAGCACTCACCCCCCCTTCCCTGCCCCGCCCTCGTAATCCCCTATCCATCCATCACTCCGAACAAACGGCATCAAGAATCCATTCCCCTCCCTCCCACGTCCTGTTGCATGCGCAACCTCAGCCGCTCTCTATCGCCTCATGACCATTTACACCGTCCCGTTCTCCTCCCCAGTTGGCCTCCACCTCCAAACTCGCATTCCATTTTCTCCCAGACCAGTTGCTTTGCAAATACCCCCCCCCCCCCCCCTTCCCTCCCTCCTGTCAACGCCCCGACGCACCCATCCTGCTCCGTGGCCACTCCCGACGGATCTATCCGCCTGAACGCCTGATGGGGGCACCTCCAGATCGCCGATGGCCACGTCGCTGATTAATTCCAACTGTCGCCTATCCCTCATTCTTCATCCTGCCTCCTCCAAGGACTGCGTGAAGAATCCTTACAATGGGACTACTTGACAAGATTGCTTCATGCAATTTACTGAATTAAATCTGACTGGGACACATGGAGCACTACATCACGACAAGCTGGACATGGCTACCGATAGGCTAGGTGACTATAATGAACTCATAACGGGGGGCCCGTATCATTGCTGAACACTTAGCCCCCACATCCTAGCCGAAGTAGACCACATGATATTTACTCATGCCCCAACTGATCCTTCCACACCTTGAAAGAGTGTTTGGGACCCCGTCAGGCCACCTACATTGGTTTCAGGATTGCATGAATGAGATCCTAATTATTCACCTCCTAGCCACCTTGTAGGCCTTGTATTCTTTTCTGCCAATTCTACTGCTTTTGCACTGCGAGTGCGAAGTCAAATACGTAGAAGAAACGTGCTCGTTACATGTACTGAGATATGGACCTAGGAAACCCCAGTCCCTAGGACCGCTTCTATTTCCACCATTCAAAGCCGAAATCCACGCCACCGGATTGGTTTGTTCAAATCAAGCTGACTGACTGACAGAAAATTGAGAGAAAGTGCACAATCAGCTCAAAAGACGTGCAACACCAGCTGCAAGATATGAAACCGTCAGCGGGGAACATGATAACTGGGTTCGGCAACGCTATCCCGTATCCACAGTAACCAGCCACTATAGCATACTAGATGATCTTGCTGACCGCTTGCATGGGGGGCTACACTCACCCTCACCTGCAGCTGAACCAACATGCTCCCCTGTTGATCACACTCACCTGCATGGGGGGCTACACTCACCCTCACCTGCAGCTGAACCAACATGCTTACCTGTTGATCACACTCACCTGCATGAGGGTTACACTCACCCCCACCTGCAGCTGAACCAACATGCTCACCTGTTGATCACACTCACCTGCATGAGGGGCTACACTCACCCCCACCTGTAGCTGAACCGACATGCCCACCTGTTGATCACACTCACCTGCATGAGGGGCTACACTCACCCTCACCTGCAGCTGAACTGACATGCTCGCTTGTTGATCACGCTCACCTGCATGGGGGGCTACACTCACCCTCACCCGCAGTTATTCCTGTACTTGCATCTGATACCATCCTTGCAACACCTTGTGTATCCTCGTTGCCATCCCCCATAAGAAAATCACACCAGCTCTCCAACTTGCAAGTGCTGATGATGAGTGCAACACTCATGACATGAACCACTTGCATGGGGGGGAATTGCCTGGCCATTCTGTCCTCCCTCCTGATGTCTCTAATGACTTGCATGGGGGGGACATTAACACCTATGTTCCCACATCCACATCCACATCCTGCTCTAGTGATGTGGAACCGACTCCCACCAAGCACAGCAACACCACCACCACCTGGCATACTGTCAGCCCCACTCCTGACATGATATAACTATCATCAGATCACACCACCTTCCACTCACCTCTGCCCTCCAAGGCATTCCCCACCTGCCCTTCCCACGCTACCACCACAGGACATGCAAGCGACCATGCATCCTTGTGGGTATCGGATGAAGACACACTTGTGAAGGGGAACATGGGGAGGTATATATATCATGGAAGGGAAATGTCCTGATGTACTGACGAGGGGACTGACCTATGCATTGCATGCATCTGTGCACCCATGTGATGTGACCCTTCTTACATGCAGATAAAAGCATGAGCGATACCCTCGTGAGCTGATTTATATCTACGTGTACTGCACAGATTGAAGTAACGTACTGCCCATTGCTGATGTACTGCTGTACTAAACTGCTGTGCACTGAACCGCAATGCTGTAATGCAGATCCGTTGCATGCAGATCCTCATGAGCGATACCCTCGTGTGATGATCTACATGCACCAAACTGCAGTGCTGTACAGCACTAGCGTACCGCCCATGTACTAGTGCTCCTACAGCTCATAGTATTGCCTAGGCAATAATGCAACTAGCTAACCTGCAGCGATTTGATGATCCCCATCGTGTGTTACACATTTAGTAATGAACACTCTAGGAATTAATTCATGATCTGCCCCGTACTGCCACATGTACTTACCCACGTGCAGTTCAAGTCTTTTACCCTTTCGATGTTCTCATGCTAACAACATGATGCATGCATGATTCTAATTTAGCATTTCAGCACTAAGCCTTCATTACCAAAATTATGGGGGACTAGTACAGACATCATCAGTTGTTTTCCCTGGAGCTCTTTCGTTGTATCCCTGCAGCTCCCCTGCAGCATTCATAGCTATGCTTACGTTGATCTGCAATGACCCAGCAGGTCCCAACAGCACCAGCAGTCCCTACCGTCCCTGTTTTTTTTGTCCGCTCCTAGTGCCCTTGCAGCGACCCTAGCTACCTCTCAGCCCCCCAGCTGCTGACACCTTGTAGTTACCCTGCAGCATTCCTAGCTCAAGTCCGCCATCAGCTTGCCCTTGACAGCTTCCCCAGCACGCCAGGCACCTAGTAGTCCATTGCTCCCCATCTGTTGTATTAGACCTGAACACTCTAGAATTTATTTATATTGTATGCCACCTGTACTGTCCATGTACTTTCACAGGCAGTCAAATTTGGGATTTAGAATTATCCTAGTCTCTACCAGATGTCTGCGTTTTAATTTAGGTTACAAGCAATCCAGCTACAAACACCCAAATTATGGGGGGGACTAGTCCAGACATCCTGTCTAGAACAAATTATCCAGCCTCACACCATGCCTTCTCGTAACCAAGGTTATCTCCACAAGATTTAACCAAGCCTGGAAGTTTCCTTCCATCCCCATAGCAGCCCCTCTGCACCCTAGCATGCAGCTACCTGCAGCTTCTTTCTAGTTTCCCAGCAGCCTCTCTGCAAACCTAGCCTGCAGCCTATCTGCAGTCCCTTTAGTTTCCTAGCAGCTTCCCTGCAATCTAGCCTGCTGTCCCTTTACAGTTTCCTATTAGGGCCAGCTACTTTAGTAGAATGACATTCTTTGTAGACATTTGCTAATGTGCTATACCCCTTGAATCCTGTCCCAAATAATTTATTATTCACAGTCTTTCATATCAGCTATTAGCAACCATCTCAAAAGTCTTACTAGCCCTTATATTATTATTTCTTATGCCCCTCAGTTAATTCCAGGAATTCTTGAGTTCAAGAATACCTAGAATTGGGGGGGATGTTATTTACTGATTTATATATCAGTCTCTGAGTTGGCATAATGAACACCGGTACCTACTTCCTCCGGGACCCGTGTTGCCTGCCGCCAGGCCACAGGCTAGCTGTGGCCTGCACGTGACTGCAGTACCTTGCAGTACACATCCCTATTCTATATGATTGCGCCTGTTGCGCTTAATAGCATCTTCTCCTCTAATCGAGCCTATGCGTTGTAACAATCTTACATTAACAGGTTATGTGCGCCATCTTTAGACGCTAACGAAGAACAGCCGCTGATTTCCGCGTTCGGAATCAGTTCCCCTCTAACTAGTCGAAGGCCCGAGTTTTAACTAAGCACCTGGACTCCCTGTGCGGATCCTACTTCCCGCTGCTCCGCCTGCCGCTTCCTACCAAGAATCCTTGGATCAGCCACTGCGTCCTACGACTGGAGCAAGCAAGAGCGATTACAAGTCACCGAAATCTATGAAGTGAGTATAGGACGACGCCCTCACCGAGACCCACACAGCGCTGTATTGATCTCAGACGATCAATTTGCTTACGACCCGGCTTAAGAGAAGCTCCTGTCGTCGAACATTGCCCGCTTGCAAAGTTCAAACCCCGTAATCCGCTGGATCCCTTTGGATCGCCGATTCCCACAAGCACTCCACCCCCCTTCCCCTGCCCCGCCCTCGTAATCCCCTATCCATCCATCACTCCGAACAAACGGTATCAAGATCCCATTCCCCTCCCCTCCCACGTCCTGTTGCATGCGCAACCTCAGCCGCTCTCCATCGCCTCCTGACCATTTACACCGTCCCGTTCTCTCCCCAGTTGGCCTCCACCTCCAACTCGCATTCCATTTTCTCCCAGACCAGTTGCTTCGCAATACCCCCCCCCCCCCCCCCCCCCCTTCCCCTCCCTCCCTGTCAACGCCCCGACGCCACCCATCCTGCTCCGTGGCCACTCCCGACGGATCTTATCCGCCTGAACGCCTGATGGGGGCACCTCAAGATCGCCGATGGCCACGTCGCTGGATTAATTCCAACTGTCGCCTATCCCTCATTCTTCATCCTGCTCCTCCAAGGACTGCGTGAAGAATCCTTACAATGGGACTACTTGACAAGGATTGCTTCATGCAATTTACTGGAATTAAATCTGACTGGGACACATGGGAGCACTACATCAACGACAAGCTGGACATGGCTACCGATAGGCTAGGTGACTATAATGAACTCATAACGGGGGCCCGTATCATTGCTGAACACTTAGCCCCCCACATCCTAGCCGAAGTAGACCACATGATATTTACTCATCCCCAACTGATCCTTCCACACCTTGAAAGAGTGTTGGGACCCCGTCAGGCCACCTACATTGGTTTCAGGATTGCATGAATGAGATCCCTAAATTATTCACCTCCTAGCCACCTTGTAGGCCTTGTATTCTTTTCTGCCAATTCTACTGCCTTTGCACTTGCCGAGTGCGAAGTCAAATACGTAGAAGAACGTGCTCGGTTACATGTACTGAGATATGGACCTAGGAAAACCCCAGTCCCTAGGACCGCTTCTATTCCCACCATTCCAAAGCCAAAATCCACGCCACCAGATTGGTTTGTTCAAATCCAAGCTGACTGACTGACTGAAAAAAAATTGAGAGAAGTGCACAATCATCTCAAAGACGTGCAACACCAGCTGCAAGATATGAACCGTCAGCGGGAACATGATAACTGGGTTCGGCAACGCTATCCCGCATCCACAGTAACAGCCACTATAGCATACCAGATGATCTTGCTGACCGCTTGCATGGGGGGCTACACTCACCCTCACCTGCAGCTGAACCAACATGCTCACCTGTTGATCACACTCACCTGCATGGGGGGCTACACTCACCCTCACCTGCAGCTGAACCAACATGCTTACCTGCTGATCACACTCACCTGCATGAGGGGCTACACTCACCCCCACCTGCAGCTGAACCAACATGCTCACCTGTTGATCACACTCACCTGCATGAGGGGCTACACTCACCCCCACCTGTAGCTGAACCGACATGCCCACCTGTTGATCACAATCACCTGCATGAGGGGCTACACTCACCCTCACCTGCAGCTGAACTGACATGCTCGCTTGTTGATCACGCTCACCTGCATGGGGGGCTACACTCACCCTCACCCGCAGTTATTCCTGTACTTGCATCTGATACCATCCCTGCAACACCCTTGTGTATCCTCGTTGCCATCCCCCATAAGAAAATCACACCAGCTCTCCAACTTGCAAGTGCTGATGATGAGTGCAACACTCATGACATGAACCACTTGCATGGGGGGGAATTGCCTGACCATTCTGTCCTCCCTCCTGATGTCTCTAATGACTTGCATGGGGGGGACATTAACACCTATGTTCCCACATCCACATCCACATCCTGCTCTAGTGATGAGGAACCAACTCCCACCAAGCACAGCAACACCACCACCACCTGGCATACTGTCAGCCCCACTCCTGACATGATAACTATCATCAGATCACACCACCTTCTACTCACCTCTGCCCTCCAAGGCATTCCCCACCTGCCCTTCCCACGCTACCACCACAGGACATGCAAGCGACCATGCATCCTTGTGGGTATCGGATGAAGGACACACTTGTGAAGGGAACATGGGAGGTATATATCATGGAAGGGAAATGTCCTGATGTACTGACGAGGGGACTGACCTATGCATTGCATGCATCTGTGCACCCATGTGATGTGACCCTTCTTACATGCAGATAAAAGCATGAGCGATACCCTCGTGAGCTGATTTATATCTACGTGTACTGTACTGCACAGATTGAAGTAACGTACTGCCCATTGCTGATGTACTGCTGTACTAAACTGCTGTGCACTGAACCGCAATGCTGTAATGCAGATCCGTTGCATGCAGATCCTCATGAGCGATACCCTCGTGTGATGATCTACATGCACCAAACTGCAGTGCTGTACAGCACTAGCGTACCGCCCATGTACTAGTGCTCCTACAGCTCATAGTATTGCCTAGGCAATAATACAACTAGCTAACCTGCAGCGATTTGATGATCCCCATCGTGTGTTACACAATTAGTAATGAACACTCTAGGAATTAATTCATGATCTGCCCCGTACTGCCACATGTACTTACCCACGTGCAGTTCAAGTCTTTTACCCTTTCGATGTTCTCATGCTAACAACATGATGCATGCATGATTCTAATTTAGCATTTCAGCACTAAGCCTTCATTACCAAATTATGGGGGACTAGTACAGACATCATCAGTTGTTTTCCCTGGAGCTCTTTCGTTGTATCCCCTGCAGCTCCCCTGCAGCATTCATAGCTATGCTTACGTTGATCTGCAATGACCCAGCAGGTCCCAACAGCACCAGCAGTCCCTACCGTCCCTGTTTTTTTTTGTCCGCTCCTAGTGCCCTTGCAGCGACCCTAGCTACCTCTCAGCCCCAGCTGCTGACACCTTGTAGTTACCCTGCAGCATTCCTAGCTCAAGTCCGCCATCAGCTTGCCCTTGACAGCTTCCCCAGCACGCCAGGCACCTAGTAGTCCATTGCTCCCCATCTGTTGTATTAGACCTGAACACTCTAGAATTTATTATATTGTATGCCACCTGTACTGTCCCATGTACTTTCACAGGCAGTCAAATTTGGGATTTAGAATTATCCTAGTCTCTACCAGATGTCTGCGTTTTAATTTAGGTTACAAGCAATCCAGCTACAAACACCCAAATTATGGGGGGGACTAGTCCAGACATCCTGTCTAGAACAAATTATCCAGCCTCACACCATGCCCTTCTCGTAACCAAGGTTATCTCCACAAGATTTAACCAAGCCTGGAAGTTTCCTTCCATCCCCATAGCAGCCCCTCTGCACCCTAGCATGCAGCCTACCTGCAGCTTCTTTCTAGTTTCCCAGCAGCCTCTCTGCAACCTAGCCTGCAGCCTATCTGCAGTCCCCTTTAGTTTCCTAGCAGCTTCCCTGCAATCTAGCCTGCTGTCCCTTTACAGTTTCCTATTAGGGCCAGCTACTTTAGTAGAATGACATTTCTTTGTAGACATTTGCTAATGTGCTATACCCCTTGAATCCTGTCCCAAATAATTTATTATTCACAGTCTTTCATATCAGCTATTAGCAACCATCTCAAAAGTCTTACTAGCCCTTATATTATTATTTCCTTATGCCCCTCAGTTAATTCCAGGAATTCTTGAGTTCAAGAATACCTAGAATTGGGGGGGATGTTATTTACTGATTTATATATCAGTCTCTGAGTTGGCATAATGAACACCGGTACCTACTTCCTCCGGGACCCGTGTTGCCTGCCGCCAGGCCACAGGCTAGCTGTGGCCTGCACGTGACTGCAGTACCTTGCAGTACACATCCCTATTCTATATGATTGCGCCTGTTGCGCTTAATAGCATCTTCTCCTCTATCGAGCCTATGCCGTTGTAACAATCTTACATTAACAGGTTATGTGCGCCATCTTTAGACGCTAACGAAGAACAGCCGCTGATTTCCGCGTTCGGAATCAGTTCCCCTCTGACTAGTCGAAGGCCCGAGTTTTAACTAAGCACCTGGACTCCCTGTGCGGATCCTACTTCCCGCTGCTCCGCCTGCCGCTTCCTACCAAGAATCCTTGGATCTGCCACTGCGTCCTACGACTGGAGCAAGCAAGAGCGACTACAAGTCACCGAAATCTATGAAGTGAGTATAGGACGACGCCCTCACCGAGACCCACACAGCGCTGTATTGATCTCAGCCCGAAATGATCAATTTGCTTACGACCCCAGCTTAAGAGAAGCTCCTCTCGTCGAACATTGCCGCTTGGCAAAGTTCAAACCCCGGTAATCCGTTGGATCCCTTTGGATCGCCGATTCCCACAAGCACTCCATCCCCCCTTCCCCTGCCCCGCCCTCGTAATCCCTATCCATCCATCACTCCGAACAAACGGCATCAAGATCCCATTCCCTCCCCTCCACGTCCCGTTGCATGCGCAACCTCAGCCGCTCTCCATCGCCTCCTGACCATTTACACCGTCCCGTTCTCTCCCAGTTGGCCTCCAAACTCGCATTCCATTTTCTCCCAGACCAGTTGCTCGCAAATACCCCCCCCCCCCCCCCCCCCCCTTCCCCTCCCTCCCTGTCAACGCCCCGACGCCACCATCCTGCTCCGTGGCCACTCCCGACGGATCTTATCCGCCTGAACGCCTGATGGGGGGCACCTCCAGATCGCCGATGGCCACGTCGCTGGATTAATTCCAACTGTCGCCTATCCCTCATTCTTCATCCTGCCTCCTCCAAGGACTGCGTGAAGAATCCTTACAATGGGACTAACTTGACAAGGATTGCTTCATGCAATTTACTGGAATTAAATCTGACTGGGACACATGGGAGCACTACATCAACGACAAGCTGGACATGGCTACCGATAGGCTAGGTGACTATAATGAACTCATAACGGGGGGCCCGTATCATTGCTGAACACTTAGCCCCCACATCCTAGCCGAAGTAGACCACATGATATTTACTCATCCCCAACTGATCCTTCCACACCTTGAAAGAGTGTTTGGGACCCCGTCAGGCCACCTACATTGGTTTCAGGATTGCATGAATGAGAATCCCTAATTATTCACCTCCTAGCCACCTTGTAGGCCTTGTATTCTTTTCTGCCAATTCTACTGCCTTTTGCACTTGCCGAGTGCGAAGTCAAATACGTAGAAGAACGTGCTCGGTTACATGTACTGAGATATGGACCTAGGAAAACCCCAGTCCCTAGGACCGCTTCTATTCCCACCATTCCAAAGCCAAAATCCACGCCACCGGATTGGTTTGTTCAAATCCAAGCTGACTGACTGACAGAAAATTGAGAGAAGTGCACAATCAGCTCAAAGACGTGCAACACCAGCTGCAAGATATGAACCGTCAGCGGGAACATGATAACTGGGTTCGGCAACGCTATCCCGCATCCACAGTAAACCAGCCACTATAGCATACCAGATGATCTTGCTGACCGCTTGCATGGGGGGCTACACTCACCCTCACCTGCAGCTGAACCAACATGCTCACCTGTTGATCACACTCACCTGCATGGGGGGCTACACTCACCCTCACCTGCAGCCTGAACCAACATGCTCACCTGTTCATCACACTCACCTGCATGAGGGGCTACACTCACCCCCACCTGCAGCTGAACCAACATGCTCACCTGTTGATCACACTCACCTGCATGAGGGGTTACTCTCACCCCACCTGTAGCTGAACGACATGCCCACCTGTTGATCACAATCACCTGCATGAGGGGCTACACTCACCCTCACCTGCAGCTGAACTGACATGCTCGCTTGTTGATCACGCTCACCTGCATGAGGGGCTACACTCACACCCTCACCCGCAGTTATTCCTGTACTTGCATCTGATACCATCCTGCAAAACCCTTGTGTATCCTCGTTGCCATCCCCCATAAGAAAAATCACACCAGCTTCTCCATCTTGCAAGTGCTGATGATGAGTGCAACACTCATGACATGAACCACTTGCATGGGGGGGAATTGCCTGACCATTCTGTCCTCCTCCTGATGTCTCTAATGACTTGCATGGGGGGGACATTAACACTATGTTCCCACATCCACATCCACATCCTGCTCTAGTGATGAGGAACCAACTCCACCAAGCACAGCAACACCACCACCACCTGGCATACTGTCAGCCCCACTCCTGACATGATAACTATCATCAGATCACACCACCTTCCACTCACCTCTGCCCTCCAAGGCATTCCCCACCTGCCCTTCCCACGCTACCACCACAGGACATGCAAGCGACCATGCATCCTTGTGGGTATCGGATGAAGGACACACTTGTGAAGGGGAACATGGGGAGGTATATATCATGGAAGGGAAATGTCCTGATGTACTGACGAGGGGACTGACCTATGCATTGCATGCATCTGTGCACCCATGTGATGTGACCCTTCTTACATGCAGATAAAAGCATGAGCGATACCCTCGTGAGCTGATTTATATCTACGTGTACTGTACTGCACAGATTGAAGTAACGTACTGCCCATTGCTGATGTACTGCTGTACTAAACTGCTGTGCACTGAAACCGCAATGCTGTAATGCAGATCCGTTGCATGCAGATCCTCATGAGCGATACCCTCGTGTGATGATCTACATGCACCAAACTGCAGTGCTGTACAGCACTAGCGTACCGCCCATGTACTAGTGCTCCTACAGCTCATATTATTGCCTAGGCAATAATACAACTAGCTAATCTGCAGCGATTTGATGATCCCCACCATCTGTTACACAATTAGTAATGAACACTCTAGGAATTAATTCATGATCTGCCCCGTACTGCCACATGTACTTACCCACGTGCAGTTCAAGTCTTTTACCCTTTCGATGTTCTCATGCTAACAACATGATGCATGCATGATTCTAATTTAGCATTTCAGCACTAAGCCTTCATTACCAAATTATGGGGGACTAGTACAGACATCATCAGTTGTTTTCCCTGGAGCTCTTTCGTTGTATCCCCTGCAGCTCCCCTGCAGCATTCATAGCTATGCTTACGTTGATCTGCAATGACCCAGCAGGTCCCAACAGCACCAGCAGTCCCTACCGTCCTGTTTTTTTTTGTCCGCTCCTAGTGCCCTTGCAGCGACCCTAGCTACCTCTCAGCCCCCCAGCTGCTGACACCTTGTAGTTACCCTGCAGCATTCCTAGCTCAAGTCCGCCATCAGCTTGCCCTTGACAGCTTCCCCAGCACGTCAGGCACCTAGTAGTTAAACCATTGCTCCCCATCTGTTGTATTAGACCTGAACACTCTAGAATTATTATATTGTATGCCACCTGTACTGTCCCATGTACTTTCACAGGCAGTCAAATTTGGGATTTAGAATTATCCTAGTCTCTACCAGATGTCTGCGTTTTAATTTAGGTTACAAGCAATCCAGCTACAAACACCCAAATTAATGGGGGGACTAGTCCAGACATCCTGTCTAGAACAAATTATCCAGCCTCACACCATGCCCTTCTCGTAACCAAGGTTATCTCCACAAGATTTAACCAAGCCTGGAAGTTTCCTTCCATCCCCATAGCAGCCCCTCTGCACCCTAGCATGCAGCCTACCTGCAGCTTCTTTCTAGTTTCCCAGCAGCCTCTCTGCAACCTAGCCTGCAGCCTATCTGCAGTCCCCTTTAGTTTCCTATCAGCTTCCCTGCAATCTAGCCTGCTGTCCCTTTACAGTTTCCTATTAGGGCCAGCTACTTTAGTAGAATGACATTTCTTTGTAGACATTTGCTAATGTGCTATACCCCCTTGAATCCTGTCCCAAATAATTTATTATTCACAGTCTTTCATATCAGCTATTAGCAACCATCTCAAAAGTCTTACTAGCCCTTATATTATTATTTCCTTATGCCCCTCAGTTAATTCCAGGAATTCTTGAGTTCAAGAATACCTAGAATTGGGGGGGATGTTATTTACTGATTTATATATCAGTCTCTGAGTTGGCATAATGAACACCGGTACCTACTTCCTCCGGGACCCGTGTTGCCTGCCGCCAGGCCACAGGCTAGCTGTGGCCTGCACGTGACTGCAGTACCTTGCAGTACACATCCCTATTCTATATGATTGCGCCTGTTGCGCTTAATAGCATCTTCTCCTCTATCGAGCCTATGCCGTTGTAACAATCTTACATTAACAGGTTATGTGCGCCATCTTTAGACGCTAACGAAGAAACAGCCGCTGATTTCCGCGTTCGGAATCAGTTCCCCTCTGACTAGTCGAAGGCCCGAGTTTTAACTAAGCACCTGGACTCCCTGTGCGGATCCTACTTCCCGCTGCTCCGCCTGCCGCTTCCTACCAAGAATCCTTGGATCTGCCACTGCGTCCTACGACTGGAGCAAGCAAGAGCGACTACAAGTCACCGAAATCTATGAAGTGAGTATAGGACGACGCCCTGACCGAGACCCACACAGCGCTGTATTGATCTCAGCCCGAAATGATCAATTTGCTTACGACCCCAGCTTAAGAGAAGCTCCTCTCGTCGAACATTGCCGCTTGGCAAAGTTCAAAACCCCGGTAATCCGTTGGATCCCTTTGGATCGCCGATTCCCACAAGCACTCCATCCCCCCTTCCCCTGCCCGCCCTCGTAATCCCCTATCCATCCATCACTCCGAACAAACGGCATCAAGATCCCATTCCCCTCCCCTCCCACGTCCCGTTGCATGCGCAACCTCAGCCGCTCTCCATCGCCTCCTGACCATTTACACCGTCCCGTTCTCTCCCCAGTTGGCCTCCACCTCAAACTCGCATTCCATTTTCTCCCAGACCAGTTGCTTCGCAAATACCCCCCCCCCCCCCCCCCCCCTCCCTCCCTGTCAACGCCCCGACGCCACCCGTCCTGCTCCGTGGCCACTCCCGACGGATCTTATCCGCCTGAACGCCTGATGGGGGGCACCTCCAGATCGCCGATGGCCACGTCGCTGGATTAATTCCAACTGTCGCCTATCCCTCATTCTTCATCCTGCCTCCTCCAAGGACTGCGTGAAGAATCCTTACAATGGGACTACTTGACAAGGATTGCTTCATGCAATTTACTGGAATTAAATCTGACTGGGACACATGGGAGCACTACATCAACGACAAGCTGGACATGGCTACCGATAGGCTAGGTGACTATAATGAACTCATAACGGGGGCCCGTATCATTGCTGAACACTTAGCCCCCCACATCCTAGCCGAAGTAGACCACATGATATTTACTCATCCCCAACTGATCCTTCCACACCTTGAAAGAGTGTTTGGGACCCCGTCAGGCCACCTACATTGGTTTCAGGATTGCATGAATGAGATCCCTAATTATTCACCTCCTAGCCACCTTGTAGGCCTTGTATTCTTTTCTGCCAATTCTACTGCCTTTGCACTTGCCGAGTGCGAAGTCAAATACGTAGAAGAACGTGCTCGGTTACATGTACTGAGATATGGACCTAGGAAAACCCCAGTCCCTAGGACCGCTTCTATTCCCACCATTCCAAAGCCAAAATCCACGCCACCGGATTGGTTTTGTTCAAATCCAAGCTGACTGACTGACAGAAAATTGAGAGAAGTGCACAATCAGCTCAAAGACGTGCAACACCAGCTGCAAGATATGAACCGTCAGCGGGAACATGATAACTGGGTTCGGCAACGCTATCCCGCATCCACAGTAACCAGCCACTATAGCATACCAGATGATCTTGCTGACCGCTTGCATGGGGGGCTACACTCACCCTCACCTGCAGCTGAACCAACATGCTCACCTGTTGATCACACTCACCTGCATGGGGGGCTACACTCACCCTCACCTGCAGCTGAACCAACATGCTCACCTGTTCATCACACTCACCTGCATGAGGGTCTACACTCACCCCCACCTGCAGCTGAACCAACATGCTCACCTGTTGATCACACTCACCTGCATGAGGGGTTACACTCACCCCCACCTGCAGCTGAACCGACATGCCCACCTGTTGATCACAATCACCTGCATGAGGGGCTACACTCACCCTCACCTGCAGCTGAACTGACATGCTCGCTTGTTGATCACGCTCACCTGCATGAGGGGCTACACTCACCCTCACCCGCAGTTATTCCTGTACTTGCATCTGATACCATCCCTGCAAAACCCTTGTGTATCCTCGTTGCCATCCCCCATAAGAAAATCACACCAGCTCTCCATCTTGCAAGTGCTGATGATGAGTGCAACACTCATGACATGAACCACTTGCATGGGGGGGAATTGCCTGACCATTCTGTCCTCCCTCCTGATGTCTCTAATGACTTGCATGGGGGGGACATTAACACCTATGTTCCCACATCCACATCCACATCCTGCTCTAGTGATGAGGAACCAACTCCCACCAAGCACAGCAACACCACCACCACCTGGCATACTGTCAGCCCCACTCCTGACATGATAACTATCATCAGATCACACCACCTTCCACTCACCTCTGCCCTCCAAGGCATTCCCCACCTGCCCTTCCCACGCTACCACCACAGGACATGCAAGCGACCATGCATCCTTGTGGGTATCGGATGAAGGACACACTTGTGAAGGGGAACATGGGGAGGTATATATCATGGAAGGGAAATGTCCTGATGTACTGACGAGGGGACTGACCTATGCATTGCATGCATCTGTGCACCCATGTGATGTGACCCTTCTTACATGCAGATAAAAGCATGAGCGATACCCTCGTGAGCTGATTTATATCTACGTGTACTGTACTGCACAGATTGAAGTAACGTACTGCCCATTGCTGATGTACTGCTGTACTAAACTGCTGTGCACTGAACCGCAATGCTGTAATGCAGATCCGTTGCATGCAGATCCTCATGAGCGATACCCTCGTGTGATGATCTACATGCACCAAACTGCAGTGCTGTACAGCACTAGCGTACCGCCCATGTACTAGTGCTCCTACAGCTCATATTATTGCCTAGGCAATAATACAACTAGCTAATCTGCAGCGATTTGATGATCCCCACCATCTGTTACACAATTAGTAATGAACACTCTAGGAATTAATTCATGATCTGCCCCGTACTGCCACATGTACTTACCCACGTGCAGTTCAAGTCTTTTACCCTTTCGATGTTTCTCATGCTAACAACATGATGCATGCATGATTCTAATTTAGCATTTCAGCACTAAGCCTTCATTACCAAATTATGGGGGACTAGTACAGACATCATCAGTTGTTTTCCCTGGAGCTCTTTCGTTGTATCCCCTGCAGCTCCCCTGCAGCATTCATAGCTATGCTTACGTTGATCTGCAATGACCCAGCAGGTCCCAACAGCACCAGCAGTCCCTACCGTCCCTGTTTTTTTTTGTCCGCTCCTAGTGCCCTTGCAGCGACCCTAGCTACCTCTCAGCCCCCCAGCTGCTGACACCTTGTAGTTACCCTGCAGCATTCCTAGCTCAAGTCCGCCATCAGCTTGCCCTTGACAGCTTCCCCAGCACGTCAGGCACCTAGTAGTTAAACCATTGCTCCCCATCTGTTGTATTAGACCTGAACACTCTAGAATTTATTATATTGTATGCCACCTGTACTGTCCCATGTACTTTCACAGGCAGTCAAATTTGGGATTTAGAATTATCCTAGTCTCTACCAGATGTCTGCGTTTTAATTTAGGTTACAAGCAATCCAGCTACAAACACCCAAATTATGGGGGGGACTAGTCCAGACATCCTGTCTAGAACAAATTATCCAGCCTCACACCATGCCCTTCTCGTAACCAAGGTTATCTCCACAAGATTTAACCAAGCCTGGAAGTTTCCTTCCATCCCCATAGCAGCCCCTCTGCACCCTAGCATGCAGCCTACCTGCAGCTTCTTTCTAGTTTCCCAGCAGCCTCTCTGCAACCTAGCCTGCAGCCTATCTGCAGTCCCTTTAGTTTCCTAGCAGCTTCCCTGCAATCTAGCCTGCTGTCCCTTTACAGTTTCCTATTAGGGCCAGCTACTTTAGTAGAATGACATTTCTTTGTAGACATTTGCTAATGTGCTATACCCCCTTGAATCCTGTCCCAAATAATTTATTATTCACAGTCTTTCATATCAGCTATTAGCAACCATCTCAAAAGTCTTACTAGCCCTTATATTATTATTTCCTTATGCCCCTCAGTTAATTCCAGGAATTCTTGAGTTCAAGAATACCTAGAATTGGGGGGGATGTTATTTACTGATTTATATATCAGTCTCTGAGTTGGCATAATGAACACCGGTACCTACTTCCTCCGGGACCCGTGTTGCCTGCCGCCAGGCCACAGGCTAGCTGTGGCCTGCACGTGACTGCAATACCTTGCAGTACACATCCCTATTCTATATGATTGCGCCTGTTGCGCTTAATAGCATCTTCTCCTCTATCGAGCCTATGCCGTTGTAACAATCTTACATTAACAGGTTATGTGCGCCATCTTTAGACGCTAACGGAGAACAGCCGCTGATTTCTGCGTTCGGAATCAGTTCCCCTCTGACTAGTCGAAGGCCCGAGTTTTAACTAAGCACCTGGACTCCCTGTGCGGATCCTACTTCCCGCTGCTCCGCCTGCCGCTTCCTACCAAGAATCCTTGGATCTGCCACTGCGTCCTACGACTGGAGCAAGCAAGAGCGACTACAAGTCACCGAAATCTATGAAGTGAGTATAGGACGACGCCCTCACCGAGACCCACACAGCGCTGTATTGATCTCAGACGATCAATTTGCTTACGACCCCAGCTTAAGAGAAGCTCCTCTCGTCGAACATTGCCGCTTGGCAAAGTTCAAACCCCGGTAATCCGTTGGATCCCTTTGGATCGCCGATTCCCACAAGCACTCCATCCCCCCTTCCCCTGCCCCGCCCTCGTAATCCCCTATCCATCCATCACTCCGAACAAACGGCATCAAGATCCCATTCCCCTCCCCTCCCACGTCCCGTTGCATGCGCAACCTCAGCCGCTCTCCATCGCCTCCTGACCATTTACACCGTCCCGTTCTCTCCCCAGTTGGCCTCCACCTCAAACTCGCATTCCATTTTCTCCCAGACCAGTTGCTTCGCAAATACCCCCCCCCCCCCCCCCCCCCTCCCTCCCTGTCAACGCCCCGACGCCACCCATCCTGCTCCGTGGCCACTCCCGACGGATCTTATCCGCCTGAACGCCTGATGGGGGGCACCTCCAGATCGCCGATGGCCACGTCGCTGGATTAATTCCAACTGTCGCCTATCCCTCATTCTTCATCCTGCCTCCTCCAAGGACTGCGTGAAGAATCCTTACAATGGGACTACTTGACAAGGATTGCTTCATGCAATTTACTGGAATTAAATCTGACTGGGACACATGGGAGCACTACATCAACGACAAGCTGGACATGGCTACCGATAGGCTAGGTGACTATAATGAACTCATAACGGGGGCCCGTATCATTGCTGAACACTTAGCCCCCCACATCCTAGCCGAAGTAGACCACATGATATTTACTCATCCCCAACTGATCCTTCCACACCTTGAAAGAGTGTTTGGGACCCCGTCAGGCCACCTACATTGGTTTCAGGATTGCATGAATGAGATCCCTAATTATTCACCTCCTAGCCACCTTGTAGGCCTTGTATTCTTTTCTGCCAATTCTACTGCCTTTGCACTTGCCGAGTGCGAAGTCAAATACGTAGAAGAACGTGCTCGGTTACATGTACTGAGATATGGACCTAGGAAAACCCCAGTCCCTAGGACCGCTTCTATTCCCACCATTCCAAAGCCAAAATCCACGCCACCGGATTGGTTTGTTCAAATCCAAGCTGACTGACTGACAGAAAATTGAGAGAAGTGCACAATCAGCTCAAAGACGTGCAACACCAGCTGCAAGATATGAACCGTCAGCGGGAACATGATAACTGGGTTCGGCAACGCTATCCCGCATCCACAGTAACCAGCCACTATAGCATACCAGATGATCTTGCTGACCGCTTGCATGGGGGGCTACACTCACCCTCACCTGCAGCTGAACCAACATGCTCACCTGTTGATCACACTCCCCTGCATGGGGGGCTACACTCACCCTCACCTGCAGCTGAACCAACATGCTCACCTGTTGATCACACTCACCTGCATGAGGGGCTACACTCACCCCCACCTGCAGCTGAACCAACATGCTCACCTGTTGATCACACTCACCTGCATGAGGGGCTACACTCACCCCCACCTGTAGCTGAACCGACATGCCCACCTGTTGATCACAATCACCTGCATGAGGGGCTACACTCACCCTCACCTGCAGCTGAAACTGACATGCTCGCTTGTTGATCACGCTCACCTGCATGGGGGGCTACACTCACCTCACCCGCAGTTATTCCTGTACTTGCATCTGATACCATCCCTGCAACACCCTTGTGTATCCTCGTTGCCATCCCCATAAGAAAATCACACCAGCTCTCCATCTTGCAAGTGCTGATGATGAGTGCAACACTCATGACATGAACCACTTGCATGGGGGGAATTGCCTGACCATTCTGTCCTCCCTCCTGATGTCTCTAATGACTTGCATGGGGGGGACATTAACACCTATGTTCCCACATCCACATCCACATCCTGCTCTAGTGATGAGGAACCGACTCCCACCAAGCACAGCAACACCACCACCACCTGGCATACTGTCAGCCCCACTCCTGACATGATAACTATCATCAGATCACACCACCTTCCACTCACCTCTGCCCTCCAAGGCATTCCCCACTGCCCTTCCCACGCTACCACCACAGGACATGCAAGCGACATGCATCCTTGTGGGTATCGGATGAAGGACACACTTGTGAAGGGGAACATGGGGAGGTATATATCATGGAAGGGAAATGTCCTGATGTACTGACGAGGGGACTGACCTATGCATTGCATGCATCTGTGCACCCATGTGATGTGACCCTTCTTACATGCAGATAAAAGCATGAGCAATACCCCCGTGAGCTGATTTATATCTACGTGTACTGTACTGCACAGATTGAAGTAACGTACTGCCCATTGCTGATGTACTGCTGTACTAAACTGCTGTGCACTGAACCGCAATGCTGTAATGCAGATCGTTGCATGCAGATCCTCATGAGCGATACCCTCGTGTGATGATCTACATGCACCAAACTGCAGTGCTGTACAGCACTAGCGTACCGCCCATGTACTAGTGCTCCTACAGCTCATAGTATTGCCTAGGCAATAATACAACTAGCTAACCTGCAGCGATTTGATGATCCCCACCATCTGTTACACAATTAGTAATGAACACTCTAGGAATTAATTCATGATCTGCCCCGTACTGCCACATGTACTTACCCACGTGCAGTTCAAGTCTTTTACCCTTTCGATGTTCTCATGCTAACAACATGATGCATGCATGATTCTAATTTAGCATTTCAGCACTAAGCCTTCATTACCAAATTATGGGGACTAGTACAGACATCATCAGTTGTTTTCCCTGGAGCTCTTTCGTTTGTATCCCCTGCAGCTCCCCTGCAGCATTCATAGCTATGCTTACGTTGATCTGCAATGACCCAGCAGGTCCAACAGCACCAGCAGTCCCTACCGTCCCTGTTTTTTTTTGTCCGCTCCTAGTGACCTTGCAGCGACCCTAGCTACCTCTCAGCCCCCCAGCTGCTGACACCTTGTAGTTACCCTGCAGCATTCCTAGCTCAAGTCCGCCATCAGCTTGCCCTTGACAGCTTCCCCAGCACGCCAGGCACCTAGTAGTTAAACCATTGCTCCCCATCTGTTGTATTAGACTGAACACTCTAGAATTTATTATATTGTATGCCACCTGTACTGTCCCATGTACTTTCACAGGCAGTCAAATTTGGGATTTAGAATTATCCTAGTCTCTACCAGATGTCTGCGTTTTAATTTAGGTTACAAGCAATCCAGCTACAAACACCCAAATTATGGGGGGGGACTAGTCCAGACATCCTGTCTAGAACAAATTATCCAGCCTCACACCAATGCCCTTCTCGTAACCAAGGTTATCTCCACAAGATTTAACCAAGCCTGGAAGTTTCCTTCCATCCCCATAGCAGCCCCTCTGCACCCTAGCATGCAGCCTACCTGCAGCTTCTTTCTAGTTTCCCAGCAGCCTCTCTGCAACCTAGCCTGCAGCCTATCTGCAGTCCCCTTTAGTTTCCTAGCAGCTTCCCTGCAATCTAGCCTGCTGTCCCTTTACAGTTTCCTATTAGGGCCAGCTACTTTAGTAGAATGACATTTCTTTGTAGACATTTGCTAATGTGCTATTCCACCTTGAATCCTGTCCCAAATAATTTATTATTCACAGTCTTTCATATCAGCTATTAGCAACCATCTCAAAAGTCTTACTAGCCCTTATATTATTATTTCCTTATGCCCCTCAGTTAATTCCAGGAATTCTTGAGTTCAAGAATACCTAGAATTTGGGGGGATGTTATTTACTGATTTATATATCAGTCTCTGAGTTGGCATAATGCACACCGGAACCTACTTCCTCCGGGACCAGTGTTGCCTGCCGCCAGGCCACAGGCTAGCTGTGGCCTGCACGTGACTGCAGTACCTTGCAGTACACATCCCTATTCCATATGATTGCGCCTGTTGCGCTTAATAGCATCTTCTCCTCTATCGAGCCTATGCCGTTGTAACAATCTTACATTTACAACCTATGCGATAGGAACTAAGAAAAATTGAGAAATTTGTCGTAAAACGGTTGGAGATTGGTAGTTATATTGCCTATTAGAACGGTTAAACATACAGCCGGTGATAGGCGAACAGTCAGTTGGAATGGTCGGGAATTCAGTTGGACTGGGTCCGTCAGGGTACGGAGCTGGTTAAACAATATAGGCTGGACCAGGATTACCCGTATTTCTATTTAATTTTGTATATCCTATGTGAAGAAGGATACATCCCATTGGATATGGTTTGCAGTTAGGACCTTTTACAAGTAATTTAATGTCGTGTTGCATGTCCATCCTTCTGTAAGCTGAGCCTTCTCTCCCCATGCCCCAAATGGAATGTAAATAGGCTATTGGCATTGCACACACGCCACTAGACTATAGCTTATAAAAATGAAAGTGAACGGACCAAGTTGCAAGCTTTGTTTGGGTAGCCACATGGCAAGTTTGGGGCATGCATGCATGGAGTACACCTACATGATAGGTAGAGCTGCCAGATGTGTGCCCTGGGCCACACACTTGCTAGTATGTGCCAGATTACCCTACCTAAGCAGCCCTATTTGGGCATACCAAGATTAGAATCACACATGGTGTCCATGAGGCATATACAGACCTCCCCGCCCACACTTGTGTGTACTCAATGCACCCACCAAGTATGCTATGTGGCTACCCAAACCAACCTTTCAACTTGGTCCGATGACTTCACCATTTAAACGTCGCATCCCGGTTATAGATCACCAAGCGGGGCCGGCCCTAGTGCCGATCTCACGCAAGCACCGTGCCTGGCCTTAGACATGAAGAAAACTGAGAGGGTAGAGGACACGCTCAGCCTAGGTTGTGCAGAAATGGTGCGGTATGGAAGATGAAATTCGCCAGAAACGTCGATGGGGTTGGTCACAAGCGTAACCATTCGGGTAATCCTGGTACGCCCTATGCGCTCATTGGGTATAATATCCATAATTTGCGAAAGCGCGTTGTTCAAAGTGCTCTTGTGTGGTACGGTAGGAGGATGAAGGTACTGTAAATGTACCGCCTTCCTTGGGCTTGGAAACGGGAGGCCTCGGCGTTGGAGCAATTTATAACCTTGTAAAAGTAGCATTTCGTATATTCCTACCCTCTTCCCACGCCTCGAATTCCCAAGAGATTAACTAGGGAACAACGGCAGTTGATAGTTGATCTGTCCCGGCAGGGTTTCTATAATGCTGCCATAGGTCGTCAGGTTCCGTGTAATCTAGAGACCGTTAGGAGATGGAAACCTGCCAAACAGCTGCAAGGATTGGAGAAAGTGGACCTCGGGGAAAAGCCTCGACAAGTTCTGCAGTCCCCTTGCAAGCAGCCCGTGAGGACGAAGATCAAGAGGATGGCCAAGACTGGTCTCTCTTCAAGATCAATAGCCTCAACCCTCACCCAAAAGCATGGGATCAGCATCTCTCACACCTCTGTGTGTAGGATTCTCCATGGAGGCAGGAAGCCTCTGACCTGGCTGAAGGTTGGCAATGAGAGGAGCCTAGGTGGTGTAAACAAGAAAGCTAGAGTGGACTTCTGCCACAAGTGGAAAGACTCCAGGTCCAATGCTTTTGATACTTGGGTCTTCCTGGATGCAAAGGACCTTTACTGCTACAAATGCCAGTTTGGGATTCTTGATTATGCATGGCAAGAGGTCTGCAAGAAGAAGGGCAGTGAGGCACCCCCACACTTGGGGGCCAAACCAGGGACACCTTGGGTGTTTAGGTTCTATGGGGCTGTGGGCAAGGACTTTAAGTCTAAGATGCATTTTGTGCCTCCCTCCCCTGACCCTAAAAATCTCAAACAGAAGAAGTGCTATGAAACCTTCAAGTCAGAGCACTTCATTGAGATGATGAAAAATCTACATGAGGAGATCCAGACCTATACAGGTGAATCTACAGCTAAATCTACATGAGGAGATCCAGACCTTTACACCACCTAGGCTCCTCTCATTGCCAACCTTCAGCCAGGTCAGAGGCTTCCTGCCTCCATGGAGAATCCTACACACAGAGGTGTGAGAGATGCTGATCCCATGCTTTGGGGTGAGGGTTGAGGCTATTGATCTTGAAGAGAGATCAGTCTTGGCCATCCTCTTGATCTTCGTCCTCACGGGCTGCTTGCAAGGGGACTGCGGAACTTGTCGAGGCTCTTCCCCGAGGTCCACTTTCTCCAATCCTTGCAGCTGTTCGGCAGGTTTCCATCTCCTAACGGTCTCTAGATTACACGGAACCTGACGACCTATGGCAGCATTCTAGAAACCCTGCCGGGACAGATCAACTATCAACTGCCGTTGTTCCCTAGTTAATCTCTTGGGAATTCGAGGCATGGGAAGAGGGTAGGAATATACGAAATGCTACTTTTACAAGGTTATAAATTGCTCCAACGCCGAGGCCTCCCGTTTCCAAGCCCAAGGAAGGCGTACATTTACAGTACCTTCATCCTCCTACCGTACCACATAAGAGCACTTTGAACAACGCGCTTTCGCAAATTATGGATATTATACCCAATGAGCGCATAGGGCGTACCAGGATTACCCGTATGGTTACGCTTGTGACCAACCCCATCGACGTTTCTGGCGAATTTCATCTTCCATACGCACCATTTCTGCACAACCTAGGCTGAGCGTGTCCTCTACCCTCTCAGTTTTCTTCATGTCTAAGGCCAGCACGGTGCTCGCGTGAGATCGGCACTAGGGCCGGCCCCGCTTGGTGATCTATAACCGGGATGCGACGTTTAAAATGGTGAAGTCATCGGACCAAGTTGAAAGGTTGGTTTGGGTAGCCATAGCATACTTGGTGGGTGCATTGAGTACACACAAGTGTGGGCGGGGAGGTCTGGATATGCCTCATGGACACCATGTGTGATTCTAATCTTGGTATGCCAAATAGGGCTGCTTAGGTAGGGTAATCTGGCACATACTAGCAAGTGTGTGCCCAGGGCACACATCTGGCAGCTCTACCTATCATGTAGGTGTACTCCATGCATGCCCAAACATGCCATGTGGCTACCCAAACAAAGCTTTGCAACATGGTCCGTTCACTTTCATTTTTATAAGCTATAGTCTAGTGGCGTGTGTGCAATGCCAATAGCCTATTTTACATTCCATTGGGGGCAATGGGGGAGAAGCTCAGCTTACAGAAGGATGGACATGCAACACGACATTAAATTACTTGTAAAAGGTCCTAAATGCAAAACCATATCCAATGGGATGTATCCTTCTTATAGGATATACAAAATTAAAATAGAAATACGGTAATCCTGGTCCAGCCTAAGAGATGGACCTACCCATTGCCCTTGAAGGTATGGTATTATTGTATTGTATTACACAAATCTTGTCAATCTTGTTGACTGTCACTTTCAAAGACATACCAACTTAAGATGTAACTTGGAGTGTTGCAGAATGGCAGTCTTCCTACTGTGTGTCATTGGTGGAGATGGGAGGCAAATTTCAAAGGGAGGGACCATGAACATGGATAGTGTCTTGTAAAGCACATAGTTATCAATATTCTCATAAAATCCCAACTCTAATATTTATTGACAAGGTTTGTGAATGCCATGCGAGTTGGGACTCAAGGGTAACTATTATCATCCCAAACAACAACAAGTCCTTGCTCATCAATGCCCATATATGGCATTGCCCATTCATCTCAGTATTCTATGTGACACCTAGAGCCACACTAGACGCTAGACCCCAACATCTGAAAGCAGTCATACTCAGTGGTGAGCACCACTTTCCATCCTCAGTTGTGCACCAATTTCAACCTCTCTTGGAATCCAGCATGAAGAGCATTGATAGACTTGAGCTCAAATGCTGGCCCATGCAGCCTCTATCAGTTTTCCTCCAGTTAGGTCCACTCTTAGCATTCTCCTACAACATCTTGCCTTGGAGGATGCCCCATACATTCTCAATGTATGTCGAAGCCCAGATTGTGCTGGGTAAATCCTTAAAAACACCCACACCCATTTCTTATCCCAAGCAGGCCTTGCTGTCCTTGGAGAAGTGTTGCTTGGCATGATCCATGATGACCTTGTAGCCACCCCCCTCCTCCCAGCTGTAATAGGTCTGATCTCCTTCATGTAGATTTTTCATCATCTCAATGAAGTGCCTGACTTGAAGGTTTCATAGCACTTCTTCTGTTTGAGATTTTTAGGGTTCAGGGGAGGGAGGCACAAAATTGCAGCTTAGACTTAAAATTCCTTGCCCACAGCCCCATATAACCTAAACACCCAAGGTGTCCCTGGTTTGGGCCCCCAAGTGTGGGGTGTGCCTCACCTCCCTTCTTCTTTTGCAGGACCTCTTGCCATTGCATAATCAAGAATCCCCAAACTGGCATTTGTGAGGCAGTAAAGGTCCTTTGCATTCCAGAAAGAACCCAATATCAAAAAGCATTGGACCTGGAGTCTTTCCACTTGTGCGCAAAGTGCCACTCTAGGCTTTTTGTTTACACCACCTAGGCTACCTCTCATTGCCAACTTCAGCCAGGTCAGAGGCTTCCTGCCTCCATGGAGAATCCTACACACAGAGTGTGAGAGATGCTGATCCCATGCTTTTGGGTGAGGGTTGAGGCTATTGATCTTTGAAGAGAGACCAGTCTTGGCCATCCTCTTGAATCTTCGTATCCTCACGGCTGCTTTGCAAGGGACTGCGGAACCTTTGTCAGGGCTTTCCCGAGGTCCACTTTCTCCAATCCTTGCCATCTGTAGTTTGGCAGGTTTCCATCTCACTAACGGCTGTCTAGATTACACGGAACCTGACACACTATGCGCATTTTATAGAAAACCCTGCCGACAGATTCAACTATCAACTGCCGTTGTTCGCCTAGTTAATCTCTTGCGAATTCGAGGCCATGGGAACGAGCGTAGGAATATACGAAAAATGCCTACTTTTACAGTTTATAAGATTGCTTCCAACGCCAGGGCCTCCCGTTTCCAACCCAAGGAAGGCGGTAACATTTACAGGACCTTCATTCCTCCCTACCGTACCACATAAGAGCCACTTTTGAACAACGCCCGCCTTTCGCAAATTAGATATTATCACCCATGAATGAGCGATAGGCGTACCAGGACGATACCCGTATGGTTACGCTTTGACCAACTCCCATCACGTTTCTGCGCCGAATTTCATCTTCCATACAACGCACCATTCTGCACAACTGACCTGAGCGTGTCCTCTACCTCTCAGTTTTCTTCATGTCTCAGCCAGGCACTGTGCTCGCTGAGATCGGCACTAGGGCCGGCCCCGCTTGGTGCATCTATAGACTTTTCTAACCGGAAGAGCTTGCCGGATGTGAAGTTGAGCAAAGGGGGTGCTACGGACCCTCCCTAAAGAAAAGCAGAGAGGGCTTACCTGGTGAAATCCCAACGCCCCTTGATTTCTGAAAGCCAAAACCACCCCGAAAAAACACCAACCACACAAGCCTGCTCCAAAAAACACTCCTCACAAAATACACTCGCAAAAACACTCCAGAATCCGTCTACCCACACCTCCCCACACGCACTCCCGCCAAACAAAAGCACTACCCTCCCAACAAACCATCTCTTCCAGAAAGCCGTTTGAGATGGTGTGCGTCAGAAACAACTCTCCCCTCCAAAAAAGCAACCAACCGTGGCTCCCTGTCCAAAATAAGACACATTCAGTCCCAGACCCCCGAAAACCCGTTTAAAATGTGAGTCCAATGGAACCCAGTTTGAAGCGTTGGTTTGGACGTTCCCTATCGAGCGCCTTCCGCCATGTATTCTAGCCACATAGCCATACTACTGTAGGCTCAATAGGGGTGTACCAACTTTCGTCCAAGAACCCCACCAGTGTGGAAGCCGTGGCGAACGTGATTGCCGCATAAATGACTACCATGACCAACATGACTCACTATTGTGATCTCCTTAACCTACCTTTGGATACCTCAGCCTTATGCATTTTCAAAAACACCACTTGTCCCAATAAACCGTCGAATTATCCAACCCCCGCATGCCTTAAAAGGCTAGACTACAACCAACCAGGCGTAACCCATCCTCAGCAACAACAATAACCATCATCGTACGTAAAAGCGACTCTTCGCAAAACCTACTTCCCGGATAAACCCACTCCCAAAACCACTTCAAAACCCACTCCAACAACCCACTTTCCCCAAAACCATTCCAAAACCAACTCCAAACACCACTTCAAACCACTACAACATATCTACTTTCATAAATAAACCATTTTACCAAAACACCTCCTCAACCACTTCAAACCAACTCCAAAAGCCACTTCAAACAAACAACCATTCCAAAAACGCAACTCCAGCTAACCACTTCAAAACCCATTCCAAAACCAACTCCGACATACCACTTCCCCAACAAAACCTCACCACCACCACTACCAGCAAAGCGTTGAGGTGCATAATAAAGTTTGGGTGCCAAGGGCTAAATGTAAGGACAATGGAGGGAAGTAGGCCCTTCGAGCCCATAAGTAATCCCATCCCCGGCCACGCCCCTTGGAGTTCTGGAAATCAAACTACTCCAAAAACCACTCCAAACCACACCACCCAACCACTCCTGAGAAAACACTCAACAAAACAACTTTCACAATACAATTTAATAAACCATCGGATCACCACCGCACCACACGCTCACATTGCATATAACCATATGACACAACCCACACACCACACCACCCACCACACACCACACACCACAACACCTCAACCACAAACAAACCCATTTTTAACACGCCAACAACGATAGCAATACCTTCAAATTGAACAACATACAACACAACCACCCCCACCCCACACCCTCAACCACAACACACATTCAACACCGCCACACATGCATACCTCAATGAACAACACCACATCAACCCACCACACCACAACAATCGCTCACCACCCCCACAAACACATCATCATCACACGCACACCAACATGCATTAGCCTAATGACCACACCACCACCCATAAGACCTCAGACCGACACTCAAAAATCAACCAAACAACACTCAAAACAACAACAGGGGAACACACTCAAACGATCCACACCACAGGCCACACAGCTCCAATAACCAAAATCAACACGACACTCCAAACAACTTTCCAGGGTGCATGTCTGGCAAGCGGCCTTGTAGCTGATTTACCCACGCTGTTCTCGATTTCCGATAAAAAGTGGGCCGCTCCAACCTTCCCATTGCTCCCTTCTGAATGAGTGCAAAAAAAAATAAACCACAAGTTGAGTCTCGTACTAATCGTAAAAAAATGATAAGCGTCTGGTGTTAGGCTTGTCTCGGAGGTGTGTGGTTGTGGGCGCGCAGTAAGACTTTCGTAGAACTCCCTGCTACTAAAAGACACAGGCTTTCCATTTCCTCTGCAAAAAAAGCGTAATGGCGGAATTTAATGGTTAAGGTCAGGTACTCTACGATGTTCAATACCCAAGTGAGGGTTACAGTGCCTAAATACCCATTCCCATTGGCTGGACGAGTTGTTTGGCCGGTGGGCCGCCCAATTCTAGAGGGGCGGAAAGACCATGCCGGAAGGCCCCCATGGTTTAACCCATTGCTCAGTTATTGAGATCCCGTTTACAGAAGCCGACCGTTAAGCCGTAATAACTTGAAGGACCAGCTGACACATTGGCCAACTGGGCGGGAGGGCCCCCACTGGTTACCCATTTTATGGTCAAGTTTGGGACCTGGTCGTGACCGATCTGATAAAGCATATGTGGGGCTTGCAGCGACGATTACAAAAGCTTCTTCTCATTCTAATTGGCTTTGGCAGCTCCTCGTTAATATTCTTGCACCTTCAAGGGACTGCCCAAAAAACCAAAGACTGAAGGATACAGCGGACAAGTCTATGCAGCGTCGTCCTAGCGACGTCTATAAAAAGATGGGAAGATGTGATTCGCGAGGGGAACCTCACCCGGTGGACAAACGGAAAGTTGAGTTTATACGGAGGGGCCGATTTGTCTGACGCTCGGCATTCATCTACGGTTCAGTGGATGGATAGCATTTGATGGTTCTGTCTGGTATCTTTTAAATTAGGATACTCCCATTATAGAATGCGAACGAGGAGCAAATCCCTGGGATGGGTCAACACGGGGGCTCCCGGCCCCCCCAGAAAGGGTGGCCTCTTCAAAGACCAAAAAGAAGGAATATTAGAAACTATACAAGCCCTCCGGACTGTAGTCCCTTCTTTGTCCCATCCGCCCAAAAAGCTTCTAGATAAATGATAAAACGCACTGGGGTGTCCAGTAAATGGTTTTAAGGAAAAAAAAAGTCCTCGTTTTTCGTAATTCGTGGTGGTAGGATGTACTTAGCCTTCTTAACCAAATCCTATAAAAATCACGAAACCTCTATGGCTACCATGCGTCGCTGACTGGTACACTGTTTTTGACCCCAACACAAGACCATGCAACGCCAAAAGCGGAAAATACCCACAATGTAAAACTTGGGTGATATGCAGAAAGGCGTCTTCCCGAAGGGGATGAACCCTTGAAAAACCCTGTACCTGCGTCAAAATTGTCCGAGAGTGCGCGAGTATTTTCAATCTGCTCACAACTGACTAAATGCATTAAGGGAGCGATATAATACGAACCATTTGTATATCATTGAATAAAATAAGGTGCCTAAAAAGCTAATATAGGAAGATGTGTGAGGAAAGCACCTGTGCTCACAGTTAAGACACTGTGTCTTGCAAAAAGCAAATGGCATCCCATGAAACGCCTATTGGCCCTGGATGATTGTTGTCTTTTGTGTCTAACACTTAGATATCAACATTTTATTCTCTAAGGTTAACATAATATGGCCCACAGTGTAGCCTGCCCAGCGGTCCTCAGTTCTCAAGGTAGCTTTCATTTTATATCTGAGGTCGTGTCCAAATGCCCCCCCCGTTGCAAGTTGGGCCTAAGGAGTTATAATTATCATCACCAAAACAACAAACTAACTGTCCTTGCGAGTCATCAGGTGGCCACAAAAAAGTATGGCATGCCATTCAATCTCAGGGCGTGTATTCTAAGCTGGAAAGGACATCGTTGGCCGCATTGATGGAGCACCCCTATGGAACGCCAACAATCTGGAAAGCTTACGGATATCAGTAAAGGGTGGACGCCGGGAGACAACAAATTATTGTTCCGAGTGAAAGTGACTCGGCTGATCAATGGTTGTGCGTAGGCCACATAGGTTTATTACCGGGAGGACACGTCCGGTGATCTTTTTGGGCAGGGAAGGACTTGCCAGTGAAGTTAGCTGATAGGTAGAAGAGATTGATTAGTGTTAGGGAAGCCTTGCCGACAATCTTCTCTGAAGATTGGCTAGGTCCCATCTCGCGACGTCCTGAATCAGTTTAGCTCTGTTCGAGTTTTATAGTGTTTGCCTCTTTAGCATTCTGTACACATTCTTGGTCTTGCTTGGGGCAGATTTATGGATGCCGCATCATCAATTCTCCTAACATTGCCCTGGAATATGGAAGGCGATGGGCATGGTCAAAAACAGGGAGGTCAGTCTGATCCTGTGCCGGACGATTGTGGGAAGAGTGTGGTGAAGTGCTGTAATTTTAACCACCTTCACACCCATCTTATACCAGGCAGGCCTGCTGTCCTTGGAGAAGTGTGCTTGGCTATGATCCATGATGAGGACCTTGTAGCCCACCCCCCTCGTAGAGCTGGGTCTCCAGCTGTATAAGTCTGGATTCCTATGTAGATTTTTCGATCATCTCAATGCAGGTGCTCTGAACTTGAAGGTTATAGCCCGGAATTTTATTCTGTTTGAGTATTTTTAGGGTCAGGAGTTGTGGTGTACAATGCAGGGTTAGCTGTAAAGGCTCCTATGCACTACTAGCCTCGCTATTATACATATCAGTGCATCAAGGATGTCCCTGGTTTGGCTCTTCCCCAGTGTGGGGGTGCGTCAGCACTGCCCTTCTTCTTGCAGACCGTGTTATGCCGCAAATTCCTAGCATCCATCACACACCTTGTATTTGTAGCAGTAAGAGTTCTTTGCATCCAGTGGGAGGGCCCAAGGTATGCAAAAAAGCATGACCATGGGAGTCTTTTCCATTTGTGGCAGATGTCACTCTAGCTTTTATTGTTCTACACCACCTAGGCTCCTCTCATTTTTTGCAACCTGTTCACGCAGGTCAGGAGGCTTCCATTGCTCCTCTCATGGACGAATCCTACAACAGAGGTGGTTTTGGAGAGATGTGAATCCCATGCTTGTTAGGGGTGAGGGTTGAGGCTAATTGAGTCTTGAAGAGAGAGCCGTTTTGGCTGCATCCATCTTGATCTTCGTCCTCACCGGGGTGTGTGTGCAAGGTGGTTTGTGAGGGAGACCGGATTCTATTATGGGACTAGCGAACTTGCGAGCTATTTCCCGCGGTCCACTTTCTCCAATCTTGCAGATCTTGTTTTTTCGGCAGCGTTTCCATTTACCGTGAACGGGTGTCTAGGTTGACACGGAAATGAAGCGTCGCGTATTGCAGCAATTTGATAGATTAACCTTGCCGGGGACATGATGTGCAGCTACTCAACTGCGTGTTCCCATACGTTATCTTGTTGTGAATTTCAAGGCATGGGCAAGAGCCGAGTAGGGAATATACGAAATGCTTACTTTTTACAAGGTTATAAATGCATTACCAACGCCAGGGCCTCCCGTTTCCAAGCCCAAGGAAGGCGAGTACAATTTACTAGTACCTTCATCCTCCTACCGTACCACATAAGCAGCACTATTGAACAAACGCTGCTTTCGCAAATTATGGATATTAATACCCAATGCAGCGCATAGGGTACCAGGCATTACCCGTATGGTTAAACGCTTTGTGACCAACCCCATCGACGTTTTTCTGGCGAATTTCATCTTCCAGTACCGCCACCATTTCTGACAACCTAGGCCTGAGCGTTCCTCTACCCTCTCATTTGTCTTCATTGTCTAAGCCAGCACGGTGCTCGCGTGAGATCGGCACTAGGCCTGGCCCCGCTTGGTGAAATCTATAACCGGATGCGACGTTTAAATGGTTGAAGTCAATCGGACCAAGTTGAAAGGTGGTTTGGGTAGCCACATAGCAATACTTGGTGGGAATGGAATGCATTGAGTACACACAAGTGTGGGCGGGAGGTCTGTATAGCCTCAATGTGACTACCATGGTGTGATCTAAAAATCTTGGTATGCCCCAAATAGGGCTGCTTACGGATAGGGTAATCTGGCCAACATACTTAGCAATGTGGTGGCCAGGCACACATCTGGGCAGCTCTAAACCTATCATGTTAAGGTGTACTCCATGCATGCCCCAAACATGCCATGTGGCTACCCAAACAAAGCTTGCGCAACTTGTCCGTTCACTTTCATTTTATAAGCTATAGTCTAGTGGCGTGTGTGCAATGCCAATAGCCCGTATTACATTATCCATTGGGGGCATGGGAGGAGAAGGCTCAGCTTTACAGAAGGATGGACATGCAACACGACATTAAAATTACTTGTAAAAAGTCCTAACTGCAAACCATATCCAATGGAATGTATCCTTCTCACATAGGATATACAAAATTAAATAGAAAATACGGGTAATCGCGGTCCAGCCTAAGAGATGGACCTACCCATGCCCTTGAAGGTATGGTCTCTTTATTTGTATTGTATTACACAAATCTTGTCAATCTTGTTGACTGTCATTTCAAGAACATACCAACTGTACTGGAGTGTCAATTGTTTCAGAAATGGCAAGTCTTCCTTACTGCTGTCATTGGTGGAGATGGGAGGCAATTTCAAAGGGAAGGACCATGAACATGATAGTGCTCTTGTAACACCATAGTTATCAATATTATTTCATAAACATCCCAACTCTTATATTTTTTGACAAGTTGTGAATGCATGCAGTTGGACTCAAAGGTACTATATATCACCCAAACGAACAACAAGTCCTTGCTCATCAATGCCACATATGGCATTTGCCCATTCATCTCAGTATTCTTATGTGACACTAGAGCCACACTAGACTAGACCCCAACATCTGAAACAGTCAACTCAGGTGGTGGATAGCACCATTTTCCATCCTCATTGTGCACCAATTTTCAACCTCTCTTGGGAATCCACATGAAGAGCATTGAGTAGACTTTGAGCTCAATGCTGGCCCATGCCAGCCTCTATCAGTTTCCTCCAGTAGGCTCCACTCTTTAAGCATTCTCCCTACACATCTTGCCTTGGAGGAGTGCCCATAACATTCTCAATGATTGTTCAAGGTCCCCAGGATTGTGCTGAGGTAATACCTTAACCACTTTCACACCCATCTTATCCAAAAGCAGGGCCTGCTGTCCTTGGAGAAAGTGTTGCTTGGCATGATCCATGATGAGCTTGTAGCCAGCCCCCCCTCCTCCCCAGCTGTAGTAGTCTGATCTCCTCATGTTAGATTTTTCATCATCCAATGAAGTGCTCTGACTTGAAGGTTTCATAGCACTTCTTCTGTTTGAGATTTTTAGTGGTCAGGGGAGGGAGGACCAATATGGCCAGCTTAGACATTAAGTCCTGCCCACAGCCCCATAGAACTAAACACCCCAAGTGTCCCTGGTTTGGCCCCAAGGGGCTGGGGGTGCCTCACTGCCCTTCTTCTTTGCAGACCTCCTTGCCATGCAAATCAAGAATTCCCAAACTGGTATTTGTAGGGCAGTAAAAGGTCACTTTGCATCCAGGAAGACCCAAGTATCAAAAGCATTGGACCTTGGAGTCTTTTCACTTGTGCAGAAGTTCCACTCTAGCTTTCTGTTTTACACCACCTAGGCTCCTCTCATTGCCCAACCTTCAGCGCCAGGTCAGAGCTTCCTGCCTCCAATGGAGAAATCCTACACAGCAGAGGTGTGAGCAGATTGCTGATCCCATGGCGTTTGGGGTGAGTGGTTGGGCTATGATCTTGAAGAGATACCAAATCTTGGCCATCCTTCTTGATCTTGCGTCCTCACGCGCTCTTTGCAAGGGGACTGCGGGACTTGTCGAGGCTTTGTCCCCGAGGTCCACTTTCTCCAATCCTTGCAAGCTGTTCGGCAGTTTCCATGCCTCCTAACGGTGTCTTAGATTACACGGAACCTGACGACTATGCAGCATTATAGAAACCCTGCGCGGGACAGATCAGACTATCAACTGCCGTTGTTCCCTAGTTAAATCTCTTGGTGTAATTCGAGGCATGGGAAGAGGTGAGGAATATACGGAAATGCTACTTTTACAAGGTATAAATTGCCCCTCCAACGCCGGAGGCCCCCGTTTCCAAGCCCAAGGGAAGGCGGTACATTTACAGTACCTTCATCCTCCCTACGCGTCCACGATAAGAGCACTCTTGAACAACGCGCTTTCGCAAATTATGGAATATTATACCCAAAATGAGCGCAATAGGGCGTACAGGATTACCCGATGTTACGCTGTGACCAACCTCCATCCCGACTTCTGGCGAATTTATCTTCCATACTGCTACCATTTCTCGCACAACCTAGGCTGAGCGTGTCTCTACCCTCTCATTTCTTCATATCTAAGCAGGCACGCGTGCTCGCGTTAGATCGGCAACTAGGGCCGGCCCTCGCTTGGTGAATCATAACCGGGGCGACGTTTAAATGGTGAAGTCATCGGACCAAGTTGAAAGGTTGGCTTTTTGGCGTAAGCCACATGGGCATAACTTGGGGGTGCTTGAGTACACCACAATGTGCGGCGGAGGTCGTATATGGCCTCGAGATGGACACCCATGTGTGATTCTAATCTTGTAATGCCCAAATAGGGCTGCTTAGGTAGGGGTAAATTCTGGGCACATACTACAAGTGTGTGGCCCAGGGCAACACATCTGGCAGCTCTACCTATTCATGTAGGTGTACTCCATGCATGCCCCAAACATGCCATGTGGCTACCCAAACAAAGCTTGCAACTTGGTCCGTTCACTTTCATTTTTATAAGCTATAAGATAGTTGGCCGTGTGTGCCAATGCAAATAGACCTATTTTACATTCCATTTGGGGCATGGGGAGAGAAGGCCTCATCGTTAAAGAAGATGGACATGCAACACGACATTAAATTACTTTGTAAAACGTTCCCTAAATGCCAAAACCGATATCCAAAATGGGATTGACCTCCTTCTTCACATAGGATATCAAATTAAATAGAAATACGGGTAATCCTGGTCCAGCCTAAGAATGGACCTTACCCATGAGCCCTTCTGAAGGTATGGTATCTATTGTATTGTATTACCACAAAATCTTGTCTATCTTGTTGACTGTCACTTTCAAAGAACATACCAACATTACGAGTGTTTGGAAGAATGGCAGTCTTCTCTTGATTGTGTCATTGGTTGGAGAGGGAGGCAAATTTTCAAAGGGATGGGACCATGGAACATGGATAGGTGTTGTAACACATAGTTATCAATTATTCTTCATAACATCCCAACTTTTATAATTTATTTGACAAGGTGTGAATGCCATTGCAGTTGGAGCTCGAAGGGGTAACTATTATTCGATCCCAAACAACAACAAGTCCGTGCTCATCAGGCCACATATGGCATGCCCATTCATCTCAGTTATTCTATTGACACTAGAGCCACACTAAGACCTAGACCCCAACAGTCTGAAAGCAGTCATACTCAGTGTGGCAGCTACCACCTTTCCATCCCTCATTGTGCACCAATTTCAACCTCTTCTTGAATCCAGCATGAAAGAGCATTGATTAGACTGAGCTCAAATGCTGGCCCAGCAGCCTCTATCAGTTTCCTTCCAGTTAGGTCCACTCTTAGCATTGCTCCGCTACACATCGTTGCCCTTGTGAGGGATGCCCCATTACATTCTCAATGATGTTCAAGTGCCCAGATTGTGCTGCGGGTAGATCCTTAACCACGCTTCACACCCCATCTTATCCAAGGCAGGCCTGCTGTCCTTGGAGAAGTGTTGCTTGGCGATATGCCATGATGAGCTTGTAGCCACCCCCCTCCTCCCAGCCTGAGTAGTCTGAATCTGGCCTCATGTAGATTTTTCATCACTCAATGAAGGGCTCTGACTTGAAGATTTCATACACGTTCTTTCTGTTTGAGATTTTTAGCGGTCAGGAGGGAGCACCAAATATGCAGCTTAGACTCTAAAGTCCTTGCCCGACAGCCCCCATAGAACCTAAACACCCAAGGTGTCCGCTGGTGTTGGCCCCCAAGTGTGGGGTGCCTCACTGCCCTTCTTCTTGCAGACCTCTTCCATGCATAATCAAGAATCCCAAACTGCCATTTGTTAGCAGTAAAGTTCCTTTTGCATCCAGGAAGACCCAAGTATCAAAAGCATTGACCTGGAGTCTTTCCACTTGTGGCAGAGTCCACTCTAGCTTGTCTTGTTTACACCACCTGGGCTCCTTCATTGCCAACCTATCAGCCAGGTCGAGGCTTCCTGCCTCCATGGAGAATCCTACACACAGAGGTGTGAGAGATGCTGATTCCGATTGGCTTTTGGATGAGGGTTAGGCAATTGATCTTGAAGAGATACCAGTCTTGCCATTCCTCTTGATCTTCGTCCTCAACGGGCTGCTGCAAGGGGACTGCGGAACTTGTCGAGGCTTTTCCCCGAGGTCCGAAGCTTCTCCAATCCTTGCAGTTCTTGTTCGGCATGTTTCCAATTCCTACCTAACGGTCTCGTAGATTACACGGAACCTGACCGACTCTTAGGCAGCATTATAGAAACCCTGCCGGGACAGATCAACTATTCAACTGCCGTGTCCCAGCTTAATATCTTGGAATTCGAGGCATGGCGAAAGAGGGTAGAATATACGAAATGCCGGCTGTAGCTCTTTACGCTAGGATTTAAATTTGGCTCCAGACGCCGAGGCCTCCGTTTCGAAGCCCAAGGAAGGCGGTACAGTTTACAGACCGTTCATTCTTCGCTACGCGTACCACATAAGACACTCGTTGAACAACGGCGGCTTTCCCAAATGATGGATATTCGATACGAATGACGGCATAGGGCGTACTAGATTACCCGATTGGTACGCTTGTGACGCCAACCCCATCGACGTTTCATTGGCGAATTCATCTGTGCCATTATCAGCCATTTCTGCGCAACCTAGGACTGAGCGTGTCTCGTGACCCTCTCAGTTTTCTTCATATCTAAGGCCAGGCACAGGGTGCTCGCGTGAGATCGGCACTAGGGCCGGGCCCCGCTTGGTGATCATAGACCGGATGCACGTTTAAATTGGTGAAGTCATCGGACCAAGTTGAAAGGTTGGCTTGGTAGGCCACATGGCCATTACGTTGAGTGGTTGCAGTTGAGTACACACAATTGTGGGCCGGGAGGTTGCTAAATGCCTTCATGGACACCATGTGATCTCCTT
>CM039462.1:73930216-74027545 GCA_022414725.1 Microglena sp. YARC | reverse complement strand
CAGCCCATTTTCAAAGCAGTCCGTCCACTAAGGCAGGGCGCTGGACCATGGACAGTCTCCGACACATCCAAGTTTCTTGATCGCCCTCCACTGCGGAATCGTCAGTCCGTCTCAATGCACTTGCGGACGTCATCGGCTACTTCCGGCGATCCATACAACGCGTCTTGGAGTATAACGCATTGCACCACCTATTACAAAAACAGCCACCATCACCCAATCGTCACGTTTTCGTTCCTCGTCGCTGTGGAGTACGTCTTCGATGACGGATGCTTCAAGCGCGCCAACGGGGACGCCCATTTGTAGGCGGGGGATTATCACATGATATCAACAGAAGCCTCTTCATATCCGGTTTAAGAAGAGTTAACGTCCAATAGATCCTCAAGCCCCCTGCCAAAACTTGGAAATTCGAGCCAAAGCAGTGTATGGAAGGCCATACAATTCAATGGCGCACGTAATAGTGACACGAGTAAGACTTTCCGTCCATAAGATATGCCGATCATTCAAGGTCACAACACTCGCACGAGTGAAAGACAGAATACATCTTGGATTCTGTGGACAGATTCTCGTATGATCGTGACAGCTGTGGATTGCGGTGGACGCGTCTTCAAGTCGAAGATTATCCGCAGCCAGAAATTGATTAACTTAGGTAACTTAAATTGACTAACTCAGGTAAACTTGATTAACTGAAGGGTGGAACTTTGGGCAAAACACTGGATGGTAACCGCGAGATTCGAACCCGATTCTTATATATGCTCAGTGGGCGACATGATGCAAGGAATGAATAAAATTCGACTTTTAACATCACGCTCTATCACTGACTACAACCCCGTTTTGACAGATTAGCAACTAAAACTATTGTTTTTAATAAAAACGAGTGTAAAACAACTTTGATACAGTACAGGTCTCGGCATTGTTTTGCTGAGTATGTAACGTTCCCCCTCTCCCCAAGATGGATGTAACGTTCCCGTCTCTCTCCTACAATAACAACATTGTTTTGCTAAGTGTGTAACGTTCTCCTCTCTCTAAAGAAACAACCCTCAAGCAGAAGCAGACTTCTGCTTGAGAACTAATTCGGGATTATGAAAGGGAAATCGCGGGCCCCACGAGTGGGGCAGTGGAATTCAGCGCCTCCAGCAATGCGTATTATTTCTGAGAGCCCATAACAAATGCTACAAACGCTACAACTACAGGCCACACCCCTCGTCTTAGAGAGCGTCCGCAAAAAGAAGACAAAAGTGTATAGGGCGCTCGCCGGAGGCTACAGTGTCAAACGATGGATCGATCACGGTACGAATGCGGCGCCGGCGGATGTGTCGAGTTATCACGCACACTCACGGACACGCGCAGGCTCAAGAAGGGCGTATGCTTGACACATTCATCATCATACCACCGGGTTTTCTATTGAGTCAGGTTCCAATTAGCATGGTGATTCCACTCCCTTAATAAAAAACCAACAGAGATTTCAAAATAAGGTGTCTGCTTGAGACATCGCCATCTGTTAGAGACGGATCTGGAGAAAGCTTGAGGGTGAGGCATGAAAAATCATAAAAAGCTTGAGGTGAGGCATGAAAAAAATCATAGAAAGCTTGAGGGTGAAGGGTGAGGGTGAAGGGTGAGGGTGAGGCATGAAAAAAATCATAGAAAGCTTGAGGGTGAGGCATGAAAAATCTTTATAAAACTTCTAAACCATAATTTAATCTTACCGTAGCATTTTTCTCGTCCTTATTCCGTTGCCTCCACTTCCCTTGAGTTCTCCTCAGCGCCTCCCTGACCTCCTCACTGTACCTTGATACATTCGGGTCGAACTTCATGATCTCACGCATCGCCTTCATGCCATGCCGCCTCTTCCTGTAATTTACCCCCCAGTATCATCTTCACTCTCTCTTCCATCTCGAAGTATCGTTTCTTTGACAACGTGAAATCCCTTGTCTCCCATTTTGGTTTGTTGGCGTGACGAACTTCGTCACCTTCCTCGACGAGTTCATTGTGTGCGATTTATCCAGTCTTTTTTGTTCAGTTGTTTGTGTTTACAATTGTAATAACGGTCACTAGCAGTTATGCTCCCTTAAAACCTTCAAAGTCGTAGAGAAGCTTTTACAAACAAATAAATAACCCAACCAACACTCATCTCTGTCAATGCCATGAGCGGTCGTGCTGAAGAAGTCTTGGTCAGCCATTGGATATGATTCCGTCACTCATCATCCTGTAACACCTCCCTAGATCCGCCCCCCCCCCATCTCAAACACATAAATGGATGTCGAGCAGACGCCTGCTCCTCCAAAGGAAAAAAACTATTGGTAAGATTGATGTATATTAATATATTATATAATATTTGTTTCACTTGTTTCATCAAAAAAGAAAAGTCTATATAGGAGAAAAAAATAGGAAATAGTTTTTGATTTTGGTGAAACTAGTGAAACAAACAAACAAAAGCACAAACACAGATTGGGATGTGACTCTATGACGGTGGACGTCTAGAGGTGTTGGTGTCTCCTTGGTGGATTGGATTATGTGACGACCTCGTCCATCAGACAGACCAGAACAGACCATGGAGACTCACACACACAATAAATAGTCAGACAGGTAGGAGCAGACACCTTATTGAAAAAATCTCTGTTAGTTTTTATGAAGGGAGTGGAATCACCATGCTAATTGAACCTGACTCAATAGAAAACGGTGGGTATGATGATGGAAATGTGTCAAGCAGACGCCTGCTCGAGGAAAAAAACTATTGGTAGAATTGATGTATATTAATATATTATATAATATTTGTTTGCACTTGTTTCATCAAAAAAGAAAAGTCTATAAGGAGAAGAAAATAGGAATAGTTTTGATTTTGGTGAAAAACTAGTGAACAAAACAAAACAAAACACAAACAAACAGATTGGATGTGATTCTATGACGGTGGACGTCTAGAGGTGTTGGTGGTCTCCTTGGTGGATTGGATTATGTGACGACCTCGTCCATCAGACAGACCAGAACAGACCATGGAGACTCACACACATGTAGCACAATTATAGTCAGACAGGTAGGAGCAGACACCTTATTGAAAAAATCTCTGTTGGTTTTTATGAAGGGAGTGGAATCACCATGCTAATTGGAACATGACTCAATAGGAAAACGGTGGTATGATGATGAAATGTGTCAAGCAGACGCCTGCTCGAGGAAAAAAACTATTGGTAAGATTGATGTATATTAATATATTACTATATAATATTTGTTTCACTTGTTTCATCAAAAAAGAAAGTCTATTTATAGGAGAAGAAAATAGGAATAGTTTTGATTTTGGTGGTAAAAAAAAACTAGTGAAACAAAACAAAACAAAACACAAACAACCAAACAAAACAAAACAAACAAAACAAAACAAAAACAGATTGGATGTGATTCGATGACGGTGGACGTCGTCTAGAGGTTGTTGGTGTCTCCTTGGTGGGATTGGTGTCGTCTGCTTTTTTATTAATCGAGGGCAGCATGCGTCACAGAAGAAACCGGAGCCGGGACCAAGCAGCGCAGGCCGGCCGACTTCTTTCATATTGACACAACTTCAGACACATAGACCTCATGCACAGACTCACGAACGCACGGCACGGTAAAATCGAAACAACGTTCATGGATGCACATACAGCTAGGGACATCATCATCGGAGGGTGCTTAAAGGACTACCTGTATGAATGCATACATCAACACAACTAAAATCAACACAACGACATGGCATCCTACGAAGAGTTGCAGAAGCTCAGCGTGTGGCTGAAGATATCTGAGGTGAGTGTGGGAAGAACAGTATTGATGCCCATGACTGATTTGAAGGCGCCTAAACACAAGCATTTAGGAAAAGCGAAGTGGGGATGGGCCGAAGCGGACGCGTACGCGAACAAACAACCCAACACACAAGGCATGGGGAATGTTGTTGGATGGATTGCGTTGTTGATCGACGCGGACGACGCAGAGACAGTGCAGTGGTTGGAGAGGATGGAAAATGAAGATGGTGAGGTGGGTGAGGCCATGCAGAGGTGTGCCATTCAAGAGACTAGGAAGGGACGCCACTAACATGTTCTTGCGCCCGACATGGCAGACGAGGAGGGGTACTATGACGGTGCACGGACAAGTCGATGATGATGCAAGAAGGTTGATATGAAGAGCCTGTGCCGGACAGGGACCAGGGGTCTGCTGTCTGTTGCGCCACTGAGGGGAAGGCATGGAAGGAGAAGGGCTCCGTGGGAGCTGGAGTCGATACCGTACATTCCAAAGGCGCTGATGGAGAGGGTGGCGGTGGCAAAAGAAGAAGAATAAAAGGACGAGTAAGGGAGCGGCGGGATACTCAAAGGCAAAGGTGGAAAACACATCACCAACAACAACGGAGGTAGTAGAGCAGGGGATAATGATGCCGACAAGCTTCATGGAGAGCACGCATGTAGAGAAGATTCTACTGCTCCTAGGAAAAAACAGGTGGGATTCCAGAGACACATGGCGAGGAGTGGCGACGGCATTGAAGAACGAGTACGGCGAGGCGTACAAGGCGCTATGGAAAAAAATGTCCAAGGTGTCGCCAAGATACGATGAGGACGCCGCAGAGAAGCTATGGGAGACAGTGGGAAGGCCCGACTATGACGGTCCGAAGATGACAATGAAGTCGGTGGTAAAGTGGGCCGGTGAGGACGACCCGCACGGGTACGCGGTGTACAGAGCGTCTCGATCCCCAAACTAGTGAAGGATAATTGGGACAAAGGACCGAGGTCTTGGGCAGATCGTGCACTATCTGCTGAACGGGACCGTGAAGAAGACGGGGAAAGGCAGCACAGAATATTACATCTTCCAGGAGACACGTGCAGGTGGGACAAGGTGGAGAGAGGTGGGTGAAGAACGTGGCGAGCAAGGTCTTGGAAGGGATGCTGCGGGACGTCGACTTGTGGATATCGACACAGGCCGCGCAGATGTTGTGCATCGGAGTGGTGGGGGCAGGGGAAAAGGAGGAACAAGAAGACTCCAGGAGCAAAGCGGATCTGGGATGCGAAGAAGAAGAAAGTGGCCACACTGATCAATTACGTGATGTCTTACCGCGGAGTGACGAACGCGATGGCCTTCGCGGGCCCACTGCTCATGGACGAGACATTCGAGCAGCGCCTGGACAGCAATCGGCACTTGATAGGGATCAAGGGGCGGAGCGTCGGTGACCTCAGGACAGGCCAGAAGCGACAGAGGGTGGCAGAGGACATGGTGCACAACGAACTGGACGTGGTGTACGGCGGCGACCATGTCACGGACGAAGCCGACGCCACAGGCGCCGAGTGGATGCACAGGATCGTCGAGAAGATCATGGGCGGGCGAGGCCATGGCAAGGTTCCTTCAACGTCTTTTAGGGTACGGCATCACAGGCGAAGTGAGAGAGGAGGTTTTCCCCGTATGGACGGGGAGCGGAAGGAACGGAAAGGGCCTGCTGACGCAGGCGCTACAGCAGCTGCTCGGGCCTACTACAAGGAGATGAACTGCGCGATCATAAGCGATTCTCAATCGTGCAGTAAACATTGACGCGGAGCGGGCAAGCTCATAGGAGCGAGACTCGCGGTCTTCAACGAGCTCAAGAATGGGGAGAAGCTGAAGACGAACGAGGTCCAGCTTTTAACTGGCGGAGATGGCTTTCGGCAAAGGCGCTTTATAAAGACCCAGTAACTGTAATGCCACGGCATCTCGCAATCCTAGTGCCAACTATATGCCAGAGATGTCCGATGTGATCGTTGCAATGGTCGAAGAATTCTAGCTTTTGAATTTCCGGTGACTTTCAGGGATCTCATCCCTGGGGAGAGAGAGACCGCGACGCTGCGGCAATGCGACAGAAACCATGAAGGAGAGACTGAAGTCGCCAGAGGGGCAGGCTGCGCTGTTTGCCTGGTTGGTCGAGGGTGCGGTGGCGTGGTACAGTGGGACAGAGAGCCTGAAGGCCGGGGCGCCAAAGAAGGTCACAGAGTTTACCAGACAATATTTGGCGGAGCAGGACAGTGTGCCAAGCGTTCCTCGCCGAGAACTGCGAGTTTGCGGAAGATTTCAGGGAGTCGAGCGTTGCCTTGTTCCACATGTATCTCGAGGAAAGCGGGGACAGTAAAGATCGAGAAAAGTGGTTCCACAGGCAGATGAAGAACAAGGGGTTCGTAAAAAGACGATTCGAATCGGAAGGAGGGGACACAACAGGATATATTGGATTGCGGCTACGACATGATGATGGTGAATGCAATGAATGAATGAATGAATAATGCAAGCAAACACACGTACGTACGAACACACGCAAAGGGAGGAACACTGTCATGTCCATCTGACTCCACATGCAAACGGCGGAAACATGTCCTCGTCTCCAAAAGACATCATTGTCTCGTCCATCTGTCTCCAGGCTCGATGATAATGATGCGTATGGATTATCTAGATTTGTTCAGAAAATAAGGATGGAAGCAAAGGAAAGGAAGGACTAAGGCGGCTTCAAGGAACCCTCAAGGATCGTACAGAGTGCCCAGGAGACTTTCACAGCTTGGAAGGAGAGAGTCTGACGATTCCTCTTTTGACAGAGGAACTGCTCGTCTTCGCAAGAGAGTGGCGGCTACCTTGACAGCACTCTCATCGATCCGAGAGGTTAGCCAACCTCGAGTGTGTTATCAGACATCGGGGTTTTGGCAATCCCCATAGATACTGTCGGGCGTGAGCCACACACTTCACTCGAGGCTCGATGAATGATGCTGCTTATGGAAAGGAGGAAGATGGCGGTCGGTCGGTCGGTCGTGTTCGAAGGAAGAGAGAGGAGAACAAAACAAAAGGAAATTATGCAGTTACGGGGATCGTCGGTCTTTTATCATGTCCGGCGATCGATTGTACCGCCGCCAGCACTACACAGGATTTGGTGAGGGGGCTTAGGCCACTCACTACGTTTACACTCGTTTTTAGAGGAATGGCGACCACTCTCATCAAGGACGGCGGCATCTGTGTCGAGTCGAGTCGAGTCGAGTCACATGGCGACCGACCTCTCGCATCATGACGGAACCTGTGTCGAGTCGAGTCGAGTCACATGGCGACATCTCGCATCACGGCGGCACGTGTGTCGAGTCGAGTCACATGGCGACATCTCGCATCACGGCGGCACGTGTGTCTGAGTCGAGTCACATGGCGACATCTCGCATCACGGCGGCACGTGTGTCGAGTCGAGTCACAGAGCGACTCTCGCATCACGCGGCACCTGTGTCGAGTCACAGAGCGACCTCTCGCATCACGGCGGCACCTGTCGTGTCGAGTCACAGAGCGACCTCTCGCATCACGGCGGCACCTGTCGTGTCGAGTCACATCACACGGCGACCTCTCGCATCATGGCGGCACCTGTCGAGTCGAGTCACAGAGCGACCTCTCGCATCACGGCGGCACCTGTGTCAATACCTCGATACTGTAAGATATCACTCACAGATGAAGGAAAACCCGGTAAAGTAATCGCAAACGGTGATCACATGTCAAGCAGAGGCATGCTAGACAATAGATCTCGTATATCGATAGGGGAATCGCGGGCCCCACAGAGTGGGGTAGGGGAATTGAGCTGCAGAAACCTGTCAAGGCATCAATCATCACACGCAAAACGGTGGAAAACTGTCGCATCCACCGTCCCGTCCCGTCCATTCATGACACACGGTGGTGGATCATCGCAACTCATCGTCTAGTGGAAGTGGTGTAAACGCGCGCATTGGGATAGCATATGAGCAGCTCGACAGCGGTCATGGCGCACATGACAACCAATGTCGTATTCCAGTACGTGGGGACAGGTGGCGTCGACAGCCTTGATTGCGGCACAGAGGACGTGCCGCCAGACCCCCCCAGCTTTGCCGTTGTTGAGCGAGAGAAGGAACGCGAGAATGAGCGAGAGAAGGAACGCGAGAATGAGCGAGAGAAGGAACGCGAGAATGAGCGAGAGAAGGAACGCGAGAATGAGCGAGAGAAGGAACGCGAGAATGAGCGAGAGAAGGAACACGAGAATGAGCGAGAGAAGGAACGCGAGAATGAGCGAGAGAAGACGGTCTCTCGACTGCTCGCCAAGATATGCGAGAACGTCTTGAGGCGCAATACCCCACGTTCCGTGGAGGTACTTGCATCTCTTCTGTGCCCTGAGCTGCAGCGCCCCTTTTGTGGCGTGCCGTTGCACTCCGATCTTCTGAAGATCGGGGTGATAGAGGAGACGCTCTCTGCTCTGGGTTTTGTGTCCCCATTCGACACAGATTTTCCGCGACTACAACAACACCGCTCGGCTGTTCAGCCAGGCCTCGTGCGGCGGTCGCGACGGGTGGGACCTGCGCAAGGTGTCCAAGGCTGTGAAGATGATCCTGAGCGCCGTGGGTCTCGACATGGTGAACGAGACCAAGCGCGTGCAGGTAAAGGGCAAGAGAACTCAGGAGGAGAGGAACTACCGCCTGTGCCCGGAGAGTGTCTGCCGTATGCTCGAGCTCGTGAAACTTCGTCTTCTGCGCACTGACCTCACGCCACTCAACGCGCACGCCGCCGCTGCCCTTTCTGGACACGAGCTGTCCATGTACAGCTCTCCGGGATGCTGGAGCTCTTGAAAACTTCGTCTTCTGCGCACGGACCTCACACCCGCCGCCGCCGATGCCCTTTCGGGTCACGAGATGTCCATGTACTGCCATAGTCCATCGCAAACAACGGATTGTAATATTCAACAAGCGGCGGAGCCCCTTTCACCTCTTCCCCCCAGCGGAACGGACCGGGGGGTGACCGGAGGGAGCCCCCACAAAGGATTCCGCGAGGAACCGAGCGGGTGGGCGACCGGAGGGGAGCCCACAGTTCACATCAACCAGCAGACACACTACTACACACTACTGTGTAACTAACTGTCAAGTCTTACACAATGTGTATGTTGTTTGTAAAAGATTCACTGTAACACTTGAGCTTCTTTCTCACTGGAACGCTTGGGCGTTTCCGATGTGCCGTCTCAAGCAGACTTCTGCTTGACAACTATGTCGGGAGTATGAAAGAGGAATCGCGGGACATACGGCGGCACCTGTCGAGTAGAGTCACATCACATGGCGACCTCTCGCATCAGGCGGCGGCACCTGTAGAGTCGAGTCACATCACATGGCGACCACTCTCATCAGGCGACCTCTCGCATCACGGCGGCACCTCTGTCGAGTCACAGAGCGACCTCTCGCATCACGGCGGCACCTCTGTCGAGTCACAGAGCGACCTCTCGCATCAGGCGGCACCTCTGTCGAGTCACAGAGCGACCTCTCGCATCACGGCGGCACCTCTGTTGAGTCACAGAGCGACCTCTCGCATCAAGGACGGCGGCACCTGCGGCTTCTCCACGTGCCACACGGCGGCGGCTTCCCTAAACCCGAAACCCGGGTTTCGTCGTTTATAAAACTCGATGCACAATGGAAATGAAAGAGCTTTGCGCCGTCAATCGCTCGCTTCCAGGATAATCAATCGTACGCTTGCTGTCTGTCTGTCTGTCGCCAGAAGCCAAACAGGTGACCATTCGATCTAGATCTGGAGTGAGTTCCAGATGTCGCATGCATTGGGATGGATGCTAGCAAGTTTCCATGATAGGCGCAGGTAACTAAACCAATGCGTCTCCCCCACATGCAGGGAAATGCCGAATGCGTATTGCGATGTTTGTAAAGCTCGGAGGAATTTTGGCTTTGATGGCCGCTGCAAGAATTGTGGAAGGGCATCGTCGGGAGACAATCAGGACCAACAGGAATGATGATGTCACCAACAGGAATGATGATGTCACCACCAGGAATGATCCTACAGTGAAGGGGATCCCCTAGATTAGCTAAGCTAGACCATGCAGAGCTACCAAAGCTGCTGCGAATGCAGGGCAGATGTGATCAAGTGCGGCATGGAAGCTCATAGGACAGTTGATGATTACATTGTACTTTTTTTAATGATTATGAAAAGTTGACCAAGTCAACCATCGTTTGTAACCGATATTGTCAATACAGAGACTGTGTGTCTTCAGGATATGCCCCCCCCCCCCCCCACTCCCACTCCAGACTAATACACAACTTTTAAGGATATTACAGTCGACGGAAAACCGCTAGAGCCGGCGGAACAGTAAAATGAAACATCCCAATAAACGGTACAAAATGGCCCGTCCAGCAAAGAAACCTCCTTTCATGACGCATTGCACATCAACAAAGACCCCGTGCTCTTTTGGGCCACGGTACCGGGGAAGAGGCGATCGCTTAAGTGCGGCTGGCTGGTCCTTAAATGGACACTCTCGCATCACAGAGCGACCGACCTCTCGCATCAGGCGGAGGCACCTGTCGAGTCGAGTCGAGTCGAGTCACATCACACGGCGACCTATCGCATCACGGCGGCACCTGTGTCAATACCTTGATACTGTAAGATATCACTCACAGATGACGGAAATCTGGTAAAGTAATCACAAACGATGATCACGTGTCAAGCAGAGGTCTGCTAGACAATATATCTCGTATATCGATAGGGGAATCTCGGGCCCCACGGAGTGGGGTAGGGGAATTGAGCTGCAGAAACCAAGTGTGTCAAGGCATCAATCAATCATCACACGCAAAACGGTGGAAACCTGTCGCATCCACACCGTCCGTCCGTCCATTCATGACACACGGTGGCGGATCATCGCAACTCATCGTCTCGTGCAAGTGGTGTAAACGCGCGCATTGGGATAGCATAGGAGCAGCTCGACAGCGATCATGGCAACCAATGTTGTGTACGCGTTGGTTGAGCACAAGTTCATTCAGAAGAATGAGATCGTCGTCAAGGTGGGCAGGACGTCGAAGCCCTTTGGTAAGCGACTTTCTCAGTACCCGAAGAACTCAAAGATGATATTCGCAATCCACGTACTTAATCCGCGTGCTTGTGTGGAGGCTGAGACTGTCCTGCTCCGGTACCTTCGAGGAGACCCTCGAGTCAAGCCCCGTCGCGACGTTGGGTACGAGTACTACCAACTTGACGCAGGTGATTCAGGTGCCGTCTTTCGGGAGATGGCCGATGTCGTCTTCCAGTACGTGTGGACAGGTGGCGTCGACGCGAGAATGAGAACAATGTGTATGTTGTTTGTAAAAGATTAACTTGTTTGTAACACTTGGGCATTAAATTAAGGAGCTTATTATCACTGTAACGCTTGAGCTTCTTTCTCACCGGAATGCTTGGGCGTTTCCGATGTGTTGTCTCAAGCAGACTTCAGGAGTATGAATAAATGAATCAATGAATCAATGCAAGCGACACATACACGTACGTACGAACGAACGAACGAACACACGCAAACGGAGGAACACTGACGACGACGACGACGATCGAAAAACATCTGACTCCACATGCAAACTCCACATGTCCTCGTCTACAGAAGACGTCTTTACAGAGGTGTTCATGTGAACACCTCTGAAATAGGGATTGATGTGAGACATCGGGGTCTGGGCAATCCCCATCTTTGCCGTTGTTGAGCAAGAGAAAGTTGCAACAGGAGCGAACGTCTTGAGTCGCAAGACCCCACGTTCAGTGGAGGTACTTGCATCTATTCTGTGCCCTGAGCTGCAGCGACCCTTTCGTGGCGTGCCGTTGCACCCAGAGTGATTTTTTTTATACATTTCAATGATAAAGACCTCGAGAAACGGAATTTGCGATGATGGGAAATCCCGAGTATTGTACAAGAAGAACAAAACAGGGAAGATTAAACTAGTACTTTATAAGCCATTGGACAATAAACGGGCTGCAAATAAAGAAAAGGGTGGTGGGGAGAAGGAGATTTTTGATTTTGAAACAAAAACAACTAGTGACGAAATTGTAAGGAACTCAACCGAATTTAATGCCTATGTTAAGATGATATATGATGGTAGGGGTTGGGGTGATTTTAAGATTGTTAAACAGGGAAAACTCTTTAAATATTTCGGTACTGGATTAAGTACTATGGTACATGACAGCCCAGAAATTCATAGGTTCGAGGATATATGGGTAGCTTAAATTCAACGGATGAGATCGTCGTCAATGAATAAAATATGATTATATGTATATACAAATGTCGGACACTACATACACCAATACTCATACAAGAAGTATTTGCAAAGATGGAGCTTCCCGTGTTTTGTACAAGAAGAAACGCGGACAGAACGGGTCAGTCACTTTATGTGTTAAAGTAAGGAAACCAGATGGAACGTTTGGTTACAGTAAGTTTGTACCACAAGAAGGTAACAAAAAACGAAAAGGTGGCAGGTGGCCGGTGGCAGGTGAAGGGTGGCCGTTTAAAGATGGAAAGCTTCCGTATTGTATGTTACAAGACCTTAGAAATAGCGATGAACTAAAGCAGGAGAAATGGGAAACAGACGTTGACCACCTGCTACGATTGAAACATACACTTCGAGATATTGTTGTCTTTGACAACTATTATGCCCCCGTTAATGGTATATATGAGGGATATAGGGGAAGAAAGGGCATAACGGGCTTGCAAATATTGCCTAATGCGATTCCTAATGCGTATTAAAATGAAACCGCCTCGTGTACGGCACACCTTACGGTGTAACCTAATGGTGTAGCAACCCACGGGGCAGTGGAACACCAATACGATTTTGAATCAACAAAATGCAGGATGTTAACGAGAATATCGTGGTTCTTTTTTAGATCACGGCTCTCCATCCTGCAGACTCCGTATCGTTCTTTTGTCGGTACTTTCGAGAGTGTCCATTGAAGGACCAGCCGCACTTAAGCGATCGACTCTTCCCCGGTACCGTGGCCCAAAAGAACACGAGGTCTTTGTTGATGTGCAATGCACACCCACCTCAGTTCCGAGAACACTTGGATGAGAACCACCGTACCACATTAAACAAGTGGCGGAGCCCCTTTCACCTCTTCCCCCCAGCGGAGCGACCGGGGGCGACCGGAGGGGAGCCCCCACAAAGGATTCCGCGAGGAACCGAGCGGGTGGGCGACCGGAGGGGAGCCCACAGTTCACATCAAGCATTAGACACACTACTACACACTACTGTGTAACTAACTGTCAAGTCTTACACAATGTGTATGTTGTTTGTAAAAGATTCACTGTAACACTTGGGTTTATTAGTACTGTAACACTTGAGCTTCTTTCTCACAGGAACGCTTGGGCGTTTCCGATGTGCCGTCTCAAGCAGACTTCTAGGGAGTATGAAAGAGGAATCGCGGGACACACGGCGGCACTTGTCGAGTCGAGTCACATCACATGGCGAATCAGAATCCCCAAAATAGAAGGTGTCCCAATATCAAATGTCCCTAGCTGTATGAAGGTCCGATGAGCAAACTCCAGTGTTGCCAAGTTGCTGCAGCTCTGCAATTGTCAGGTTGCATTTCATGCATCGGTATGGTTGTAATTCTGCCATTTCTAGCAGACCACATTTCCAAATGTGTTTGCCCCTATTGCGGTTTAGAAGGTCTTCGCTGAGTTTGAACTCGGGATGTTGCATTCTTGTCCTCCCACGCGGGTGTTGCATTCTGGGGATGATATCCATTTAGTTGTAGAGATTCTTATATTATTTATCAATTCCCAAATAATGGAATTCTTGTTCTCAGTAGGGAATATTTAAGGTCTTAAAAAATGATCCGGATGTCAGGGTCAAGCAGGAACAGAAACAATGCACTCGATCAATGCGTGTGTCCATCGAGAGAGTGTATGTTGACCTCAGCATCAGGCAGTTCGCCGTCCCAACAGGAGCAGTTCTGCGCTTGTATCTGTCATGAGGTCCTTGGCCAGCTCCCACCAGGACTCTGGTAGCACCACAGCCCGGTGCCCAGATGCACCGACCGGCCCGGAACCCTCCAGTGGTTGGCGTCCCCCATGAAATTCATGTACTGCTGGTGCATAGCGCCACCTGCCGCCCATTCCGCGCACTGGCACAGGAACCGGTGACATTCGTACAGCTCCTCCGCGCTGTTCATGCTCATCCCCGCGTTGATGCCGAGCACTATGAACTGCTCCGCAGGCCGCAGCGCATGCTGTCGCTGCAAGAATGTTGTCAGGTCCTTGAATAAAAACAACAACGCTGGTCGGGGCTGCTGATCACTCAGCCCGTCCGCATAGCACTTCACATTCTGTAACGATCGCGTGGTAAAGCATGTGTCCAGAAAAGCTACCTGTTGCCGCCGCACCCCGTCAGTGCATAAACACCCGCCCACATTCCCCATAGCGTGCAGCAGCGCCACCTCGTTCTCTGCGCTCCCAGCTCCTATGAACGCTATACATGACACCGCCTTGCCGGGCACTAGCGCACCCCTAACCTCGCTCGCCACCGCATCCCAGTCTAGTGCAGGACAGCTCACCTTGCGCTGACCCTCCGACAGCACTAGCACTTTGTTCTCCCACTGCATTCTTCCGATCCATTATCTCATTCAGCTCCCCCTTAAGCTTTTTTGACCAGCCGGACCTGCGTCAGGGTCCTCTCGGAGAAACTACGGACGCACTAGCACTTGACAGAACACAATAGCTAAAAAACAGTGCGGGCCCCCCGTTCGTCCATTCATTCTCACACTGGCCACGGCGGCTTTCGAAGAGTAGTGTCCGTACATTCATAAGGCGTGTCCCACTTTATTTGAGAGTAGGAGCACATGATGGCGTCCGTGAAGACTCGGCGCGCCTTGTTAATTTTTCCAAGTTACTACGTAGACGGGTTGGGACCCGTGCTTATGCACACATTGCAAGAGTGTGGTACGCTGCCAAGGGACTTGAAGGGGTACCGATGTGGCGGAGCCATGAAGGACCATGATGTTTTTGTTAACAAGGTTTTGGGTTCTGGTATGGAGATCAGTGTTCTCGAAGGCACCGTGTACCGGAGGACCGTCATGGACCAGTTGGCTTGGTTGTTGGAGCCCTCCGTGGACGTTGCTCTTTTGTTATTCTGTGGGCATGGCATGAATGAGGGGTCGCCACGTCACGGTACATTGGTATGTTCTTAAAAACAGCTGGTGTCAGCTGAGGCCATCGATGCGGTGGTGGCAGCGCAACGTTTTTGCGGCACACTCATCCGCGTGCTCAACATGTGCGAAGCAGATGCCATTGCCCCGGGCACTGGTCTGCCGTTCCAGCACGGAAGATCTCTGCGTGACGCAGCAAGAGCAGATCATGATGCACAGTTCCATCGCGTTGCACACAAGGACGTGATGTTGTTGGCAACTGGGCCTTTTGAAGAAACGGCAGGTGGCAAGGCAGGCACACACTTCATCGCTGCCCTGGGCAGAATGTTTGACGCAGAGTCGATCTTAACCTACGAGCGCCTTGATGAGCTCTTGCAGAGGCACTGGCCTGGTGGCAGTGGAGGGGCACTGCTGTATCCTGCAAGGTTGAAAGGGATCTTCGGATGGCCGGCTAATGGTTCACAGGTGAGTGGCGATTCAACAAAAAACGATGAGATATGGGCATATGACGTATGTAATGAATGAATCTCCCGGATGCTGGAGCTCTTGAAACTTCGTCTTCTGCGCACGGACCTCACACCGCCGCCCTTTCGGGTCACGAGATGTCCATGTACAGCCATAGTCCATCGGCAAACAACGGATTGTATTATTCAACAAGCGGCGGAGACCCAACTCTTCCCCCCAGCGGAGCAACCGGGGGCGACCGGAGGGGAGTTCCGTATACAAATTCAAAAATACCCATCTGAACAACAAAAACATGGCACTACTTTCCTACCGGATGACACAAATACAAATACAATTTTTAAGGATATTAGAATAGTAATGTGTGAAATTTGCTAGCCGAAGGACACGCGTAGTTTTGAGGATCGGGAGGGAGCCCCCCCCCCTGATATTCCCCTTGGGTGCTAGACGACATTGTGCGTACCTGCCCAACCTGCATGATGCCGCAAAGATGTCGCAGTTCCGCTTGGCAATGTCGTACGCTGGAGGCGGTTCCATGGTGTTGGTATACTCCATGATCACGCTGGCCAAACTTAACGTGTTTTCCCTGCTCAGTGCTCTGTCGTAGCGGATGATGGCTGCCCCGTCCGCCGACTTGAGAAATTGCCAGAGCAGGCGACGGGCGATGCCACTATCTGGCGTCATGTCAATGACATAGTTCGATCCGCCATCGATCCCGACAAATATGCCGTGATGCCAGTACCCCACCGTCTCATCCCATACCGCAATGTGATCCCCCGGCTCGGCCTTTTGTGCCATCGTATCGCAGTCGCATTCGTCACAAGTGGCAAAATAACTAGCAGACAATTCGTTCTTTCCAAGGCCAATCACTTGGAGGGCTCGGGACAAAAAACGTTCAATGTCCATCTGCACTGCTATGCCACCGGACGGTACAACCTGCATTTATAAGGATGTATACCTATACATTTATAAGGATGTATACCTATACATTTATAAGGATGAATTTTTTGCATGAGAGTGGACACATGAAATGCCCAGCATGACACCATCCTGCAGGTCTAGACAACCAACTGCAACCAATGACACCCTGTCTGGCCCTGCTGGGTCAATGTATGGGTCAATGTCTGGCCCTGCTGGGTCAATGTATGGGTCAATGTCTGGCCCTGCTGGGTCAATGTCTGGCCCTGCTGGGTCAATGTCTGGCCCTGCTGGGGTCAATGTCTGGCCCTGCTGGGTCAATGTCTGGACCTGCTGGGTCAATGTCTGGACCTGCCGGGTCAATGTCTGGACCTGCCGGGTCAATGTCTGGACCTGCTGGGTCAGATTGGTCTGTAGGGGTGCCAGCACCCCCCGTAGCTGCTCCATCTGGGCCTCATTGAATTCAGCCATTCCCTGACATGAGGAGAGGAAAAAATTGGATTTGAAAAAACTCGTTTTTCCGAAACACTTGTCGTCGTCGATTGATGCATTGTGTCTCGTCTTACGCAACCGCATTCACTGTGGTCCGGTACTCAAAATAAAAACAGTATGGTCTCAAGCAGACTTCTGCTTGACAACCCTAGTGATTTTCTGAAGGGAGGAGCGCGGGCACCGTGTAGCGGTGCATAGGGATTCAGTTGCTGACTCGCACAGTGAATACGTGGGGTTCCGCCAACACATTCAACTGATTCCTGAAGACAACGTGTCGTCTGAAGCAGACTTCTGCTTGACAACCCTAGTGATTTTCTGAAGGGAGGATCGCGGGCACCGTGTAGCGGTGCATAGGGATTCAGTTGCTGACTCGCACAGTAAATACGTGGGGTGTCGCCAACACATTCAACTGATTCCTGAAGACCACGTGTCGTCTCAAGCAGACTCCTGCTTGACAACTCAGTTGGATTTATGAACGGGAAATCGCGGGCCCCCACGGAGTGGGGCAGTGGAATTCAGCTGATGACTCGCTCACTCAGATTAAAGCAATTCACAATGAAGATCTTCTAATTCGTCTTCCTCTTGTTCAGTCCGTACACACCACCACCCAGTGACAACACCCCAACGTTGCCAAAAAGCAACGATCTGCAAGTTCGATTATAAAGGGTGTCCCACTTTATTTGAGAACAACTGTATAGAATGACAGATTACGCTTCGGACATCACTGTGTCGGGTACGTCCGACTTGATTTGCACTGGGGTCCAAGATGTTCATCTTGATACAATTGAAAAGCAAAAAACATTGGAATTGGCTAAAAAAACATTGGACATGGCTAAAAAAAGACGCAATGCGGCTTTAATCGACGACAAGTGTTTCGTGTGCGCTTCTAAAAAACGAGTCTAAACAACGCAACATACATACCATATACATGACCTTATAAAAACCATTGCGCGATTGCGAGAAGAAAAAGAGTATTCATCGACGCGATTCCGACCGATATATATATCCCGCCTTGTCAGCCCATTTCAAAACCAGTCCGCAAACTAGGAAAGGCGTTGTCGCTGGACATGGACAATATCGGCACAACCAAGTTTCTTAATCGCCTCCACTGCCAGAATGTCAGCCGTCTCCATGCACTGCGGGCGTCATCGGATGTTTCCGGTGATCCACGCATCTTGAAGTATAACGCATTGCTTCACCTTATTAAACAAAGACACCACACATCCCCACCGTCACGTTTGTTCCTCGTCGCTGTGGAATACTTCTTCGATGACGGCTGCTGCAAGATCGCCAACGGAAGCGCCCTTGTATTCTCACATGCTATCAACACCCTTTTCGTTGTGGAGGCGAAAATCCTCAAAGACCCCCCTACCCAGTATGGACATGACAAGGTGTTGAAAGCCATACAGCAGGCCACTATGTGCGCGACTAAACTTTTGTCCTGGCTACCGCATCTCATAAACATGGACCTGAAAGACGGAACCTCACTTGGATATGTGACAATTTCTCGTATGATCGTGACAGCTGTGAATCGCGGTGGACGCGTCTTCTGTCAAGATGTCCACAGCCATGAAATTTACTAAGAATTGGAGAAGGATTTAGGGTGGAACTTTGGCAAAATTGTGGAGTTGCCGAGAATCGAACCCGGCTCTGTTGGTATCGGGCACCATGAGATTGACTGGAAAGAAGATAATTGCCCTTACCTTACGCACTACCATTTAGCTACAACCCCAGACGTAGATGCAAAAAGCTCCACATGTACAATGTGAAACAATTTATGTAAAATGGTACTACTTCCCATACTCGTCGCCCCTGTGCCAGTTTGCCACCAGTCTTCTGTGACACAGGATCTGACTTGTCCATCGGAGGACACACGCAAACGGCGGAACACTGTCGAATGTATCGGAGGACACACGCAAACGTCGGAACACTGTCGAATGTATAGGAGGACACAAGAGGCCGAACACGGTCGAATGGCACACGCAGGACACTCATTGACACACGCAAACGGCGGAACACATGTAGACTCATCTTCATAGTACATCACTCAATCACTCAATCACTCACCCACTCAGATTAAAGGGACCGGCGCTTTGCGTACACAGGCATGCCCAATCCTTGTGTATTGCTGGAGGTACGATCGCAGGGCATCATAAAAGGACCTCCTCGCCACGAGACTGCATATTTTCTTTTCTTCTCCTCATCATCTTCTTCCCTAGCGCGTCATTCGCACACCACGTCTGATCTTGCCAATTGTTTTTGGACTCACTATCTATACTAATTATGTGTGCCCGGACTGCAGAAATGCCGCCGTTTTCCCGTACGTTCAGCTACAAGAATGACAACTTGTACCGCAGACTGATCGGAGATGGCGTGCACATGGTCATGGAGCGACTGGACCCTAACATTGCCAAGATCCGGTTTGAGGTCCAACACCCCGTGGCTGAGGATACCCAGGCTGAGGCCCCTATCATCTACCAGCCAATTCAGATTCCAGAGGGGGTCACATTGATAGTAGCAGACTCTGCCATCCCTGCTGCACGAATTGGGAATGATTTTTTTATCGTCACCTGGATAGGCAACTATCTCGTTCTAAGGGGGGGTAATGTACTTTTCAGGATCTTCAATCAGCAATCCCAGGCGATTGAATTAGCTGAGTAACAGGGGGTGGGGGAGGGAGATTTTGGCCTGAATTTATTTTTTTGTGAGTGGATGATGGTTGTTGCCACCTGGGTGGCGTGTGTAAAGAGAGCCCGCATCTTCGTCGTTGACCGCAGTGTCAAGCGTAGTGAGAAGACAAAACACATACACGCGGACTTTTGGGGACTCGGGATATGCACTGGCCGCATGGGCTGCATGGAACAGACTGCACTCCACCAAGTCTTTATATCTGACGAAATATCTGACGAAATGCGTTGGCGTCTCCCGCAGTATGATGATGATGAAGAAGAGCCAGATCATCATCAATTTTGCCGCCATGAACATGAGCTGCCAACCTACTCGCCCTCTTCAGCATCCCGCAACAAGGCACTTCTGTTGTATGTGGATTATACTTATGTTCCTACGGATCACATTCAGAGGACTTTATGGGTGCACAACCGTGAAGCAGGAACCATGTTGGGCAAGAATGTGGATGGGTTGGACATACCGGGTCACCACAACACGTGGGTTAGCTTGTTGCGCCCGCTCGACTTTCATGTCGATGCGCTGCGGGGGCACTTGAATAAGGCAGAGCTGATGGATCTGTTGGATGATCACGTGACACACTCACACGATGAATCGGTGCTCGTGATCGTCTTGTGTGGTCATGGATCCTCCGGCCAACTCGTCCTGACCAACGGGGCGAAGGTGTCACTGGAGGAGGTGTCACATGCGACAATGCATCACAGAGGAACAGTGTTGTCTTTCATGTTGTTTTGCGGTGCGCGGCCTTCCGAGGACCTCAACCCACTGAGAGGGATTAAGAACAACTACCAATTTCGACGGTGCATGTTCATCTTTGCAACCGATGACGCTGTCTTGAACTCGCAAACACTGAATGCATTTGTGAAAGCGATCGGCAGCATCATGGATACCGGTGAATGTTGTTACTCTGGGATTGAGGACGCCATTCGCAACCACATGCGTGTGTTCAACGGATCCGCCTTGCATCTGGTGGGGGCGAACAACGAGATGCGAGGTTCTTTGTTTCGACCGTCATCAGTCAAACAGAGAGAGGTGAGCTTGGCTTGTGCCCCTGCTTCTGCATGTGAGACACCGGGATGCACTATACAACAGCTGGCGGAATTATCGTCACGGTCATGACAAATTGTTCATCGACATATGCAAGATAGAGCGCCCTAATGGCCGAGGCCCATGCACCTCCTTTGTGACGCTTGCGCAAGTATTGATTCCCCCACTTATTGCAGTTCCTAGACATTGGTGTTGTCCTCCTGCTCCATCATTTTAGTGCCAGGAGCCAATAATACCTCACTTTCCTCCTCCGTGTAACCACTCATCATAATCGGTTTCACTGTAGGAGGTGCTGTTGTTAGGCGATGAAGTTGCGCAGTACCGCTATCGCGTTGTTCTCTGCCAGTGGCGCATCCTGGGCACGGCATCCCACCTGCAGGCATGTGTCAAAAGTGTCCGGGTTAAAATCTCGAATTTAGCGCAACCGCCGCACAGGTCAATGTCCCAACACCGCACCTGTGCTCCAGCGCCCGCACTGCGCTCGCGCACGTGGTTGATCTGTTGTTGCAATGTGCAATGTGGGCTGTGATGAGCTCAGTGCGCGCATCATTAATGTCGTTCAACTGTTGCTGCATGCGTTGCATGATGCGGAGCTCGAATGCAACGAGCTGCTCTTGGGTGACGTAGAAGGGTAGTTGGTTTTGCAGGGGGGCCGGCTCCATGTTCATGTCCCTAAAGGCGCAGCAGACAAGAAAACGCTATATATAAACGTACAGAGACAAAGTGCTGACGCTTGAATGCAATCTCATGCATCTCACCTCAATGCATCTCATCTCAATGCATCCACAAACAAGTACGGTCCAATACAGTATCAAGCAAGTAGATAGCTCTGCAAGAAGAACTCATGAGATAACTCAAGTCCATGCAGAGCAACGCGTTCACAAAGAACGAGACCGCCCAACGGCTAGAGAACATCACCGAGCGCCTCCAGAACACGACCTTCAAGAACAACGTCCTGAAAGAGATGCTCGAGTACTTTTACGACCCGGACTTCATGAAGAAACTCGACGCCGACCCAAACCTCTTAGGGTTCAACAACGGCGTGTGGGACCTCAAAAACGGCGTCTTCCGTCAAGGGCATCCGGAGGACATGGTCTCCATGTCCGTGGGATTCGATTACAATGTCGCAGTGTGCGCGGAATCAGCAGACCGCGTGCGGAAATACTGGGACACGATGCACCCCGACGACAACCAACTCATCCACACATTTGCTAGACAGCTGTACGGAGACAGTGCAAGTATGACTTGATTCACTGGAATTGTGAGTGTTTCGCATGGATTTGCAAGACAGGTGGCTTGAAGCACAACTCAGACCAGGTGTACCGAGTGTTGCGAGCCATTTGTGATGATCTCCAAAAGGGCGACAAGTCCATCTTGCTTCGAACGGCTTCTAGGTCATCTGGGTGCACAATATCATAGTAATTATTAAGAGGGGGCATTCGTATTTCATTGTCAGAGGTGAAATTCTTGGATTTATGAAAGACTCACAGAGCGACTTTCGCATCACGGCGGAACCTGTGTCGAGTCACATCACAGATGACGGAAAACCCGGTTAAGTAATCGCAAACGATGATCACATGTCAAGCAGAGGTCTGCTAGACAATAGATCTTGTATATCGATAGGGAAATCGCGCCCCCCACGGAGTGGGGCAGGGGAATTGAGCTACAGAAACCTGTCAAGGTATCAATCATCACACGCAAAACTGTGGAAAACTGTCGCATCCACACCGTCCGTCCGGCCGTCCATTCATGACACACGGTGGCGGATCATCGCCACTCATCGTCTCGTGGAAGGGGTGTAAACAACGCAGAAGACCCTGCAACGAACCTTATTCTCCTCTTCACAGCCAGCAAGATTAATTGGTGAATAGATACTTGTTCAAATGCAATTTATGTTTATTGCAAACATGAAGGAAGTGTATTGCATTTGGATGTAGTCTGAAGAAGTCAACAGATATGAGGGCTATTTCGATGTCACGTGGACATGTTTGACACATGTTACAAATTGCATGCATGAAAGAACTTTCCTTCATTACCAACAATCTCCCTGGTTCTCCAGTTGTTCGCATGTGAGGCAGATCAATTTCTATGTCGTTGAAGTCTTCACAGATCTCATTGCTCAGACTCACAGGTATATCATAGCAGGCTTCACGTGAAATAACTCTATCCACATCAGCAACACGTTGAGTGGATGCTTGAATGACCATGAGACATTTGTCCATATTTGATTTCCCCTACAAAACGGTCTGACGTTATTCGAGCTATTATTGTAAATGGTTTGGCCTGATTTGGTTTTCTCGCACGGTGTCTATTTCGTTGTATGAATGGAGGAGCTGTACAGTTTACAGTTGTTCTCAAGTAAACCCTTTATACAATTTGGCGAGACGTCGGATTTATCTGATCTGATTAAGATCACCCAGATGTCGTCTGAGTTTTTGGCACATTCATGCCAACTCAAGCCCTCCGGTGCTTTCCTTGTGCGTATTTCCGTGCCTCTCAAAATGCACAAAACACATGAAATACGCCTCAAGCAGAAGTAGCATAGTGATCGTAGGCGCGGAACAAGCGACATACGAAGGGGAGCCCTCACGACTCACGCAAGTTAACAGGAATAAGATGCACACACCACGCAAACGGCGGCTTGCGCATCCTCATTGTCGTCCATCTGACTCCAAAAGACACCACGGCGGCAAGCGCATCCTCATTGTATCGTCCATCTGTCTCCAAAAGACACCGCGGCGGCAAGCGCATCCTCATTGTATCGTCCATCTGTATCCACAAGATAAAAGCGACGGAAAAGTGCAGTAGTGTGTGTTAGTTACTGTCGGCTGTAAACTTTTCTAGTTTTAATGCACAACACTGACATGACTACGTTATGCTGTGCAGAAATGACAGCCAAGGGGTGCTTCTCGTACAAGAATGCCACCGTCAACGGCTTCAACATCACCAATCAGCTCCAGGTCCGAGTGGAGGCGATCGACAACAACGTTGCGAAGATCTATACCACAGATGAGAACGGCAACCCGCTGCCGATGCCTGTCAACGTCTCATTGCGCACCGGAGACGATGTGAACGTCCCAGTCTACAACAATGAGTTCCTCATCGTGTGGATTGAAAGCTACGTGCTGGCTGTCGGTGGCGTCGACATCCTGTGGCTCCACAACCAGAAGCAGCAAGCATTCTCTGCTAGCAACGGCATCACGGCTTTCTCACTGTAAAGCGTGGTGTATCCAGTGCCATGCAGACGTAAAATAGAGTGGTGTATCCATTGCCATGCAGACATAAAATAACCTCGCATCAGGCGGCACCTGTGTCGGCACATGTGCCGCTATGGCCCTCCCAATCAAAAAATAACGAAAGTAACAAAATTCAGGGAAACCTATCATTACACATCACGGTTGTTCTAATCCTCAAGCAACCAACCTCAAAACTGCTTGTCGATGGATGAGAACCACCGTACCACATTAAACAAGTGGCGGAGCCCCTTTCACCTCTTCCCCCCAGCGGAGCGACCGGGGGCGACCGGAGGGGAGCCCCCACAAAGGAGTCCGCGAGGAACCGAGCGGGTGGGCGACCGGAGGGGAGCCCACAGGTCACATCAACTAGCAGACACACTACTGATTTACGGAACGGAAATCACACACACAAACACACACACACGACGCCGCGGATGATAGATGCAGGCAGGGAGGGAGGGAGCAAGTTGGTTGGTTGGTTGGTTGTCTGTGCAAGAGGGGAGGATGGAGCAAGACGCCGACGACGACGTCAGGAGAACAAGAGACACGCACGCACGCACGCATGGAACACGCACGGCACGCAAACGGAGGGGGGGGGGAATTCACACGGTACGGTACAGTACAGTACATACAGGCATACCATTTTTTCTCGTCTCTAAGAAATGTATCAAAAACAAGAGTATCTATATAACTAAAGAGTATATAACTAATTAAAGCTGCTGGCTGAGGGACAGGGAGCGAAGCTCAATTGCAAGCTCGTCGAGCGTAGCTCGCTTCTTGGCGAGGTACGCCTCACGCTGTGAGGGAGTCTGTTTCATGCACGCGAGGTGCGCGCACTTGCCTGTGGTGAAGGGGGGTCCACCATTGGGGTTGCTAACGAGAACTTGACGGCGGCTGCACGGGTTGCCTTGAGTGGTGACAGCAGTGCAGCCTAGGGTGGGGGAATACCCCACGATGGTAAATGTACCTATATTGGCACCAACCTGCAGCTCGTTCTTCAGCGGGGACCCGCGACCAACACGACCGGAGGCCAAGGAGGAGGACAGGGAGCACGTTGAGAACGAGCCATCAGGAGAAGCAGAAGCAGCAGGAGTAGCAGCAGAAGCAGGAGCAGCAGGCGCAGCAGCAGGAGGAGCAGCAGGAGCAGCAGTAGAAGCAGCCGGAGCAGCAGGAGCCACAGAGAGTGACACCGTGGTGCGGGGGCGCTTGGTACCACCGGAACTTTCCTCCAACATGCAAACGTCCTCGGTGGGGACGTCGTCCTCTGGGAGGGCAAGGGCACTGGCGAGGGCAAGCAAGGAGGAAGCAGCAGGAGCAGCAGAAGCAGCAGGAGCAGAAGCTTCGGTAGAAACAGCGGCTACAACAGGTAGAAGCATGGCTTCTATAAGATTCTTCTTCCCTTTGGGATCTTGTGCGATAAACTCAGCGTACGCAATTTGCATTGCGCAGACAGATTCGGCCATGCACGCATGAACGCTTGTCATGGAAATAATAGCGTTGCAGATGACTTTCAAATCATCGACGGTGGTGCTGGATAAATTCTTTAGCTTTATGTCCTTCTTCAGAAGGACTTGTTTGAGAAAGGTATTATCCACAAACTCGGTGATCTCGGCAGACATGTTGTTATAGATAGACATATTGTTTAGACGAGGATGTTCAAAAGAGGAAATATCAGTTGTATCAGTTGTTGTTGTTGTTGTGGTTTCAAAGGAAGGAAAATGGCGTCAATTTTTTTTTAGCAGGGAAATGCAACGGATTTTTAGCAGATAAAAACAACAAATAGGGGGGGGGAACGGACCGAATCGGAAACGCGGATGAGGCAACGCGGATCCCGCGCGCCAAATAGACTACGTTTCGAAAAAAAAACGAAACGATTTTCTCAACAGAGCCAGCACAACAACAACACACGTAACGTAATCGCCAAATTCACTCACTGACATGCAAAGCTACTTTCGGAGTTCGCTGGATGCTCCCTAACACACTGAGTTTCGTGAGCGAAGAATTGGAGTCGGTACTTGGTTAAGAATGACATGGCTGGGGTGTGTGTGGCTTTGACTGGGTGCTTCAAGTAGGGCGCTAAAAATCGTATTGGTGTTCCACTGCCCCGTGGGTTGCTACACCATTAGGTTACACCGTAAGGTGTGCCGTACACGAGGCGGTTTCATTTTAGTATTCCGTCGACTGTAGCCCTGTCGATGTCGTCATCCAGATCAGAACATGGGACTGTCCGGCCAGCGAACCTCCTCAAGACACTAAGCTCCGGACTGTGAACATGTGTTGAGAGGAACATGATGAGTATTGTGCCCTCCCTACAATCACTCGACGTAGAATATATATTTCGCACCTCACTTCATTCAGCTGGCTCTCCAGATTGCCCACTTTCTTGCGCAACCTACGGACAAGTTCTACCAAAGCCTCTTTGGTACCCGCGCGCTCGAGCTCATCATCTTGCATGTTCTCCATCCCGTAATACGATCACAAATAAATATTTTTAATAATAAAAGGCCTAAGGCAGAGCCTTTTAATTACTTTAAATTTATTGGAAATCTTTAAACAGTGCAAGGGCTCATCAACCCAAAAGAACACGGGGTCTTTGTTGATGTGCAATGCGTCATGTAAGGAGGTTGGGCAACTGCAGATCGTGCGGTTGCCCTTATACCGTTTTTTGATGTTTCATTTTACTGTTCCGCCGACTGTAGAATAGTAATATAGGGACACAGCCCCAGACAAGGCAATGCATGTGCAGTGACTGAGCATGGCCGAAATGTACACGAAAGCCCAACTCGATGATGCCGTGGCTGTTGCCGTGGCTGATGCCGTGGCTGCAGAGCGCGTGCGTGCTGACGCTTTTCAGCGAGCGTACAAAACGCTACTGGCTCAGACGGAGGAGTCTGCGCATGAGCAACATTGTCTACTGAACCAGGCCCTGAGCCTGGTTTCCAAGCAGGACGAAGAGATCGAGAACCTCAAGTGCGTGCTGCTTGCTCGTGCACTCATGAATAGACGCGGTGCGCGTTGTGCCCCCCAATGCATGCAATACAATAACATCTCTCTGTGCTGACCCACACACATGACTAATTCAATTCCATTCGCGATGTAGGTCCATGGTGTATAAGGAATTTGCATGTACTAGATATCAGAATGCCATGTATGGCAACCAACGCTTATGTAAATGAGGCATCCGTATTGTCGCAGCCGACAGTGTGTGTGCTTACAGGGTTCAATCCTGTCCAAGACGCATTTCACAAACACATTCCATTTGTCATACTTTGTGTGCAGAATGGGCATTTAGCATATGCATTTGATGACATTGAGGAGGTGCGCATTGAGCCAGATGTTGTGTTATTGAATGCCCTTAGTCTAAAACATCGTGTGTTTGTGTTTTGTGACAGGTTTACAGATCTTAATCCCAATCATAGGTCGTGCGTGAGCCACGTCATCTGCGCATCAACAAGTTGCGATGTTGTTGTACCCCAGTGCAATGATTTGCTATGGCTGGATTTGGAGAGAATGCGATTTGCGTTTTTGTTCTAGATTGTGACAATTTTTACAATAGCAGTAATGTGTTTGGGTTTCTACTCAATACAGTCCAATCCCATGGTTTATCAGGGTTAGCTTGCACAACGTCAAACGTGGTGTTTGGGTTCATACTCAATACAGTCCAATCCCATGGTTTATCTGGGTTAGCTTGCACAATGTCAAATGTAATGTTGGGATTAGCACTCAATTGCTCCCAATCCCATGGTTTATCAGGGTTAGCTTGCACAATGTCAAACGTGGTGTTTGGGTTCATACTCAATACAGTCCAATCCCATGGTTTATCTGGGTTAGCTTACACAATGTAAAATGTATATTATAGTTTTGGACAACGTCATTTTCAATTCGACAGACAGGCTACTACAAGATGCTATATCACTGCATGTCAAAACTGTAACACGGTTAATTGTAGCAGTTTCACATCCATTCAGTATCCCAGCTGATGGCGATGGGATAATTATACAACTGAGTGAATACAAAGACTCATGTGGCGTGCAATGCCTAAACAAATTAAAAGCCAAGTATGAATTCCAGCTGGCCGCAAATGTGCTGAATAGGAATAAGATGCACACACCACCACGCAAGCGGCGGAGCCCCTTTCACCTATTCACCCCCAGCGGAGCGACCGGTGGCGACCGAAGGGGAGCCCCCACAAAGGAGTCCGCGAGGAACCGAGCGGGTGGGCGACCGGATGGGAGCCCACACTTCACATCAATCAGTAGACACACTACACTTACACCAGTAGTCTACTGAAATCACACACACACACACACACACACACACGCGACGCCGCCGCCGCCTCCATCTCGGACATGGACAGCATCATCGTGACCATCAGCAACGTCTCTTCCCCCCCCAAAGATTTTCATATTTATCTACACGTTCGCTCATTCAACTCCCAATTCTTTTGCATACAGTATAGAATGACAGATTACGCTTCTCTCATCACTGCGTTAGGCACGTCCAACTTGATTTTCACTGGGGTCAAAGATGTCCATTTTGGAGATCTTCAGGCTGAGGCGAGTTCAGGTGATCTGATGGTAAAGATGCCAAATGACCCGATTTGTCACGAGGGCATCTACTACAATCGGCGGAACAGTAAAATGAATATGGATATCACACATATCGGTTACGTCAAGCGAGGGTGCACACAAAGTATTGCAGAAGTTGTGAAAATGGGAGGTGAATCAGTTGATAACATAACAATCAAGGTCCAGAGTGGAGGTTGTTTACTGTTGAAATCAAATCCAACAGTAATTAGCAATGCAGTTTGTGTCGAGCTTGTCGGCGAAGATATTTTTCCACAAGCAAGATATTGGGATGGCGACATCAATATGAAGTCCAAACTACAAGGTGATGTCCAAGCATTGATTGATACATTCCCAAACATGAAATTTCTGGAGTTGCGTTTTTTCCTATACGATGTCGATTGGTGTTCGCTTCAAAACTGTAAAATGCTTCGAGGATTTTCGAGAAACCATTATGAAGACATGTCCCACTCAATGCAGTTCCCCAAACACAGCATCACCAATTTCCATGGGTTTGCATCACAATTTGCACAATTCCCAAATACATGCGATGAGGTAGTCAATTACATGAGGCATGCCACACAAAACAGTTCAGATTGGTCTTGGTCTATCGGATTTTATGATAGTAGGCACTGCTCAATTGACAACTCCCTCAAACATGATCAAATGAAGAACTCGATGCCATGATTCATATCACACACTCGGTGCAAACAACAACTTAAACTTGACACAGAATATGATACATACATGATCGATCATGTCGGCAGTCGTGCGGATTGCGGGGATCACGATGACTTGCGTATACTCATTTTAACACGGAGGCTTAAAGCAGACTCCTGCTCGATTGGTTTCTGAAGGGGGAGAGCGGGCACCGCGGAGCGGGGCAGAGGATTTGATTGGATTGGATTCATTTGATGACTCGCGTACACTGTAACGCTTGGGCTTCTCACTGTAACACTTGGGCGGTGAAGCGAAGTGACCCTCATCGTCCCCGTAGCAAGCAGACTACAGTCGGCGGAACAGTAAAATGAAACATCCCAATAAACGGTATAAGGCGTCTACAGACGTTATAGTGTACGAGTGGATGGTCCTACAAATGGCCCGTCCAGCAAAGAAACCTCCTTTCATGACGCATTGCACATCAACAAAGACCCCGTGTTCTTTTGGGCCACGGTACCGGGGAAGAGTCGATCGCTTAAGTGCGGCTGGTCCTTCAATGGACACTCTCGAAAGTACCGACAAAAGAACGATACGGAGTCTGCAGGATGGAGAGCCGTGATCTAAAAAAGAACCACGATATTCTCGTTAACATCCTGCAATTTGTTGATTCAAAATCGTATTGGTGTTCCACTGCCCCGTGGGTTGCTACACCATTAGGTTACACCGTAAGGTGTGCCGTACACGAAGCGGTTTCATTTTAGTATTCCGTTGACTGTACCTCTGAATCCCCGTCCTGGAAAGGTGGAGCATACGTGCACCGGCAGTTACTGTAACAAGGACATGAGGAGCAGTTACCAGTAAACATGGTGGCAAGTCGTATTGAAGGTTAGATGCCTGTTTTTTATATGCAATGTGGGTTGTAGATGGCGTGGGCTTCAAGTTTCCGGAGTGTGTGAAGTGTCTCGATCCCGACACATTGTTCATGCCCGACATGCTGATCATGCTTTGCCCGAAAGTGATGACTATTCCACTCTAGTTGTTGGTGTTGTTGTTGTTGACATCAAGTGTTGTGATACGGTTCTCATCCAAGTGTTGGCAACATATATCACTTGACAAGCATGAGGTTGATTGCTTGAATTTTTCATGTCATAGCACGCATGGTTCTTTCTCATCAGCACACCATACATCGGAAATCCCTTGTGAATGTAAGCCTCGTATACTATCCCAACGATACTTGTTGTCTTATCCAAGTCGTTGTGCGTTGTTGGGTTGTCTATTGTTACAATGGACCCTTCAGTGTACGTGGGATTCTGGTAAGGTAAGTAATCCATGTCTGAAGATCGTGTTTTGAAATGTACAATATAAAACCCTAAACAATTATGAGCATGGCAAACGCGAAGGAGTGCTCCGACTCGAAAGTAGTTCCGCAGGCTTTTCAGCTTCTGGTTCCACTTGTCGTTACAGATGCAAATAATGGGCACCTTTGAGGACTTGATCGTCTGGATCAGGTCTTGCACACCACCACGGTCACCACCAGACATCCCATCAACCTCATCCATGATCAGCAGCTGCTTCTTCATCTTCCCATCAGCTCCAACCAACAGAGATCGATTGGTTGCCATCTCCTTGATCATGTTGGCCGACTTCCCTCCCATGCCAGCTGAGATCTTTGAATCCGACTTGTTACGGGTGTCACTGGCATTTATCTCCACAATCTCAAAGTTACACTCCTTGGCCAAGATATGGGCGGCAGAGGTTTTGCCGATTCCCGGATGTAGGATTCTTCCGGCTGCCAGGAGGGGCTTGTGGTTGCTGGCCACGCAGATTTACACCATCCCAGTTGCTGAGCCACATCCTGAGGGTGGCAATCAGCGTGTTGTTTCCCACCATCTCTTTAGTGTTTGTTGGCTTGTACTTGTCCACCCACAGTTGGTAACCGGCATTACCTGAAGGAGCCTGGACTACTTTGTCATGATCGTTCAGGGAATTCCATTGCTCGGCAGTCATGCTTGACAGTTCGTACCTCAGTTGCTTATCAAGTGCTTCTGCGCGCTCCTTCATTTATGCCTTATTTCGAGCGCGCTCAGAGAACCACGATATTCTCGTTAACATCCTGCAATTTGTTGATTCAAAATCGTATTGGTGTTCCACTGCCCCGTGGGTTGCTACACCATTGGGTTACACCGTAAGGTGTGCCGTACACGAAGCGGTTTCATTTTAGTATTCCGTTGACTGTAACTCCAATGTCATGTCAGCCAAAGCTGTACAGGATGCAGCCAAGACAAACTGTCTGGAGGCCCGGGTCAGCCAGTTGGCATCGCAGCTCGCTAGGTTTCCGCACAACCCGTGTATGCATTTCTACGGCGATGGAAACATCACCCCTCCTTGAGATTATCTCCCTTGGGGGCATGCCACGGTGACTTGCGCATACTCATTCTCACACGTGAATTCAAGCAGAGCAGACAACCTACCAATACAAATACTGAACAACGCACACATGAAGTCCGCATTTCGAAAAAAAAATAATTATACGCAGCAATTTAATCCAAAGTCGGCGTGGATGGAAGCTCATTATTGAGCAAGTAGATGATGTCGAACATCTCACGGGGAATCTCGGGAATCTCGGGACTCGACACGTCGAGTGCACCATTCAGATTCTGGGACAGCTTGTCCATCCACCTGTGATCATCATCGGTCATGCGCGCATCGCGCAAGGCCTTGGCCTTGTCGGGATGCAGCCGCATGATCATCATCCTCTGTTCATTCCTCGTCCAACAGCCAGCTAACCAGGTGTTAATGGCGTCGTTAGACAACCAGTACTTCCACCAGGTGGTGGACATGGTCGCCAGGGTAGGCCCTTTTGCGAGGAACGTTTCTAAGATCCCGGTCCTCACCAGTGGCCCGGATACGTCTTCAAACGTGTGGGCCGGCTGATATATATCGGCCTCGGGATCGGACTGGGCCTCGGGCTCGGGCTCGGGCTCGGGCTCGTCGTCAGACTCTGACATGGGCTCGGGCTCGGGCTCGGGCTCGTCGTCGGACTCATCGTCGGACATGGGATCGTCGTCGGACATGGGCTCGTCGTCGGACATGGGCTCGTCGTCGGACATGGGCTCGTCGTCGGACATGGGCTCGTCGTCGGACATGGGCTCGTTGTCGGACATGGGCTCGGGCTCGTCGTCGGACTCATCATCAGACGATACCAAGGATACAATGCACGGCTCATGTGCGTTCAGAACGCGGTTGAAGATTTGTGTAACGAAGTTTCGAACAATGTCTTCATCGTCCCTTGATAGGTCGATGATGCACGATTGTTCTGACACGTTAACGAAAGTACAAGACATGATTGATTGAGTTGAGAAATGATAAATAGCGGCAAAGTGGAAGTATAATGTGTGTGTGTCTTTACAGATCGAGCGAAACATTTCAATTTTTTTTCACAAGCACTCCAAGGACGGGCGCATTAATATCGCGCCCCGCCAAGGGAACGCGGCGGCTTGCGCATCCTACTCGTCCATCCTCACACTCTGGTGCATGGCATGCAGCCCCTCTTTCACATGGATGCAGGGATTTGCATACTTTTGTGTGTAAAAAATTGCAGCCTTTGGCTATTGTGTGTGCTACAGTCGGCGGAACAGTAAAATGAAACATCCCAATAAACGGTATAAGGCGTCGACAGATGTTATAGTGGTCACGCTGATCTTGTTCATGGTTGTCATCGGGATGGGACAATGATGCACCGCCATGTATGACCGTGCCCCTCAGGTGAACTTCAAACATTTCAAGGGACCGTTGAAAGTTGGCTTCTGGTTGGAATGCGGCGGGGTTCAACATTTGAATGTGCTTGATCGCATCTGTCATCGTTATGCATCTTTCCCACATCAGATAAGCAGCAACAACTGTTGCAGACCGTTGTCTTCCCAACCGACAATGCACAAGCACGGCATTGTTTTGACTTAACACTCCATGCATAACCTCAACAATATATGGTAGATGGGATGTGAGTTTCGTGACCTCTTTTTGCCTGCAGTTGTCTTCAACAACAACCTTAATGTATGTTGTGTTGGGGTTCCTTGGTTTTATGTACGGTGTGTGGTTTGTGCAGTTCAGAACAAGCTTGAATTGCAACGTTTTACAAAGTTGGTGGTTGAGAGCTGCTTCTTGCCCTGATAGGTAAAGATTGTCGCACACCTTGAACAGGTTATCGATATGCATCTTATTTACAGTCAACGGAATACTAAAATGAAACCGGTATTATAAATGGTATTATAAATGGTGCAAGCCTCTCAACGGGACGGGGTCCCACCTGCTATATAACCGAATGGGGTACGTAAGGAAGTGTAACACTTTTCCCAGGCAGGAGTACACAGTTGTTCTCAAATAATGTTGAATGATATCCCCTGAACCCGGTATTGGTTTTGGCTCGGGAATTACGCGCTGCTTCCTCTGAGCATACCCTCGTCTTTGCCGCTCTGCAAGCGGCAGGCCGCAGGCAAGTTGGATGATAAGAGGTTCACTATATCATGATACCCGTTGTGTTGTGCTACATAACATGCAGTACTTGTATCAAATTGTGCACCTGGGAGGGCAAGTAATGTTTTTACTAAATCATAATGACCGTTTCGAGAAGCCGCAGAAAGATCGCAATTAGTTGGATGCGATCCTGCAGAAATCAGTGCCAGGACACTCTCTAGTTTGTTTAGTGAGCATGACAAAGTTAGTGCTTGTTGTATGCAGGTCTTGTAATCACTCATCTGCATACACAATCCGATATTTAGCATTTTCATGTCACCTGTGCCAGCACCAACTAGAACAACCGTCTCAGGATCCATTTTTACTAATCATCACAATTGTGTTCGTGTTAATTGTACGCAGGGGGGCTGGACAAGCAGCAGTTGTGCAAGGCACTGAGAGGAGCCCCATTGGGATGACGGAAACTCTTTGGCACATCTACCGAATGCATCAATGCATGCATGCACACGCACACGCATGACCATGGCATGTCAAGTATGCCACACGAACGCAAATATATTCATAGTAAATGTAGCCGGTCTCTACGTATGGACTGTGACAAACAGGCGGAAAGCGTGGGAGAAGAATGGGGTGTTGAAAGACAGATTGAGAAGAGCACAGACTCATGACCATTTTCATTTTAAGAGGGGGGAGGCGAAGTGCAGCGGCAGTTAAAACAGATGATGATGATGCGGTGTGTGCAGTGAAGTGCATGTGGGTGCGGCAGCAGTGAAGTAGTGGTCCTCCCCATCCAAACTTACAAAAGTAACAAAAATAACAAAATTCAGGGAAACCCAATCGTATTTACATTATCATTATCATTACATCCTACGACATGGTTGTTCTCATAAGTTTAATTTATTTTGTAAGTTTTTAAAGGTCATGGGGCATGCGGCAGCCAGCCGCTGTGGAATGTGCGAATGATCATGCATCTGAAAAGTAAACCGTTGCAACCTTCCTCCTCCTGCTGCGTCCACACCAGTTTGCCAGTAGGCACTGCGCATGACCCATACTTGTCCACCTTTATCGTAATCAAAATGTAGTATAATGAATTCATTGGTTCAACATTAAGTGGCTATGATTTCGACAACTGTCCCAGCTACCGGATGGACTGGTGTTGAGCAGCAACTGCAAACACTGTCGGTTGTTTGCAACATATTACATTTCTTGGTTGGAATGCGAGGATACGAGAGTTGTTGTCAATGACCTATCACATCTCGAGGTCCGAGACCTGCTGAAGTTGTTGAGGATCACGAGGTTTCCAGCAATCGTGTACAAAAAGGAGATCTTCGAAGGAGCCGATGCATACGACAAGATGCAAGAAATTACTGGTGTCGCGTGGGAAGGAACAAAAGAAAGCACAACCACACAGGAATTGAGTAGCATACAGGGCATTAAGGCATTCATGAAAAATGCCTAAACGACAGCGACTGCGTCGATGAGAACTACAAGGACGGGCGCATTGATAACGCGCCCCGCCAAGGGAAAGGTTCCGCCGTCCGGTCCTCGAAAACGAGTGTAAACGTTGTGATAACCACCAAGCATGTGTAGTGCTGGAGGTACAATCGCCGGGCATTATAAAAGGCCCTCCTCGCCCCGAATCTGCATAATTTCCTTTTTGTTTTGTTCTCTCTCTTCCCCAGGGAGGACGACCGACCACCTATATTAAGCTTAGAGTTGCCATGAAGTACCGGAGACCTTCAAGAACACGTGGGGGGTCACAGAGGTCTCCGTGTCCCCCGTGCCTGAACCGCCCCCCCCCCATCATCACGGATGCGCCCACACCTCAGATGCCATCGGAAGACGGATCTGGGGGCAGTTCGAGCATCGCGCTGGGCGTCGGGCTGGGAGTCGGTCTGGGCACAATTTTGATTTCTACCATCGTCGTCATTCTTATCTTGCGCAGAAAACGACGCATTGCGGCCGCGGCCGCAACTTCGAACGACTGATGTTCGTAAAGTTTTAATACAGAACGAATACAGTCGGAGACACAAATTGTGGGACACCTTATCGGTGACCCAAATTGCGCATCCCCCCGTACATTCATTCATTCATTCATCCTCACACACACATGCCACGGCGGCGGATTCACGTCACTCCTCGTCTCGTCGTCACACGTCCTCGAATGAAGTGGTGTAAGCAACGCAGACAACTTTAACGAACCTTAAGTGGTGTAAACAACTTTTAACGAACCTTAAGTGGTGTAAACAACTTTTAACGAACCTTATTCTCCTCGTTGAGTGGTTACAGGGGCACACTAGGTGGGTTTAGGGTCGTCAAGGGGTTCCGGGTTGTCCACAGTGAGCTTGTTCCTACCGAGCTTGACAGCGCAACCATGAAGGTGTACGACAGGATGCCCGAGATGGCTGAGTAGGTACTGCACCTCGCTCACATGCACGATCTGGAAAGCCCACTCTGGCAGTTCCCCTCCTGAGCTGCATACACACACCAGGTGGGCATGCAGTTGGGGCAACCAGCCGATGAGTTCAAACATGTGTTGTGGCTTAACCGATGGTGCATGCTCGCGTAACCCATCAATGTGACCCATCAATGTTTCAATGTGTGGGGTCGGGTTTGGGATCCGGCCAATCACGGTCGGGTTTTCAGTGAACATGTAAACATCTGAGCATTGTTCGGCCAACTGTGCAATCTCTTTCATGAATGATCCACAATTTGTAAACTTTACACTGAGAATGCTCGAGAGATTGAGTTATGCGGTTGCCACCCGTTGTTTGTACCAGTTCCCTGCTTTCCTGTACAACGCCTTACGAACGTCGTTCACATTGAATCCGTTTTCTTCGATCGTGTCTCGTTCCTCCTCGAACACGTCTCGGCACACCCATGACGAAAACTCAGAGACGCTATGTATCCGCAACTCCACGCCCTGTTCAACCAGGCACGCGATGTCTTGGCTCAACCGAGACTCTGTCGTGACGATTTGACGAACTGGGTCACAGTCTTGATGTACTCTGTTTGCGACGGCACCGCTTGCTTAGTGACGGCGGTGCAATGCGTCTTGCCCTTCGTCTTGAACCACAGACGAGACGATGGGTGGTCCACGCACGTCCACACGATGCCCTCGCCACCACCCTTGACGCCGGCCAGCTGGTACGCGAATGGACACTCTGCATCCACGGAGTTCGTGAGATCCGCCATGTAGTCTTGCGCGGGCTGCGTGTCGCTCATGTCGACTTCCACCTCGTACGTCGGAAAGTTCATGATGTTGAAGATCCATTCCTCCTGACAGAACACCGTGCTGTACTTGGTCATGTCAACCCATTCATAGTCGATTCTGATCGCAAATATCACAAAAATCTTGGCGAGCTTACACAGGGCCACCTTGCTCTGCACACCTTTACCGCAGTACTCGCCACATACGACGATGTTCGATCTTATATCTGCTACATGGATCGCTTGGATACGATCGAACAGATCGGAGTACATCTTCGCAGTCAGAAACATGTGGCAGCCTTGGTTGTCGTTGTCAACTGACAGGATTCTGTTTCGAGACTGAATGGTGTCGACGAAGTCAGGGGTTCCAGTAATGAAGTGCCTCACAATGTCCGAGTGCGTCCCGTGCAGTTTGACCGTGCCTCGGAACTTGAGCGTCTGCGGGATCGCGCTTCCGAAGACGTACGGCAACTCTTTCAGGACGTTCCTGAACTGCTGGATAGGGGGAAATGGAATGAAGGCCGGCATTCGACTAACATACAGGTGTCGGTGGAGCCTTACAGTAGCTCTCAAATAAAGTGGGACACACCTTATAATCATCCAGACTGTAGATCGTTGCTTTTGGGCAACGTTGGGGGGGGTGAAGAGGTAACCGTCACATCTGTCACATCCGGCGCACCATGTGAATCTTTTGACAACTACAGTCGGAGAAACAATTTGTGGGACACCCTACCGGTGACCCTTGAACCCAATGGGTAGATCAGCTAAAGGCGAGTACATATGTTTTGCCCTTCATCTCTGTATTTCAGCATTTAAGCTGGCCTAAAGGATAACAAGGCAAGCTGCTGACAAACCCAGGTGGGTCGGTCGGTTTAGCGCTCACAATGGAAACTGTGGTTTTGGGGGGAGGCGAGGGAACACAGAATGCCTCAGGTCGCTCTCTCCCGTCCATCCACGTTGTCAGAAGCAGAAGAAGGTTCTTGGCAGCGTTCACGTATCGGTTCCAGGTTGCACCACAGCGCACATTGGATGATGCGCTTTTGACACTGTCTCTACAGTGCAGTACTTTGTGGACCTTGACGTTCTTCACCACCATCTTCTGCTTCTCAACAGTTATAGACCCGTCGATTGGGGGCTCTTTGCAAACTCCGCGCCAGACTACGCTGTCTGCCTTCATGTTGAAAAGTCGTGACATTTACAAGAAGTGTTGCGTTCGTCGACGTTTTTGAACAAAACATTCTTACGACGTGAGAGGCACCTCCTGATCTCTTTGATGGGCCCAGAACATGAACGACTGATACCATACCCTTGGTTGGACCAGTTGCCGAAGCCAACAACGGTCGTCTGTGCCCTTGGTGCAATCACATCGCATACCTTTTCAATCGTCTTCTGTTTACCAACGTATCGAAAGAATCGCATAGATCGGTAGCCTTTGTTGGCTCTGTGTTGTAGGAGGATCGGGAGCGCTTTGAGATAAGCTCTGACATAGTCCTGCAGGTCGACCATGTTGTTCGTATTAGGCGATGGAATGCTTGTTTCATGCACGAGAGGTGAGCGCATTTGCCCATGGTGGAGGGGGGGTGCAAACTCATACAGGTATTGTTTAAAAAATTGAAACCATTTCCATCTGAGCAAGAAGACAACCAAACCAACTCTATCCACAACGTTAAATAACTAATATGTCAACAGTCGGTGAGAAAATATGGTTGCAACTTGCTAATGCTGCATACAAATCACATGATCCGTATGATCCGCTGCATCTTACATTCACCAGATACACTTTTCCACCTGTGATGTTCACATTCGGAGACGCTTCCTTCCCAGCGTTCTCTAAGTTCGTGGACCATAAGATCTATGGAATGGACATGTCTGAATGCTTTGACTCCAAATTGTACATGGACAAAAGGAACAGACACAAGTTGTTTGCGCTGGAAGCCTTGTGTATGACCGTTGAACCATCTACCATCTACCGCATACTGGAGAGGCTGTTCATCATCCGACCTGGATCCAATGACATCAACCTCGACTTATTTGGCGCCGATACACTGGAGACCGCTTACTTTGATACAGAAATCCAGGAGGTCTTCTTCGAGAAGATTTGCATGTCTTGGCTGCGCGTCAGTAAGGCAGTTCGAGTGATCGCAGAGCGATACCGCGAACACCTCCAGAGGAGAAGGAATCACATGGTCAGTCACGTGCTCGTGCCTTTCATCGTGCGAAACCACGTCAACTAGACGTGGCCACTTAAAAATCACGTCAACTAGACCCCATTCTCTGTATTTTTTCCATGAATACGGGGGCTCTGCTTGTCACGATACCACCATTTGGTATCGACAGCGTTCCGCCGTTTAGTTATTTTCGGAAAGCAAACGAGGCAACTACTGTTGCAACCTCCCAAGAATCTTTTACAAACAACTTACACATTGTGTAAGACTTAAAAGTTACGTAGTTGATGTGAACTGTGGGCCCCCCTCCGGTCGCCCACCCACTCGGTTCATCGCGGACTAGCTTAAATTCAACGGTAGCATTCAGCCAGGCCATCATGCTCTTGGCTCAACATGCCATGGAGCAATGATTTGGTTGCTCCAATATTTTTGGATTAGATCCCGGGTCAAAACCAATACCAGGAGTGTGGATATGCGGGTTAAGACACTACACAACATTTTGATGCGATCATGCCTGCCTGCAGAATGAACGATCTATCCCCTTTCCTAAGATCTGTTGTAATGGCGCGCAGAATGCGATCCACCTGATCGGATGATGTATGCACGCAACCCGTCTTGCACATCAAGGCGAAGCACTCACAGTTCCTTCTGATAAGGTGGTACTCGTGCAAGCTTGCACGGGGCAACTGGATACGCAGACTGGCAATGTTGACTGCTCGCTCACGTTGCATCGCCTCGTCTCCTTCCTCACCACTGCAAGGCACGCATCCAAACGTGCGGTGTCCAGCTAAAAACACGTCGTAGCGCACAAACTGAAGTTTGGCATCGCGCATTTTGCCATTCCCGGTGAAGTTAGCGATGCTTGGTGTATCGCTGGTGTGAGGGCGAGATACAATGCCATGGTGTGCATAACCATTGCGCCACCCCCCGATCATCACAACAACGTGGTCGCCGTGGCGTAAGGTCTCGAAAGCCTGAGCTGTGTTGTGCACGACGGTGTTTGTTGGGGCCAACGACCAATGGCCAGCATCCTGGTCCTCCAGCAGTTGCAATAACGAAGCCATCCTGCGTCGTGAGCAACGGAGCAAATGCCCTTGCAGTGAGGTGATTGCAGATCTCCATTGGCGCGGGTACAGGCAGCTCTGAATGTGTATTGTCAAACTGCGCCATACGTTGGAATGAATCTGCTTCATGCATAACATGCTCAATGTTGGTATCTTCATCGTGATTAGATGAGACGACGATGAGGGGTTTATATTTGTTCCAGGTTCAGTGAAGCTCAGTGAAGCTCAGTGAGTGTGACTGAGGACTCGTATCTTCATGTCAGGTTCCTTGCCATCCAACATGACCAGAGCTGCCTGATTGGACAACAGGATTCCTTGTACCGGCTTCAGTTCCGAGCGGATGTTAGTCGCTCACACTCAATGATGTGTCGAATATTTTTTATGATGTTAGTGTTTGCTTCGTCTATGCATCGTTTGCATCCCACGGATTCAAGGAACTGCATGATTCCTTCTTGCTCGCAGGCGAATCCAAAGTTTGCACAACTCGTGTTACATGTGACACCTTGCGCGTGCAACCACAGCAACATTTCAAGGTCCCCATTGCCTGCAGCAATCATGGTAGCATGCTCAGAACACTTAAAGTTTGTGTTGTCATACAACCATTTTACAATATGTAGGTGACCAGTATATGCCGCCCAATCGGCCGATGTCCTAGTGCCGCCTAAGCCATTGTCATGCAGCCACAACAGAACGTTCATATGCCCATTGCGTGCTGCCAAGTCGAATGCATAAGTCGTGCAGACCTCCTCAGTATTCACCAGCAGCCATTGCAATATGGGCAAGTGTCCCTTGCGTGCTGCCCAGTCAGCCCCTGTTGTCAATACTTTTTTGTTGTGTAGGAACTCAGTTTGGCGCGGGATTGTGGGAATGGCTACCTGCTTGCAGTGCACATGCGACAGAATGGTCCATACACTTCGCAATGACAGTTCTGTGACGTCAAATACCGCAAGCTTGAGTAGATTGCGCATGTAGTACTTCATACCAGCATTGCATGTCAAGGATAATACATACATGTCGACCGCAGATAGATGATTGGCCAGCTCGTGCCACAAGAAGCATGTCTCGTGCCACATGAACACACCAATTATATAAAAAGTGCATTTTTTTATTCTCTCATCCTCGCCACCGAAATGCTGGCCAAAGTTCCACCTTAAATGGGTCTTACTCCTCCCATTCTTAGTAAATTTCCTGGCCCTGGATATCTTGACAGAAGACGCGTTCCACCGCGATTCACATCCAGCCATCCATGTACACCCCTCAAACTGCGGAGCCCCTTTAATCTCTTCCCCCAGCGGGGGCAACCGGAGGGGAGCCCCCACAAAGGAGTCCGCGAGGAATCAAGCGGGTGGGCCACCGGAGGGGAGCCCACAGTGTATCATCAACCAGCAGACACACTACTGATTTACAGGAACGGAAATCACACACACACACACACCGGAGGGGGCATGTCGAAGCAGAAATCGTGATCTTCAGCGTGAAACAAGCAACGCACGAACTCCATCTTGAGGGCATCGTCATTCCCGAAGGCACGGGCGAGACGGCATCTTCCTGAAGGCAGTTCGAACAGAAAATCTCTGTTTGTAAAGGACAGCAGCCACGGGGGAGTTGACCCCTATGATACCCCTATGGAGAATTCATTGTCTTTCTTACACTCGACGGAATACTAAAATGAAACGGTTTTACAAAATCGGCCTCATACCAAAACGAGCTTGAACTGCGCATGAAAAGAGAGTGCGAGCAACAATTGCCGATACGTACGTCGGATGTTCATGCTGAGGAGGCACAGCAGCAGCTGCCTCGGTTACCTCAGCCCGGCGGCAGAGTTCTTCGATTGCATCATCAGCTTGAGGGGTGCCGAGCATCGCCCTAAGCTCCGATACGTTCTTTGTGTCCATCCTGTATACAACTGTTCAAGACATATATATTACGTGGCAAACGAGAAGAGATTTCTTCAACCCCAACACAACTACACAAATTTTAACATATTCAAATACAGTCGACGGAATACTAAAATGAAACCGCCTCGTGTACGGCACACCTTACGGTGTAACCTAATGTGTTCCGCCGACTGTAGGATATATGGGTAGCTTAAATTCAACGGTTTTACAAAAACGGCCTCATACCAAAACGAGCTTGAACTGCGCATGAAAAGAGAGTGCGAGCAACAATTGCCGATACATACGTCGGATGTTCAGGCTGAGGAGGCACAGCAGCAGATGCCTCAGCTGCCTCGGCTGCCTCGGCTGCCTCGGTTACCACAGCCCTGCGGCAGAGTTCGAAGAACACATCATCAGCTTCGATAGCATCAGCGAGCATCATCGCCCTAAGCTCCGATACGGTCTTTGTGTCCATCCTGTATACAACTATTTAAGCTATATATATTACCGCCTTTTATACCGTTTTTTTGATGTTTCATTTACTGTTCCGCCGACTGTAGTTCTCAAATAAAGTGGGACACACCTTATAATCATCCAGACTGCATATCGTTGCTTTTGGGCAACGTTGGGGGGTGCAGCAGGTTGAAGAGGTTCTCGAAGATATTCCGAGTAGCCTCTTTGGTACAAGCTAAGCTCACCTCTCTCTGCATGACGAATGCCGGTTGAAACAAAGAACCTCGCATCTCTTTGTTTGCCCCCACCAGATGCAAGACGGATCCGTTGAACACACGCATGTGACAGCGAATGGCGTCCTCAATCCCAGAGTAACAACAACATTCCCTGGTATCCATGATGCTGCCGATCGCTTTCACAAATGCATTCAGTGTTTGCGAGTTCAAGACTGCGTCATCGGTTGCAAAGATGAACATGCACCGTCGAAGTTTGTTGTTGTTCTTGATCCCTCTCATTAGGTTGAGGCCATCGGAAGGACGCGCACCGCAAAACAACATGAAAGGCAACACTGTTCCTCTGTGATGCATTGTCGCATTTGACACCTCCTCCAGTGACACCTTCGCCCCGTTGGTCATTACGAGTTGGCCGGAGGATCCATGACCACACAAGACGATCACGAGCACCGAGTCATCATGTGAGTGTGCCACGTGATCATCCAACAGATCCATCAGCTCCGCCTTCTTCAAGTGCCCAGGAAGCACAGCGACATGAAAGTCGAGTGGGTGCAAAAAGCGAACCCACGTGCTGTGGTGACCTTGTATGTCCAACCCATCCACATTCTTGCCCAACATTGTTCCTGCTTCACGCATGTGCACACATAAAGTCCTCTGAATGTGATCCGTAGGAACATAAGTATAATTCACATACAACAAAAGTGCCTTGCTACTGGATGATGAAGAGGGCGAGTCGGTTGGCGGCTCATGTTCATGGTGGCAAAATTGATGATCTGGCTTTTCTTCATCATCATCATACTGCGGGAGACGCCAACGCATTTCGTCAAATATTTTGACCCTGAGTACAGTAAACACACGATTTCCCCCTTATCTACATTCACCTGAGTACACAAGAAACGCATAATTCTTAACGAGAATCTAGGTCTACGACAGTTGTCCAGTTGAAAACGATGCCATGAGTGGTTCCTGCTAAGATCATTTGCTCTATTGTGTACTTGTAACGCCGACCTTTCTCACCCTTGAAGCGTTTAACATTGGGGTAGAGCCCCACCCCAGCGTGCTCTAGGAGCTCGGCAGCCAAGATCAAAGGGTTCAGGCAGTAATGTCTGCTATGGTCAAGAGTGGGCCATAGGTTCGAGTACATCTGCAATGCTACATCCATGTGAGCATCTGGAATGGCGTGGCTGTTAGGATAGGTGTCACGCCATGTCTGCAAACTTGAGCGAGTGAGGCACATATTGTTTCTCTGCCAGAGAGCGATATGTTTATAATACAATTAATGTGGCCTGAATTTATTTTTGCTTCGAGAGCAGACCTACGACTTGGCTTGCGAGTTTCACAAAGTTCACTCGCGATTCTGAGACCGGAGATCGCGGAAACGCATTCAATAGGTGGGTTTGCATGGGAGACGCTTTTGGAATCGTTCAATTCTGACACCAAGCCAAGAAAGTTAGGGGATCTAAAAGTTTTGTTTGGTGTGACTTTCTTTCCATTTGCTGCGCAGATTCGCATTCATTCGCACGCATCCATCCCCCTCTCGCGACAAAAATGAGGACCAGAGCGTCGAAGGAGGTGAGTCTCGCGGTGGGGACCTGCAAGCCAGCTATCAGGGTGCAATTTGTGGTCTTGGGTTGCATGAATCCACGAATTATGATCCCAATCACTCTGGTGTCCAACTAAAAGTCCTAATTACGTTTTTGATCTCAGAGATGTCGGTGAGAGGCAGAGAATCCATGATTCTCAGGATATGCCAGCCACATTGTAACCAGATGTCTAAAGTCATCGATAGCCTCTGATATTGTTCCCCCTATTCCCCCCTGGCATGCCAACAAGGAATCTTCCACAGTTCGAATACTGCAAATGAAACCTGATATCGGACTACTGTCGTCTGTATACTGAACGGTGACTGTGTACGTTGGTGGCATTTGTATTGGGCTTTATTTGTAAATAAAGCACGCCTTCTACTCTAAAAACTGAATATCGTTGCTTTTGGGCAACGTTGAGGGGTGTACGTACCCATGTCATTGTACTCACCTCCTTATATATTCAAAGCATGTGAATTTTGGCACGGCATTCAACGCATCTCTTGGAGGGTTATACAAAGGCAGACAGCGTCGGTGATAGGCGACCTGAACTGTCAAGTCATACACGTCCGTACACACGTTAAGCTGGATGAATACAATGAAGCTTGGTCGGCGGACTCTACAAGTGGTCTGTGACAAACGTAACAGATTCCGACCCGCTCCTGCGCTTTTCTTGTATGTCGAGAATTCTTAACGACAATTTTATAATGGCGATGTCGTACATTTATTTCCAAATATTGTCGCTTATGTATTAATAACAACCAACATGGGACACAAATTTGTCATCGTATCTGCCTCTTGTCCGTCACTTGAAGCATACAACCATATATTCAATCCACTACAGGAAATCATGGGGTTTCGCATCATAGCACTGGATGAGCCCATTACATATTGCGTGACTGAACTACTCTCGGTGTGGCAGGTGACTTCATTGCCAGCCATCAGAGATGACAATGGACTCTTCTGCGGCCGTCAAGCACTGATGTGGGCGCAGGAGAAGGGGTTCGACATCACAGAGGATGCTCTCGATACATGTAGTGTCACAATCAGCGAATTGAAACAACTGACTCGCGAAAATAGACCAGGGGGGCAAAGAGTGAATCCTGTGCATACATTATAATTCTCTACGGACATTCAAAAGAAAATGTAGAAATGTTCTGTGAGCCTCTGGAAGAATTCTTCAGTATTTATTTTTTGTTGAAATAATTGTTGTTCCCGAGATGGAGTGTGCGTTTTTGCTGAGTTTGTGAGCAATGCACTTGTCATTCAGCGCGGATACGTATTCGGCCCCTGACAATTTTATAGAAGTGTCTACACCTGTTCTTCATTGGAGTCCCGTCACTCCACACATGATATTGTAAGCAGTTGAGACAAGACTGCAGCTGCATGTTGTGTTGCACCTTGAATTCCGCAAAAATGTCTTCCTCTATATTTTTGTACATTGTTAACGAAACTAGATCATGCAACACCTTTGAGTCGTACAGCAAGATCTTTGTTTGCGTATCAATCATGTTGATGATCGTGTCTAACACATCTTGTGGCAATGCACCCATGAGCTAAGATGCGTTTTTAGTTAAAGCTAAGATGTGTTTTTAGTTAAAGCTAACGGAATAAACATGTATATCAACGCTAATGTTCTGAGTCACATCATGCACATGTGTATGTATATACTCAGATGGTGTGCCAGCATCGTGCAGTTTTAAATGCGGACGAGCATGAACATGGCGATGCAATATGGAGGGTCATTGATGAAGAGGACACGGTCACCTTACGGTGTCTGTGCAAATGGGCATCCATGAGCAATAGACTGTGCAGGTTACTAAGCATCCTAATGTGTTATTCCATTGACGCAAACAGATTGAACAGTTTTCGTTGCATCCTGTTACATCTTCCTCAATATCCATGGTTTTACGAGTTCGGGAGAAACACTGTGGGAGTATACACTCTCATGCACTCAGCTGCACGATTCCGACCACGCCACATGCACCTGCTTCTTAAAAAGTTTTCATACAATAGTTTTGAACTGGCAACTGCAAACCATGTTGCAGAGCATCACAAACAAGGATGGGTGAGCGACATCCTGGAACCTATTAGTTCTCAATTTCCGACTCCAATGCATGCACACAAAGACAAAATGGTGCGTCCATACCCGAAGCACGCCGTTCGCCTTCAAAGAAATTACAGACTGAGTTTGGGAATTTGTGAGGCTGCCTTATACACTCGACGGAATACTAAAATGAAACCGCTTTCTGGAGTGTACGGTACACCTTATGGTGTAGCAACCCACATTGCAGTGGAACACCATCATGTTTTTTGTAGCCCATCAACAACACGCATCCCTGCAAAATGGAAGCGGTCTCCCTTTACCCAACAGTTCCATGCAGTGCAGCCTTGCGATTGGGGCGGCACCCATGTAGTGTCACAGTAAGCCTTCATCTGACGTAGTTGTTCCTCACGAACGAACCATTCGCTACCCTAACGGATCCTCCATGTCAAGTTGTAGCATCCATAGTGGAACCGTTGCACACAAACATAGCTTGCTGCTGCTGTCTGCAAATCCTTAGAATTTGAATGCCGCAGTAAGCGATGACATATGACCGATTTATCTCGATGATGTAGCTGTTCTCCACGCGCGCAGCCTTAATGGCAGTTACATCTGTTGTATCATGCATACTCAGCTCAGGTGTGAACACTGTGATACCATCTGCATTCTCTGTCCAAACGCGTCCCGTGTGGTTTGACAAGCTTTGAAGCTTGATGACTATGTCTGGCGCCATGTCACTCCGGAGCACGTGGACGGTGCGATTCATATAGCTTATCGACATGGGAACAATGCCTTTAGAAGTCATGACAACAGGTGTATTACACACACACATAAATAGTTGCTTTATATTAAGAATGAGGCCTCCGACAAAAAAGAACGGACGCTTGATGAATGGATCGAGTGGGCCGGCGCGCTCCGCATGAACGCATCGAAATCTCTGGCTGGCGGAGGCCTCATTCTTAATATAAAGCGGAGGGGAGCCCACAGTGTAACATCAACCAGCAGACACACTACATCGAATTCTTTGGCTGGCGTGGCTTTACTTCAGCGCAACTTTTGAACCCACCACCGGAAAATTCCGACGCGTCCAGGGCAGTACATCGAAATCTATGGCTGGCGTAGATACTGGTGCTTGGGAGCTTGTAATGTCAATTCAAGATTTTTTACAAAATTGACGTTGAAGAGGGACATGTGTCGATGTGTAAATACTAGGCAGTTTTTTCTCAAATAAAGTGGGACAAAAATGGAACTACAAGAGCAATGTGGAATTTTGCGAAAATATAACACTCTCCAAGAAACTTGTTCATGTCCAGTCCAGTACCAATGTGTCTAACTTATACTACAGACCCAATCATTGGGATATAGGTACTCCAATTCCATCATGATCGCGCGCCACACTCTCCTCATAATCCACAATCCCTAGCTACATCAGGTGCCTCACCAGGGCGTGCATCTGCGACTGCAAGTTTTTGGTCGACATACACATATTGCATTTGCAGCCGCTCACGACGTGTACTGCAGCTCTCATGATACCCTCCTCCTCCTGTCTGATCTCGAAAGGTTTTTCCCGAAAAAGTACACTGAATGCCATGTTAGCCATTGTACATGCGTCAAATGAAGTGAGGCCTCTCTCGAATAGCATGTGCATGATGGTAATGTGCCCGTGTGCGAATGCCTTGTCATAGTGATCGTCGGCGTAGCCAGTTCTGTCTATCGCATTAGCGTCCAGTAGGATCTGCACGACCTCAGCGTACCCAAACTTGCAGGCAATCATGAATGGGTCGTCGAAGTGGTTCCGACGGAGACGCACGGGTCCTCCAGTGATGAGGAAACTCCTCACGATGTCTGGGCGGTTGCGTCTGATGGCCTGGCCCATGCACTCAATGACAATCTTGTCATTGATGACATCCTTCCAGTGTTCTTGCATGCATCTCAAAGCTTCAATGCTCCCGTCACTGTGTATGGCCGCCGCCGTCTCACTGAGCATGCAAGAGCGTGCTACTTTGGGAGAGACATCAGAGTTATCTTGGACTAAAGCGAGTATGCACTTCATGTTTCCCATTGATTGCATGGCACGAACTGCCTTCCGCATGGAGCGGAATCTAGTCATCAACAGATGTCGCATGTACCCAGAGGTCTCCCTCGCTGCCTTTTGCATGGAGCGGCTCAACGCCCACGGAAAAGGCGTTGAGCATCCGCTACGGTCCACAGTCAATGATGCTATGTGTAGCCACACCTCGGTTGGGATCCCATGATATGGGACGGCTCCCATGATGTTGATTGTTGTGCCTGAGGGAAAACAAGTGCTTGGAATTAAATGTTGTAGTCATCAAATGAAGAACCAATCAATAGTCGATGATATTGATCTTGTTTACCTTGGACGTGAAGAAGCAAGTGGATAAGTAGGGATTTATTGATGTGGTGAACGGGTTTTGTGAATGAAATAATGAAAGAATGGAAGAATAGATTGCGAAACCCCACATCCGCAAGTATCCTGGATTTTAGCCCTTATGGTTTACAAATGATGTGCGGTGTTCCTGCCGATTTCGACCGGTTTCGGAGCTGGTACGTCTGCCTATTTTGCAACGCCTAAATGCCAGCTAATATATAGGTAAAAGTTGCACGGCACACACCGCATGCCCCATGCAACCCCATGGCACACACCGCAACCCCATGGCAAACACCGCAACCCCATGGCACACACACACCGCAACCCCATGGCACACACCCGCATGCCCCATGCAACCCCATGGCACACACCGCAACCCCATGGCAAAAACACCGCAAACCCCATGGCACACACCGCAACCCCATGGCACACACCGCAACCCCATGGCAAACACCGAAACCCCATGGCACACACCGCACACACCGCATGCCCCATGGTACACACAGCATGCCCCATGCAACCCCGTGGTACACACAACATGCCCCACGCAACCTAAAGACCTCAAATGCCGGGCTTCGCCCCTACACGAAACGTGCGTGATCCTGTGTTGTAAATCTATCTATCACTCTTCTTCACGTGCGTGTGCGTGCGTTTGCATTATCGCATGCTGTCGGTCGAGTCCGACCTTTGCATCAATCATGATGTAGCAACAATGTTAACGCTTTCAACGCGCACAATGTGAGACAGAAGGAGCGAAGACACTTCTGAACGGGTTTGATCGGTTACAAAGATTGATGGTCAACTTGTCAAAATCCCAAGGTGTCCATTTTCATCAGATCAAATCACAAACGTAGCTACCGTCGCGAAGGGGTGCCGATTGGACGGAACACACACTTTTATCGGCTTCTTTTCCAATAGTCTTCGCTTGCCTTTGCTATGCATTCCTTGCATGAATCCCTCTTCGACATCAGATTTGCGCATTGAGGGCAACACAATTTAGCACCCGAGGCACCCTCATCTTCGTCATCATGCGTCAAGTCCACTTCCACTGCTCTCTGCCCACGTGTGGCACGTCGCACAGTCAGAGGCACAACACTACTAGAGCCAGCTATGGAGGCCATCTCACAGTCAGAGGCACAACACTACTAGGGCCAGCTATGGAGGCACGTCGCACAGTCAGAGGCACATCAGTACTAGGGCCAGGTATGGAGGCACTTCGCACAGACAGAGGCACAACAGTACTAGGGCCAGCTATGGAGGCACGTCGCACAGTCAGAGGGCGCTCGATCTCAACCACCTCGACCTCATTCTCAACCACCTCGACCTCATTCTCAACCACCTCGACCTCATCCTCAACCACATCGACCTCATTCTCAACCACCTCGACCTCATCCTCATCCTCAACTACCTCGACCTCATCCTCTTCATCTGTAGTCACAGGAATAAATGAAAACCCGTGTCAGATTGAAATGTAAAACGACATCGCAGTTGTACATTATATTGAAAGCAAACAATTGCATGTACCTTGGTCCTCTGACGACGACGATATATAGCCTGTCAAGTTGACATAGGATGACTTGGGCATGTTTCCTGTGTTACGAAAAAATGGAGCATAAAATCATTCAGGCAGGCAGTGCAGCAAAACAGCATTTGACTATCCTGTATAGATCCTACAAGCTCAACTCGATCTAGTATCCTGTAAGTTATCGAACAATTGCGACAGTGCAGGCAGGCATTGCAGCAGCAGCATTTGACTATCCTGTAAGCTAGATCCGACCAGCTCAACTCGATCTAGCATCCTGCCAGCTATCGAACAATTGCGACAGTGCAGGCAGGCAGCGCAGAAGCAGCAGCAGCATTTGACTATCCTGTAAGCTAGGTCCGACCATCTCAACTCGATCTAGCATCCTGTAAGCTATCGAACAATTGCGACAGTGCAGGCAGGCAGGCAGTGCAGAAGCAGCAGCAGCATTTGACTATCCTGTAAGCTAGGTCAGACCAGCTCAACTCGATCTAGCATCCTGTAAGTTATCGAACAATTGCGACAGTGCAGGCAGGCAGGCAGTGCAGAAGCAGCAGCAGCATTTGACTATCATGTAAGCTAGATCCGAACAGCTAAACACGATATAGCATCCTATAAGCTATCGAACAATCGCGACAGTGCAGGCATTGCAGAAGCAGCATTTGACTATCCTGTATAGATCCTACAAGCTCAACTCGATCTAGCATCCTGTAAGTTATCGAACAATTGCGACAGTGCAGAAGCAGCAGCAGCATTTGACTATCCTGTAATCTAGATCCTACCAGCTCAACTCGATCTAGCATCCTGTAAGTTATCGAACAATTGCGACAGTGCAGGCAGGCATTGCAGAAGCAGCAGCAGCATTTGACTATCCTGTAAGCTAGATCCGACCAGGTCAACTCGATATAGCATCCTATAAGCTATCGAACAATCGCGACAATGCAGGCAGGCATTGCAGCAGCAGCATTTGACTATCCTGTAAGCTATATCCGACCAGCTCAACTCGATCTAGCATCCTGTAAGCTATCGAACAGTCGCGACAGTGCAGGCAGGCATTGCAGCAGCAGCAGCAGCATCTAACAACTATCCTGTAAGCTAGATCCGACCAACTTCACCTGGTTGATTGAACAAATGCGATTGAGCGAGCGAGCAAGCACTTCCTGAGCAATGCGAGCAAGCACTTCCTGAGCTATGCGAGCAAGCACTTCCTGAGCGAGCGAGCGAGCACTTCCTGAGCAATGCAATTCGGCAATGCAATTCAAATTAGCGAACAGGCGATGCAACTCGTCGCGAAATCATGGAAGCTATTTCAAAGACACCTCACATTGGGCTTCCGAATTTCCAGGAATTGAGTGGTAACCAGCGAAAGATATGGTGCTTCCTCGCTGGACCGAGCATATGAACCTACCAAACCCTAATCATGTTTCAGCTGAAGATCGCGACGTTTGTGATGTCTATCCTGTGACACGTCACCTTTCACCGATGCGAGCGTTTGCTGTCAGCCAGCTAGCGACACGAACCTCCGGTCAGCGTGTGGTTTCGCATGTCCGGGCAGCGTGTGGTTTCGCATGTCCGGGCAGCTCGCGACACGAACCTCCGGGCATGCCCCATGCAACCCCATGGCACACACCGCATGCCCCATGCAACCCCCAGGTAAACACCGCATGCCCCATGCAACCCCATGGTTAACACAGCATGCCCCATGCAACCCCATGGCACACACAGCATGCCCCATGCAACCCCATGGCACACACCGCATGCCCCATGCAACCTCATGTTAAACACAGCATGCCCCATGCACCCCCCCATGGTAAACACAGCATGCCCCATGGTACACACAGCATGCCCCATGCAACCCCATGGTAAACACAGCATGCCCCATGCAACCCCATGGTAAACACAGTATGCCCCATGCAACCCCATGCCTTATGCAACCCCATGGCACACACCGCATGCCCCATGCAACCCCATGGTAAACACAGCATTCCCCATGGTACACACAGCATGCCCCATGCAACCCCATGCCTCATGCAACCCCATGGCACACACCGCATGCCCCATGCAACCCCATGTTAAACACAGCATGCCCCATGCAACCCCATGGTAAACACAGCATGCCCCATGGTACACACAGCATGCCCCATGCAACCCCATGCCTCATGCAACCCCATGGTAAACACAGCATGCCCCATGCAACCCCATGGTAAACACCGCATGCCCCATGCAACCCCATGGTAAACACAGCATGCCCCATGCAACCCCATGGCACACACAGCATGCCCCATGCAACCCCATGGCACACACACGCATGCCCCCATGCAACCTCATGGTAAACACAGGCATGCCCCCATGCACCCCCATGGTAAACACAGCATGCCCCATGGTACACACAGCATGCCCCATGCAACCCCATGGTAAACACAGCATGCCCCATGCAACCCCATGCCTCATGCAACCCATGGCACACACCGCATGCCCCATGCAACCCCATGGTAAAACACAGTAAAAAACTGTGTGTAGTGTAGCAGCAAGGTAAAGAAAAACGCAAGAAAAACTCACGCTGACTACCAGCGACGATGACTTGGGAGAGGGCTGGGAGGGGGGGGTAGCGACAGGGGAGGAGGGCTGGGGGGTAGCGAAAGGGAGGAGGGTTGGGGGGGTAGCGACAGAGCAGTATGGCGACAGGGGAGGAGGGCTGGGGGGTGTAGCGACAGAGGAGTATGGCGACAGGGGAGGAGGGCTGAGGACGCTCTCAAGCTTAACGTCCACATTGGGGGAGTCGCAAGTATCCAATGACTCCATTGGGGAGAATGAGGAGTCCTCGTCATCCGAAGACGACAAGCATGACAGGTCGATAACGTCAGGGACGATCTGCGCCAGCAAGAAAAGCAGTGCAAACAGTGAAATCAGTGCCCCAACAAAATCAAAAGCTGGGAAAACACCACAGGGGGAGTCGTCAGTAGCTGGGAAAACACGCGCGCACGCACACTCACTCACCACCGGCATAGTAGTTTCCATCTCGATGTAGTAGTAGTAGAAGTAGACGAAGGACGAAGGACGAAGGACGAAGGACGAAGGATTGTAGTAGCAGTAGTCTAGTGGGTTCAGAAGTTGCGCTGAAGTAAAGGCACGGTACTACTACTACGGTACTACTACTACAGTACTACTACTACTACGCCAGCCAGAGATTTCGATGATGTGATGCTGTGATGCTGTAGCACGCCAGCCAGAGATTTCGATGCTACTACGGTACTACTACTACGCCAGCCAGAGATTTTGATGTACTGCCCTTGACTCGTCGGAATGCTGGCTGACCGCAAACGTCGCGAGCTTCAGCTGAAACATGATAAGGATTTGGTAGGTTCATATTCTCGGTCCAGCGAGGAAGCACCACATCTTTCGCTGGTTACCACTCAATTCCTGGAAATTCGGAAGCCCAAGGTGAGGTGTCTTTGAAATAGCTTCCAGGATTTCGCGACGAGTTGCATCGCCTGTTCGCTAATTTGAATTGCATTGCCGAATTGCATTGCTCAGGAAGTGCTTTTGCTCGCTCACTCAATCGCGTTTGTTCAACCAACCAGGTGAAGTTGGTCGGATCTATCCTTCCTGCACTGTCGCGACTGTTCGATAGCTTACAGGATGCTAGATCGAGTTGAGCTTGTCGGATATAGCTTACAGGATAGTCAAATGCTGCTGCTGCAATGCCTGCCTGCACTGTCGCGACTGTTCGATAGCTTACAGGATGCTAGATCGAGTTGAGCTGGTCGGACCTAGATTACAGGATAGTCAAATGCTGCTTTTGCAATGCCTGCACTGTCGCGCCTGTTCGATAACTGACATGATGCTAGATCGAGTTGAGCTGGTAGGATCTAGATTACAGGATAGTCAAATGCTGCTGCTGCTTCTGCAATGCCTGCCTGCACTGTCACAATTGTTCGATAACTTACAGGATGCTAGATCGAGTTGAGCTGGTAGGATATAGATTACAGGATAGTCAAATGCTGCTGCTGCAATGCCTGCACTGTCGCGACTGTTCGATAACTGACATGATGCTAGATCGAGTTGAGCTGGTCGGATATAGCTTACAGGATAGTCAAATGCTGCTGCTGCTTCTGCGCTGCCTGCCTGCCTGCCTGCACTGTCGCAATTGTTCGATAACTTACGGGATACTAGATCGAGTTGAGCTTGTAGGATCTATACAGGATAGTCAAATGCTGTTGCTGCACTGCCTGCCTGACTGATTTTATGCTCCATTTTTTCGTAACACAGGAAACATGCCCAAGTCAACCCAGGTAGCCCAGAATACTCAGGGACCCTCGAAAAAGTCTCGAGGTGGGAGGAAAGCTGAAAGGCTAAAGGCTGCATCCATCGAGTCAATGCGTAGTCCTTCATTGTTCGGAGCAGCCTTGGTAGTTGAAGGAAGGGGGGGGGCTGATGCTTTTAAAGAAGACACATCCAATCTTGGTGAGTTATAACATCCAGCTACTACTAAATTTGTACTTGTTGTTGTCCTTACACTGGCGCACACCCTGACACACACTGCATTCCCCATAAAACCCCATTGCACAGGGATGTCCGTGAAGTCCATCCTGAAGTCCTCTCGAAGAGGAGAGTTGTTGATGTGCATAATGACCATCTCGATTCTCATGGGAGCAGCCTTCATTGAGGTTAACACCAAAGGAATCCTGCACGCTACATTCAACCCAGAAGCAGATTTCTTCACGCAACCCCTGGTGAGTTTGTTTTTTGTGAAGTACTTTCCTTGTCAAATTCATAGGTTGTTCTTGATTGTAATGTTACTGTCATGTCAAGCACTTGTGTATGGTCATACTGAATCAATTAATGGATGATGCCTTGGCATAAACTTATGTTTGAATTAACGAATTCATTGGCAATTGTCAGCCCTACTTGTAGGATGACTGGTGCAGTGAGATGTGTCTTCAACAGGGTTGTGCCTTGTCAAATTCATAGGTTGTTCTTGATTGTAATGTTACTGTCATGTCAAGCACTTGTGTATGGTCATACTGAATCAATTAATGGATGATGCCTTGGCATAATGTTTACTATGTTTATGTTTTGAATTGACGAATTCATTGGCAATTGTCAGCCCTACTTGTAGGATGACTGGTGCAGTGAGATGTGTCTTCAAACAGGGTTGTGCCTTGTCAAATTCATAGGTTGTTCTTGATTGTAATGTTACTGTCATGTCAAGCACTTGTGTATGGTCATACTGAATCAATTAATGGATGATGCCTTGGCATTTTGTAAACTGTCATGTCAAGCACTTATGTTTGAATTGACGAATTCATTGGCAATTGTCAGCCCTACTTGTAGGATGACTGGTGCAGTGAGATGTGTCTTCAAACAGGGTTGTGCCTTGTCAAACTTCATAGGTTGTTCTTGATTGTAATGTTACTGTCATGTCAAGCACTTGCGTATTGTCATACTGAATCAATTAATTGATGATGCCTTGGCATTTTGTAATGTTACTGTCATGTCAAGCACTTATGTTTGAATTGACGAATTCATTGGCAATTGTCAGCCCTACTTGTAGATGACTGGTGCAGTGAGATGTGTCTTCAAACAGGGTTGTGCCTTGTCAAAACTCATAGGTTGTTCTTGATTGTAATGTTACTGTCATGTCAAGCACTTGTGTATGGTCATACTGAATCAATTAATGGATGATGCCTTGGCATAAACTTATGTCATTATGTTTGAATTGACGAATTCATTGGCAATTGTCAGCCCTACTTGTAGGATGACTGGTGCAGTGAGATGTGTCTTCAAACAGGGTTGTGCCTTGTCAAACTTCATAGGTTGTTCTTGATTGTAATGTTACTGTCATGTCAAGCACTTGTGTATGGTCATACTGAATCAATTAATGGATGATGCCTTGGCATAAACTTGTTTGAATTGACGAATTCATTGGCAATTGTCAGCCCTACTTGTAGGATGACTGGTGCAGTGAGATGTGTCTTCAAACAGGGTTGTGCCTTGTCAAATTCATAGGTGTTTCTTGATTGTAATGTTACTGTCATGTCAAGCACTTGTGTATGGTCATACTGAATCAATTAATGATGATGCCTTGGCATTTTGTAATGTTACTGTCATGTCAAGCACTTATGTTTGAATTAACGAATTCATTGGCAATTGTCAGCCCTACTTGTAGGATGACTGGTGCAGTGAGATGTGTCTTCAAACAGGGTTGTGCCTTGTCAAAATCATAGGTTGTTCTTGATTGTAATGTTACTGTCATGTCAAGCACTTGTGTATGGTCATACTGAATCAATTAATGGATGATGCCTTGGCATAAACTTATGTTTGAATTGACGAATTCATTGGCAATTGTCAGCCCTACTTGTAGGATGACTGGTGCAGTGAGATGTGTCTTCAAACAGGGTTGTGCCTTGTCAAATTCATAGGTTGTTCTTGATTGTAATGTTACTGTTATGTCAAGCACTTGTGTATGGTCATACTGAATCAATTAATGGATGATGCCTTGGCATAAACTTATGTTTGAATTGACGAATTCATTGGCAATTGTCAGCCCTACTTGTAGGATGACTGGTGCAGTGAGATGTTGTCTTCAAACAGGGTTGTGCCTTGTCAAATTCATAGGTTGTTCTTGATTGTAATGTTACTGTCATGTCAAGCACTTGCGTATGGTCATACTGAATCAATTAATGGATGATGCCTTGGCATTTTGTAATGTTACTGTCATGTCAAGCACTTATGTTTGAATTAACGAATTCATTGGCAATAGTCAGCCCTACTTGTAGGATGACTGGTGCAGTGAGATGTGTCTTCAAACAGGGTTGTGCCTTGTCAAATTCATAGGTTGTTCTTGATTGTAATGTTACTGTCATGTCAAGCACTTGCGTATGGTCATACTGAATCAATTAATGGATGATGCCTTGGCATAAACTTATGTTTGAATTGACGAATTCATTGGCAATTGTCAGCCCTACTTGTAGGATGACTGGTGCAGTGAGATGTGTCTTCAAACAGGGTTGTGCCTTGTCAAAATTCATAGGTTGTTCTTGATTTTAATGTTACTGTCATGTCAAGCACTTGTGTATGGTCATACTGAATCAATTAATGGATGATGCCTTGGCATAAAACTTCATGTTTGAATTGACGAATTCATTGGCAATTGTCAGCCCTACTTGTAGGATGACTGGTGCAGTGAGATGTGTCTTCAAACAGGGTTGTGCCTTGTCAAATTCATAGGTTGTTCTTGATTGTAATGTTACTGTCATGTCAAGCACTTGTATGGTCATACTGAATCAATTAATGGATGATGCCTTGGCATTTTGTAATGTTACTGCATGTAAGACTTATGTTTGAATTGACGAATTCATTGGCAATTGTCAGCCCTATTGTAGGATGACTGGTGCAGTGAGATGTGTCTTCAAACAGGGTTGTGCCTTGTCAAATCATAGGTTGTTCTTGATTGTAATGTTAATGTCAAGCACTTGCATACTGAAATCAATTAATGGATGATGCAGAATTGATGACCATGAATTGACGAATTCATTGGCAATTGTCAGCCCTACTTGTAGGATGACTGGTGCAGTGAGATGTGTCTTCAAACAGGGTTGTGCCTTGTCAAATTCATAGTTGTTCTTGATTGTAATGTTACTGTCATGTCAAGCACTTGTGTATGGTCATACTGAATCAATTAATGGATGATGCCTTGGCATTTTGTAATGTTACTGTCATGTCAAGCACTTATGTTTGAATTGACGAAATTCATTGGCAATTGTCAGCCCTACTTGTAGGATGACTGGTGCAGTGAGATGTGTCTTCAAACAGGGTTGTGCCTTGTCAAATTCATAGGTTGTTCTTGATTGTAATGTTACTGTCATGTCAAGCACTTGCGTATGGTCATACTGAATCAATTAATGGATGATGCCTTGGCATAAACTTATGTTTGAATTGACGAATTCATTGGCAATTGTCAGCCCTACTTGTAGGATGACTGGTGCAGTGAGATGTGTCTTCAAACAGGGTTGTGCCTTGTAACATTCATATGTTGTTATTGATTGTAATGTTACTGTCATGTCAAGCACTTGTATTGTCAAACTTATTTACTCTCCTTTTTTTGTAGACTGACATCCGAGATGCTCGCGTGAAGGCGTCCAATTCCAATTCAAGTGCGGGCTGTATGTATTGCAGAATTAAAACTGAAATTCTGACGTACGCCAATGAGAACCATCTTGTGTGCCCATTATGTTGGGATATGAGAGTGTTGGGACCTCACATGACTATATTTTTGGATAAGGACATCTCTTCTGTAGCTAGGAAGGTGTTGGAGTTAGTTTCTGATGCGTCAATTACAATTGATATGCACAGATACACTCCCAATATTGTCTCCACATCGTGGGAGATATTACCTACAAGATCCGAGCTGTTCAGAATCATTCAGGACTCCTTCGATTCTGAAGAGAAGTTTAACATGCTGTACGAGAAAATAAGAAATAATATCCCTCATGTCACTAAATTGAATGCCAAAAATACTGAGTATTTCATCACACGTGTGTACTTCCAAACCACATTGGATTTATTGCACAACAATGAGCTAGATAGTATTGCAAGGGTTTATTTATGGACGCTGCCGCAGTAAACATCCGCCCTGACCAGAACATACTTATGAAAACGATGTTGTTTGTGTCAACGCAAGGAGGAGATGGAACTGGTTTACATTGGGATATTACCCGGGGACTTAATGTAGCTTTCTCATTGACCCCGGGTGTGACTGGTCCATTAGCATTTTGGCTTTTTGTCCCCCCTTGGGGATTTGAAGAATTTATTGCTTTTGTGCAGTCTAGCAATTGTGTGGAGGTTGTCAGAGAAAATTTTGAGGAAGCTATTAGACAAAAACTGATTTCCCCTTGTTGTCAGCGGATGAAATGTTTCAATTGCATCGCCAAGTCCCCAACTTGGTCCGAATTGTTTCCCAAAGCCATGGACAGGTAGTTCATGTGGCTCCGGGATGGGTTCATAGTGTCGTGAACGTATTACCAAATTGGAAGCTAGCTTTTGATTTCGAGAGATTTGAAGAGTTCCCATTATATGCATATTACAGAAAAATATTTGGATCTGGTTTTTTTGAAGAAAGGTGTCCAGAAGATTACGTCACACTGGATGGAGTTATCAAAGACAATGTTGATGTGATGATGAAGGGTCATGTACCCGACTCGTTGACACAAGTTTAAGTATGACACAAGGAACCTAAATTATTCGATCAGAGTAGGAAGGGTATTTATCTACTCTGTGGTATACGGTTGTTCTCAAATAATTGTGGGACACTCTCACATTGCCTGTCTGGCGAAATTCGCTTACATGCCTGTGCAACTTTTACCTATATATTAGCTATATTTAGGCGTTGCAAACATAGGTAGGTATACCAGTTCCGAAACCGGTCGAAATCGACCTGGCGGTAAGAACATTGCCCATCATTTGTAAACCATAAGGGCTAAAACCCAGGATATAAGGCACAACAATCATCATCATGGGATCCGTCCCATATCATGGGATCCCAACCGAGCTGTGGCTACACATAGCATCATTGAGTGTGGACCTGCAGCCGAAACGCCTTTTCCGTGGGCGCTGAGCCTCCATGCAAAAGGCAGTGAGAGACCCCTGGGTACATGCGACATCTGTTGGTGAATAGTTTTTGCTCCATGCGGACGGCAGTTCGTGCAATGCAATCAATAAGAAACATGAAGTGCATACTCGCTTTAGTCCAAGATAACTCAGATATCTCTCCCAAAGTAGCACGTTCTTGCAGTGAGACGGCACACAGTGACGGGAGCATTGAAGCTTTGAGATGCATGCAAGAATACTGGAAGGATGTCATCAATGACAATCTCGTCATTGAGTGCATGGGCCTGGCCATCAGACGTAACCGCCCAGACATCGTGAGGAGTTTCCTCATCACTGGAGGATCCGTGCTTCTCTGTCGGAAACACTTCAACGACCCATTCATGATTGCCTGCAAGTTTGGGTACGCTAAACACGAAGCGGTATCATTTTAGTATTCCGTTGACTGTAGTATTTACGACGATCGCTCAGTCGACAGGGTGGCCCAGATTTCCCTGGCCTCGTCCTCAAGCTTTGCCAGTTCCTGCTCTGACAACTCTGGCACACAACCCGGTGGCACCGTCTTGACCGTCACAACATCACAGAACTTAGAATCAAACCCGTCCATCTGCACTTTCTCCTTCATCAAACCACGTTGTTTCACCGATTCCTGGCTCAGCAGTCCCGGTATGACCTCTCCATGGGATTGCATCTCCGTAAGAATGATCGTCAGCATCACTGCAGCTGCTGCAATCGCTTCATCCAATGTCTCCCCACCACCAATGACGGATGACAATCCGGGAACCCACACCTCGGAATTCGAAACCGTCCCTTGAGCACTTGTTGTGAACACCAAAGAATTCGTACGAATCATCATACTCAAAAATTCTGGTAATCATGGCGATCGTCGTCCTGCAAGGAGTAATCTATGTTTACGCTGTAGAATAAGTGGGAGCTTTATGGCGCCGGTGAAATACCACTACTTATAACGACACCTTGTATTTTGGGGATTCTGAAACCCAGCCCCAGACAAGGCCCTTTGGTAAAAAAGAACCAGAACAAGTTCAGTAAATTGGCGTGTCAGAACAAGTTCAGTAAATTGGCGTGTCAGAACAAGTTCAGTAAATTGGCGTGTTTTTGTGTTTCCGTGTTTTGCATGAGCCGCCGCATCTTACGCAACCGCATTCACTGTGGTAATGGGGACATCCAACGAAACCGCACAATCACAAGCACCACTCTCATCAATGCGGATCCTGTAGAGTCTCGTCACACAGCGACCACTTCCACTGTGGTAGGGTCCTCCAAAGAAGCAAAAGTTCCTGCACAGGGCACCCAGATCCCGTGTAAACACGTAGAGGGGAAGATCACTCGGGAAGAACAAAAACGGTCCCATCGTTGTCACGGTCACTCGGGAAGAAAAAAACAGAGGCAGATCAAAAATATACAAAATGAGACAAAAAAGAGGTTTTACTAACTGAGTAACTAAAGCGCCTGGAAGACGAGGGACATGGAGCGAAGCTCAATTGCAAGCTCGTCGAGCGTAGCTCGCTTGGTGGCGAGGTACGCCTCACGCTGTGAGGGAGTCTGTTTTATGCACGCGAGGTGCGCGCACGTGCCAAGGGTGAAGGGGGGTTCACCATGGGTGCAAACGGTAACCTGACGGCGGCTGCACGGGTTGCCTTTAGTGGTGACAGCAGTGCAGCCAAGTGTGGGGGAATACCCCACTATGGTAAATGCACCTATATTGGCACCAACCTGCAGCTCGTTCTTCAGCGGGGCCCCGCGTCCAACCCGACCGGAGGTCAAGGAGGAGGAGGGGGAGCCCGTGGGAACGCGCCAGCAGACGTGGCGGTACCACTAGAGAGGGCAGGAGCAGGAACAGTAGTAGAATCAGTAGAATCAGTAGAAGCAGTAGCAGCCGGAGCCACAGAGGGTGACACCGTGGCGCGGGGGCGCTTACCGCTACCGCCTGACCCCGTGCCAACGTCCTCGGTGGTTTTGTCGTCCTCTGGGAGGGCGACAGCAATGGCATCGATTAAGCATAAGCAGCAGGGTGAAGTAGAAGCAGCAGCATCTTGGGCAGCCGCAGTAGCGGCTGCAACTGGTAGCAACATGGCCTGGAGAGGCCCCTTCTCCCCTTTCGGGGAATCTTGGATACATTTTCTGTGCGCAATCTTCATTGTGCCGACAGAGTCGGCGAGGCACTTAGGCACGCTGGTCAAGGAAATGATAACGTTGCAAATGCCCTTCAAATGAGGGACGGTGACGTTTTGGGATATCTTCTTTCGGTCCTTCTTCTGGACGACGTCGAAGATATTTGTTGTATCGACGAACGCAGTGATCTGGGCAGACATGGTAGACATGACAAAAGATTTGGGGAAACGAGGGGGATAGAGGAGATATTTGGGTTTATAAGTTGTTGTTGTTGTTGTTGTTGTTGTGTTTTCAAAATGCGTCAATTTTTTTTTATCATGGAACAACTGTTGCAACCCTTTAATAATTGAAAGGGTCACGGCGACGTCTCGTCCACTCGTCATCGAATGAAGTGTAAACAGCCATTCATTCTTCAGTGACAGAAACGGTTCAATTTAATTTTCCATGAGTTCCTTTGACGAAATCAATGGAGATGTATTGGAGATCATTCTATCCAATGCGATTTTGAACGAATGCCACCTCAAACAAGTGGTTCTCGTTTGCAAACAGTGGAGATGCGTCGCACTCCCGTGTGTTACAAGGATCCACATAAGACATTATAAAAGTTTGGACTGCGTCTCACGCATTTGTAGGCTCCAAGAGTTGAAAATCTGTATCAATCGGGGGAAAGACGTACCCTACAAAAAAAGGTCAGAGATCGAAGACGTGCTCGACATATCACCTCTGTCCGGACTCACTTCGTTGGTTCACCTGGACATATCGTACACCTACGTGACCGACCTATCACCTCTGTCCGGCCTCGCTTCGTTGGTTCACCTGAACATGTCGTCCACACGTGTGGACGACATATCACCACTGTCCGGACTCACTGCGTTGCTTCACCTCGACATTTCGTACACCTACGTGACCGACATATCACCGCTGTCCGGCCTCACTTCATTGGTTCACCTGAACATGTCGTCCACACGTGTGGACGACATATCACCACTGTCCTGCCTCACTTCATTGATTCACCTGAACATGGAGTACACCCACATGGTGGACGACAAATCACAGCTGTCCGGCCTCACTTCGTTGGTTCACCTGAACATGTTGTCCACACGTGTGGACGACATATCACTACTGTCCTGCCTCACTTCGTTGGTTCATCTGGATATATCGTACAACGACGTGGGCGACGTATCACCGCTGTCAGGCCTCACTTCATTGATTCACCTGAACATGGAGTACACCCACATGGTGGACGATATATCACCGCTGTCCGGACTCACTTCGTTGGTTCACCTGAACATGTCGTCCACACGTGTGGACGACATATCACCACTGTCCTGCCTCACTTCGTTGGTTCATCTGGATATATCGTACAACGACGTGGGCGGCATATCACCGCTGTCCGGCCTCACTTCATTGATTCACCTGAACATGGAGTACACAAACATGGTGGACGGCATATCACAGCTGTCCGGACTCACTTCGTTGGTTCACCTGGACATATCGTACACCTACGTGACCGACCTATCACCTCTGTCCGGCCTCGCTTCGTTGGTTCACCTGAACATGTCGTCGTCCACACGTGTGGACGACATATCACCACTGTCCGGACTCACTGCGTTGCTTCACCTCGACATTTCGAACACACTTGTGGACGACATATCACAGCTGTCAGGCCTCACTTCGTTATGCGTCTGCACGCAAGGAGGATGCGGTGGCACGAAAGGAGGCGTGAACCTCCTTATATTACATTAGGTTACACCGTAAGGTGTGCCGTACACGAAGCGGTTTCATTTTAGTATTCCGTTGACTGTAAGTAGTGTTGTACAGGGATCTGCACAGTAAAATTGCTACTGAACATCTTCAATGAATCTGCATCCGTGTGACAAGGCAAATAGCAAACACGCAGCCTGACGCTGTTGCGTGACAGCATCAAGACGCTGCGCGAAGCAACGGATGTACTGAAGATACACGAATTGAACAATGTAATACAACAACAACTCCCGCCCGCCTCCCTGAATGATAGATGAAAAAATCACTCACACACTTTCCTGTATGTAAGGAGGTTTCTTTACTGGACGAACAAGCTCATCATACATTATATTATAACGAGTGTCGAAGCCTCAGGCGGAACATTCTCACATGCACAAGCGAGAGGTCGCGGGGCCCGCAGAGCGGGGCAGAGGGATTAAGTTGCAGAAACCTGTCAAGTCATCATACAGCTAGGGACATTTGATGTTGGGACACCTTCTATTTTGGGGATTCTGAAAAGTTGACCAATTCAAGATTTGTAACCGATCTTGTCAATACAGATACTGTCTTCAGGTGATTGACACAAAAAATGATATCTCCGACTGTACCCGTACACACGCAAACGGAGGAACACTGTCAGAAACTTCGGCCATTCTTAACGCCAATTTTCTAACGGCGATGTCGTACATTTACTGTTCAGCCGACTGTAGCGGGCGGCGACTTCTCGTCCACTCGTCATCGAATGATGTGTAAACAACCATTCATTCTTCAGTAACACAAACGAATGAGTTCTTTTGACGAAATCAATGAAGATGTATTGGAGATCATTCTATCCAATGCGATTTCGAACGAATGCCACCTCAAACAAGTGGCTCTCGTTAGCAAACAGTGGAGATGCGTCGCACCCCGGTGTGTCACAAGGATCCACCTGAGACATTATAAAAGTTTGGACTATGTCTCACGCATTTGCAGGCTCGAAGAGTTGAAAATCGGTATCAATCGGGGGAAAGACGTACCCTACAAAAAAATGTCGGAGATCGAAGACAATATCGAAGACATATCACCGTTGTCCGGCCTCACTGCGTTGGTTCACCTCGACCTTTCGCACACAGACGTGTTCGACATATCACCGTTGTCCGGACTCACTGCGTTGGTTTATCTGGATATGTCGTACACCTCAGCGGGCGAAGACATATCACCGTTGTCCGGCCTCACTGCGTTGGTTCACCTCGACATTTCGCACACAGACGTGTTCGACATATCACCGCTGTCCGGACTCACTGCGTTGGTTCATCTGGATATGTCGTACACCTCAGCAGGCGAAGACCTATCACCGTTGTCCGGCCTCACTGCGTTGGTTCACCTGGACATGGCGTACAACGAAGTGGAAGACATATCACCACTGTCCGGACTCACTTCGTTGACGCACCTGAACATGGCGCACACCTACGTGTTCGACATATCACCACTGTCCGGCCTCACTTCGTTGATTCGCCTGAACATCCCGTACACACGTGTGGAATACATATCACCGCTTTCCGGCCTCACCTCGTTGGTTCATTTGGATATGTCGTACACCTCCGCGGGCGAATACCTATCACCTCTGTCCGGACTCACTTCGTTGACGCACCTGGATATGTCGTACAACGAAGTGGAAGACATATCACCACTATCCGCCCTCACTTCGTTGACACACCTGGACATGGCGCACATCTACGTTGCCGACCTATCACCGCTGTCCGGAATCACTTCGTTGATTCACCTGGATATGGATAACACGCTTGTGGACACCATATCACCTCTGTCCGGCCTCACTTTGTTGACGCACCTGAACATGTCGTACACACGTGTGGACAACATATCACCGCTGTCAGGACTCACTTCGTTGCTTCACCTCTACATTCCGAACATCGAAGACAGGATCGAAGACCTATCACCGCTGTCCGGCCTCACTGCGTTGGTTCACCTCGACATTTCGCACCACCACATGGCCGACCTATCACCGCTTTCCGGCCTCACTTCGTTGATTCACTTGGACATTTCGAACACCGACGTGGACGACATATCACCGCTGGCAGGACTCACTTCGTTGATTCACCTGAACATGAAGGAAACCGACGTGGACGACATATCACCTCTTTCCGCCCTCACTTCGTTGATTCATCTGAAAATGACGGGAAAACGGTAAAGTAGTCACATATCGACAGATTGTATCAAGCAGACTCCTTCACGACAATATTGGGATTAATCGGAGGGGTCTCGAAGGTCCCGCATTTAAGAAGAAAAAATCATGTGGTCCTGGTGAATGGGAGGCCTACAAGTTGGCCCAACAGAAGTACGATGCTGACGTTAAGGATATCAATGCTACTGACGAGTACAGACATGCAAAGGGTAGGTATGACACGCTCGTGAACGCCCGAAAAACAGTCGCAGGTTCCTTCTTCAAGAAACCACCTGTCAAGACGGGGTGGGTGTTCGATTGTAGCATCTGTACTGACGGAGTCTCATTGAGCATGCAGTACAGCAAGACAGTACAGGTTCGTGTATCCGATCTGAAGAAGACAAGTAAGAGGTCTCGTGACGATGAAGGTATGAGCGTCTCAGAACAATATGACCATAAACTCAAAACGACATTGCCCGATATGGGTATCGTCGTTCTGGGTGTGGATCCTGGTAACATCGTTACAGTCACGTATCTGGCAGACGACAAAAGCAAGACATGGAAGCTTACACGCGGAGCTTTTTTTTACCACAAGTCTGGTATCAAGAACAGAAAAAAACAGCAAGAAAAACGTTTCTCAGACATGATTCCTAGATGGGAGTCTCTTCGTGAAAATGGAGCAGCGTTGAGTACATTGAGGAAGGATGATATCTCGGCTTACTTGAAAAATTACGCTACGTTTTCCGACGAGTGGTGGAGGATGGCACTCCGTCGCAGAGAATCCCGAGACAACTTTCAGAGGTACATTGGCAAGCGCAAGGCTATGGACTCATTTTGGGCAGGGATCAAGCGCAACATGAAGTTGGATCATCCTGACCTGAGGGTTCGCGTAGCATATGGTTCTGCAATCACGAAGCTGAAGGCTACCGGACCAGGAGAGGTAGCTGTGCCTACGGGATCTATGTTCGCTTCCTGCAAGCGCCTCTTCAAAGAGGAGGTTCATGTAATGGGCGTTCCTGCCTCCCGGCCGATTTTGACTGGTTGCGAAACATGGTATGGAGCGGATTTGTGATTCCTTGGTGCTGATGTCTCAAGCTAGCGAGTCGTTCAGGAGGCTCTAAATCCTGATTAGAAATTTTAAAAAATCGGCCGGGAGGCAGGAACGCCCATTATGTGACAGATGAGTTCAAGACGACTCTCATGTCTTGGGAAACCGGTGCCAAGAAGGAATGTGTTTACAAAATTCCAAGTGTCCAAATAACCACGGAAGGGCAGATTCGTCTAGGTTACGAGTTGTTGGGTCACACCCCATTGAAGGAGACTCCAAAGGTCTCTTATCGCGACCAGTTGGCGGTGAGGGTGTACTGCACACGTAAACAAATCCAAGAAAAACACAGGAGGGGTGGCTTAGCCCCCTCTCTTGTTGACAACAACTCGATCAAGCGGTACCCTGAGGTACGAGGACTGCGATTCTCTCCAGAAACCAGCACTTACTCGGACCGAGACCGCTCCTCTACTCTCACAATCGCAAGGCTGCACTGCATGGAATTGTTGGGTCAAGGGAGACCGCTTCCATTTTGCAGGGATGCGTGTTGTTGATGGGCTACAAAAAACATGATGGTGTTCCACTGCCCCGTGGTGGGTTGCTACACCATAAGGTTACACCATAAGGTGTACCGTACACTCCAGAAAGCGGTTTCATTTTAATATTCCGTCGAGTGTACAGTAAACGGCAGAAAACTGTCGCATCCATCCGTCCGTCCATTCATTACACACGATGCGGTGGCGGAATATTGTATTGATGTGTAAACACAACTGTTGCAATATATTGTATTGATGTGTAAACACAACTGTTGCAACCTTCTTCAGTGCCAGCACACTTCACAGTATTTGATCGCAATTTATATCCAGTAGCTGAAAACAGAAGAAAAAAAACGAATCAATTTAATATGAGTTCCTTCGCCGACATCCCTGAAGATATCCTGGAGATCATTCTCTCCAATGCGATTTCTAACGACTTCCACCTCAAACAAGTGGTTCTCGTTTGCAAACAGTGGAGATGCGTCGCACCCCGGTGTGTCACAGTGATCCACATAAGCCATTACGAAAGTTTGGACTCCGTCGCACGCCTTTTCAGGCTCCAAGAGTTGAAAATATCCCCACATATATACATCGCACCTCTTTCTGACCTAACAACTGGTTTTACGAACCTTAACATCTCGTGTACCGACGTGAACAACCTGACAGTGTCACCTCTGTCACACCAATCTGCGTTGACGCACTTGGACATTTCGGAAATCGAAGAGATCGAAGACCTGACACCTCTGTCCGTTCTAACTTCGTTGGTTCACCTGGACATGAATTACACCGACGTGGTCTATATATCACCGTTGTCCTGTCTAACTTCGTTGGTTCACCTGGACATCAATTACACCGACGTGGTCAATATATCACCGTTGTCCTGTCTAACTTCGTTGGTCCACCTGGACATCAATCACACCGGCGTGCGCAACATATCTTCTCTGTCCTTCCTCAATTCGTTGGTTCATCTCAACATGTCGTACACCTTAGTGGTCAACCTGACACCTCTGTCAGACCTATCTGCGTTGACGCACTTGGACATTTCGGAAATCGAAGATCTCCAAGACCTGACACCTCTGTCCGGTCTAACTTCGTTGGTTCACTTGGACATATCGAGCACCGACGTGGCGATATATCACCGTTGTCCTGTCTAACTTCGTTGATTCACCTGGACATGTCGAGCAAATACTTTGCCTACCTATCACCTCTGTCCGGCCTCACTTCGTTGGTTCACCTTAAACTATCGCACAACTCATTGAACAACGACATATCACCGCTGTCCGGCCTCACTTCGTTGGTTCACCTCGACATTTCTTACATCGATTATAAGCTCGAAGACATATCACCGCTGTCCCGCCTCACTTCGTTGACGCACCTGGACATATCGCACACCTCCGTGGAAGACATATCACCGCTGTCCCGCCTCACTTCATTGACGCACCTGAACATATCGTCCACATACGTGGACAACCTGACACCTCTGTCAGACCTAACTGCTTTGACGCACTTGGACAGCACATCAAAGAGATTGATACAGTCGGCGGAACAGTAAAATGGTACTGACACTCTCGAAAGTACCTACAAAAAGAACAAGACTGAGACTGCAGGATGGAGAGCCGTGATATAAAAAAGAACCACGATATTCTCGTTAACATCCTGCAATTATTGGTGTTCCACTGCCCCGTGGGTTGCTACGAGGCGGTTTCATTTTAGTATTCCGTCGACTGTAAATGCAGACATTAACATCCACAATTGCTTTACAATGTACCCAATCCGCCCCGAATTCTTGCGAGGCCAAAGAAATATTGCAAACTGGAAGTTGTGGTAGGACGCAAAATTGATTACAAGCTGACAGGTTCTTTACAGAACGCAGTGTCGAGCGAAGTGTAGAATACAAACACATACAAGAGGACTTTGGGAGGATTATAATGTAACATAATTCCCTTGTCCGAGTGTATAACAATACATAGAATGCAGTGGGGTCTCGGTGTTGAGCACGAGTTCAACGTCTCTCTCTCTTCTTCCCCGCGTGCGCAAACGCTCCTTCTGTCACAGGTCCTCCCCGAGTACGGCGGGTCGTATTACTCTTCGATAAAAAAACGATGAGAGCGTGTCCGCCGTGCGCGCGCACCCGCAGGCGTCGACCTGACACAAAGGCGATCCGAGCACCTGCCAGCACATTGCATGACTGGACGGGCTTTTCTTGGACTCCGAAAAAGCAAAGTCTAACGCGTCCAGGTCATTGTCGATTCAAACCTTCATGCGCAAGCAAGGCAAGGATACCGTACAGACGAGCATTTACCGTGGGGACACACTGTTTGTCACATGCTGCAATGATGACATGTATTCGATCACGGTGATCCCAAACGAAAAGCGACCTAGCACACCGCTGTCCGATGAGGACACACTACGCAGCCTGTGCGCGCTCCGCGCAGTCAAGGTATCGAAGAAATCCCAACGACAACAACAACAACAAAAACAACAACAACAATCCAAAATAAACAAAACTTACGACGTGGACGGCCCATTCCTGGAGACTCGCAGCACAAAGCACAAAAACGCGACCGTTGCCGGCGTGGCGAGACAGCTGCACGACGCCGAAGCAGCGGTCCTGGCACGCGCGAACGAGGAGGGAATCACCGGCGCGCAGATATTTCCGTGGAGCGGCAGAATCACACCAAAGGGCGACGCCTTATACGAGGGCAGCTTCCACGTCTGGGTGACGCTCCCGCACGATCGCAATGTAGACATGACCTTGCGCGAGTTCAAGCTGCTGCAACTGCAGCACGCGTACCTGGGCCATCTGCTGCAGACGGTTGAGCCATTGCTCATGAGTCTTTTCTCGGGCGACCCCCGCGCCCTGGGCGACGACAAGAACACGCACAACCGCGCCAGCATGCGCGCGGACACCAGTAACTTTGCCGGATACGGCACCACAGCCGTGAAGTACATCGCACGAGGGCCGGACGTTGATTCAATTACCGGGTTCCAGGTCATGTGGTTCGAAAACGAGTCGGACATGCTGGCAAGACGCGGGGCACGCATGCAGCGCGACGACATGTCCAAGCTATTCGTGTGGATCGATGGTAAAAAGGTCCCTTTCACAGCATGCATTGGCTCACACATGCGGAACGGGTATTATTACCCTAATTACACGTGGAATATCCCATTACATAAGAGTCCAGAGGCAGGGACGGGGGCCGACATCCGCAGCAGGCTCTGCGACTCTTTAGACATGTCCCTGAAGAAGGGCTGGGTGCCCTCTGCTCCGCGTCCGCGACACACTGGAACTCCGGTTCGTGCATGGAGAGGGACGCCGAAGGTCAAGGTGTCGCGGAACGCGCCGATTGACACGAGGCGGTGGGAAGGAACTCGTCGGCATCGAGTTCGCGCGCGATCGACAACATGCCCACGCACCAAATCGATCATGTGCTTCACCTCGTCGTGCTCTTGGGCGCAGCCGCCGTCTCGCAGGTCGAAAAAATATGGCATGATAACGCCGACTCTGACCCAGACACCCAAGCCTTCTTCGCCAAGCACGCCGCCACCCTCTCGCCCCAATGGAACGCCGCGCTCGACGCCGTACGCAAGCAGGGAGCGCACGCCCCATTACCCAAGGCGTACACCACCTACATCGCGTCCCAGGTGGGTATTTCATCCCTGAAGACACGCAATGCATCCGCCACCGCGTTCGGTGCGCTGCAGGACTTCGCGAAGAGCCTTCACGCAGAGTATTGCGCCCACTCCGTCACAGCCCTCATGCATCCGCGGTCGAACGACGAAGGACCGCCCGCGTTCTCGAACACCAACCAGGAGGCGTGGGAAGCGATGTACAACGAATTGGATGCTACGGAAAAAATATTGGTAGAAAAGTCAAAATTGGACGCACCATATCTCGTCGCAATGATGAACAGAGCGACGCATTCTACAATCGGCAGAACAGTAAAATGAAACATATATCAGATGGAAATTAATGTACGACATCGCCGTTAGAAAAATGTATTGTATGCAGCCCATTTCAGATTGTCTCCAACTATTTCTGAATGATGACTGTGGCATCGCTTCGATATTGCGTCCCATGCTTTGAGCACCTTGCCACATTTACCGCCTTCTTTGGAGCAATGGACGGCACCGCACTCCGCGGAAAGTCGGTGTTTATCTAAGGAGCTGAGGGCGTTTTTGTCATTCCTTCGGACATTGTCATGGTTGAGAAGATTTGGGTGTAATAGCTACATTGCATGATTTGATTGCAAACCTTTGAAAGGCCATGGTTCCGTACAAAACGTTGTAGTCTGAAATGATTTGATCTCGGAGTTCAGGAGTGCTTTCGTTGTTTTGATACCATTTGATTAGCCGTTCGCAATTGATTTCAATATTTGGCGGATAGGTGCCTGTTGAGTGTATCCATTGCATAACAATGCATACAAGTTGTGTGGCAAGATTTTTGTCAATTGATGGAGGGAGTTGCAAAACTTGAGTTATATCCATTTTAAGATATGCATTAGCAAACAATAATACATTGAATGACGCATTGTTTCTTATGCATCGGTTGCCACGGACCGGTGACCCAAAATGCTTAAAAAGCTGTACCGGTATTACTATAAATGATGATTCATAGAAGTGTGGATGGCATCGTGATTCTGCAATGCATGAAAAAACCGGTGCACATGTGGTATTGGCACACGTGCGTGCACCGCATCCGAGCGGTGCACCCGACCATGCCGGTGGTCATCGTAGACGACCACTCGGACCCGGACATGCGCGCAGCATGCATCCCCATCGAAGGGACGATACCTCATCTTACCGTGATTGAAACGGACTTGCAGGCGGGGGCTGGTGAGATCCTTCCGTTGTACTACATGTTCACTAAGCGCTTGTTCGAGACGGCGCTGGTCATTCACGACGCTATGTTCCTGAACCAACCTATACCTGAGTCTGTTGCCCTACACACCCCCGGCTTCAGGTTCCTGTGGCACTTTTCGAGCGACTTCAGACACGAGGAGGCCACTATGCAGACGATGGGCGCTCTATCTTCGAAACGCAAGAGGAGATCATGCGTGTGTACAATAATGGGGGGAATGGTTGGGGTGCTTCGGCACCGCTATGTACGTCACGCTAGACGCACTCGATAGTCTAGAGACACGGTTTTCGGGCATCACCAAACTCGCCGCGACTGTCAATACTAGAAGCATGCGCAGTGGCCTAGAGAGAGTCATCCCCTTAATGCTAATGATCATAAACGACGACGAGTCGTCGACGACCTATGTGTATTCGACCTGTGAGTATTCGGTGTTTGGGGACATTTTTTTGAATCATCCTATGCCATTCAAGCTGACCTTTGAGAATTACATGCAGAATACAGGCACGTTCAAGAACCGGCCGGTTGTCAAAGTGTGGTCCGAAAGATAACACGTTATTCACTTTTTCCACGAAATGCGGAAGCGTTCGGGGGAGAAGACAACGAGACCTGTACCGGAGATAACATAATTCCCTTGTATCACCCTGTGTGATGATGACGTTTGAAGTGTTTTACATTGGAACGATGATTACTTGAATGATGGTCGTACGTCTCTTCGAAGGTGTTCTTTTCGACCCTGTAGAACCCGTCTTCTCCTTCCTTTACGACATAGTCTCCTGGGTGGACCGTCATGCTTTCTCCCCATGGCGCAGTGAACGTGTGCGCTGTATTGGATGTGTAGAGCGCCGCCTGTCGTGTGACGTGTCGTACCGTGAGATGTGCGTCGACGATGTCGTACATGGTCAAAATCTTTGTGAAGGTGACGACGTACTGTTCGTTGTACTTTCCGCATATGATGATGTCTCCTGCCATTGCAACGTTGGTCGTCTCGTTTCCGGACTCACTCATGAGTTTGGTCGTGATCTTCGTTTTCCGCTTTGCGATGGTGAACGTCATGGGTCGTAGATCGGTGCGTTCCTGGACAAACGAGTACTTGAGACTCTTTTTGAACACATCGTTGAACTTGAGTTCCGCCAACACTCGGGTGTCTTTGTTCCTACGTGAGTTCATTTTTTTAGATACTGTACAAGTTATTTTTTGTTTCTTCCGGTTCATCATCTTAAGTCTGTCATGAGAAAGCGAGAGTTTCGCCGAGACGCGCCGAGATATGGGGACACAGACGGTTGAACGGTTTACCAAATATCTTACGGCTTACCAAATATCGTACACCTTATGGTGTACCAAAGAGGCTACTCGGAATATCTTCCTCTTCAACCTGCTGCACCCCCCAACGTTGCCCAAAAGCAACGATCTGCAGTCTGGATGATCATAAGGGGTGTGTCCCACTTTATTTAATTGCACACAATAATGCTCGACGCCAAAATTAAGAGTCACATACTGGATCGAGTCAAATCCGGAGAATGCAAATGGGATTGGGGTCACTTGAGTGATAATCCATACCTGACATGGGACGTCGTGTCGAGTAACCCAGACAAACCGTGGGATTGGCGTAAATTGTGCTTAAACCCCAATGTCGTCACGTGGGACATTGTGTCGAGTAACCCGGACAACCCATGGGACTGGCATTTATTGAGTGCGAATCCCAGGGTAGCTACGTGGGATATTGTCTCGAGTAACCCGGACAAACCATGGGATTGGTATTGGTTGAGCACAAACCCCAGTGTAGCCTCATGGGACATTGTATCGAGTAACCCGGACAAACCATGGGACTGGTGTGGATTGAGCACAAACCCCAGTGTAGCCTCGTGGGACATCGTGTCGAGTAACCCGGACAAGCCGTGGAACTGGTGTGGATTGAGTGTAAACCCCGGGGTAGACACATGGGACATTGTCTCGAGTAACCCGGACAAACCATGGGATTGGTATTGGTTGAGCACAAACATCTGGGTAGCCACCTGGGACATTGTCTCGAGTAACCCGGACAAGCCTTGGAACTGGCGTGGATTGAGTGCGAATCCCAGGGTATCCACCTGGGATATTGTCTCGAGTAACCCGGACAAACCATGGGATTGGTATTGGTTGAGCACAAACCCCAGTGTAGCCTCGTGGGACATTGTCTCGAGTAACCCGGACAAACCATGGGAGTGGTATGGATTGAGTGTAAACCCCGGGGTAGCCACATGGGACATTGTCTCGAGTAACCTTGACAAACCATGGGATTGGTTTTATTTGAGCTCAAACAATAGTTGCGTGGTCACCTGGGACAATGTCTTGAGTAACCCGGACAAACCATGGGACTGGTGCAGATTGAGTAGAAACCGCAACATGTTGGTATCCGTCCAAGACGCGTGCCGTTTAGTGCGAAGTCACAGAGCCGCAGCGACTATTCAGGAAACATGGAGACACGTGAATACAAACCCGATTTATGTTGTGTGCCGACGCTGACTCTTTAAAGAATTCAGTACACTCCCTACACTGCACACGTAAACAAATCCAAGAAAAACACAGGAGGGGTGGCTTGGCCCCCTCTCTTGTCGACAACAACTCGATCAAGCGGTACCCTGAGGTACGAGGACTGCGATTCTCTCCAGAAACCAGCACTTACTCGGACCGGGACCGCTCCTCTGCTCTCACAATCGCAAGGCTGCACTGCATGGAATTGTTGGGTCAAGGGAGACCGCTTCCATTTTGCAGGGATGCGTGTTGTTGATGGGCTACAAAAAAACATGATGGTGTTCCACTGCCCCGTGGGTTGCTACACCATAAGGTTACACCATAAGGTGTAACGTACACTCCAGAAAGCGGTTTCATTTTAGTATTCCGTCGAGTCTATTTGAGAACAACCGTGAGAACAATAATGCACGGCGACGAAATTAACAGTCACATACTGGATCGAGTCAAATCCGGAGAATGCAAATGGGATTGGGGTCAATTGAGTGATAATCCATACCTGACATGGGACGTCGTGTCGAGTAACCCTGACAAACCGTGGGATTGGGGTAAATTGTGCTTAAACCCTAGTGTCGTCACGTGGGACATTGTATCGAGTAACCTTGACAAACCATGGGATTGGTATTGGTTGAGCACAAACCCCAGTGTAGCCACATGGGACATCGTCTCGAGTAACCCGGACAAACCATGGGACTGGTGTGGATTGAGCACAAACCCCAGTGTAGCCTCGTGGGACATCGTGTCGAGTAACCCGGACAAGCCGTGGAACTGGAGTGGATTTAGCACAAACACCAGTGTAGCCACATGGGAAATCGTGTCGAGTAACCTGGACAAACCATGGGATTGGTATTGGTTGAGCACAAACCCCAGTGTAGCCACATGGGACATCGTGTCGAGTAACCTGGACAAACCATGGGATTGGCGTGGATTGAGCTTAAACGCGAGTGTAGCCACCTGGGACATTGTCTCGAGTAACCTGGACAAACCATGGGATTGGCGTGGATTGAGTGCAAATCCCGGAGTAGCAACTTGGGACATCGTGTCGAGTAGCCTGGACAAACCATGGGATTGGTATTGGTTGAGCACAAACCCCAGTGTAGCCACATGGGACATCGTGTCGAGTAACCTGGACAAACCATGGGATTGGCGTGGATTGAGCTTAAACGCGAGTGTCCCCACCTGGGATGTTGTCGTGACGAACCCGGACAAACCATGGGACTGGCGTGGATTGAGTGCGAATCCCGGAGTAGCAACTTGGGACATCGTGTCGAGTAACCTGGACAAACCATCGGATTGGCGTGGATTGAGTGCGAATCCCGGAGTAGCCACCTGGGACATTGTCTCGAGTAATCTTGACAAACAATGGGATTGGTTTTATTTGAGCTCAAACAATAGTTGCGTTGTCACCTGGGACAATGTAGTTAAGAACAAGGACAAACCATGGGACTGGCATTTATTGAGTAGCAACCGCAACATGTTGGTATCCGTCCAAGACGCGTGCCGTTTAGTGCAAAGTCGCAGAGCCGCAGCGACTATTCAAAAAACATGGAGACACGTGAATACAAACCCGATTTATGTTGTGTGCCGACACCGACTCTTGAAAGAATTCATTACACTCTCCAAAGGTCTCTTATCGCGACCAATTGGCGGTGAGGGTGTACTGCACACGTAAACAAATCCAAGAAAAACACAGGAGGGGTGGCTTGGCCCCCTCTCTTGTCGACAACAACTCGATCAAGCGGTACCCTGAGGTACGAGGACTGCGATTCTCTCCAGAAACCAGCACTTACTCGGACCGAGACCGCTCCTCTGCTCTCACAATCGCAAGGCTGCACTGCATGGAACTGTTGGGTCAAGGGAGACCGCTTCCATTTTGCAGGGATGCGTGTTGTTGATGGGCTACAAAAAAACATGATGGTGTTCCACTGCCCCGTGGGGTGCTACACCATAAGGTGTACCGTACACTCCAGAAAGCGGTTTCATTTTAGTATTCCGTCGAGTGTAACTGTTGTTGTACATTGAAACCGCCTGTAACTCAAGTCGCTACGGAGGCTCGCCAGGCAAGTGCAACCAAGGGTTTATAGGGTTTATCACAACACATTATAAATCATCCTGTGCGCTTTCATGACACATTAATAGAAATGCATTCGCACGCGCGAGCATCGTGTCCATTCCTAACGTTTCCCCATGACATTATTGATCGCGTTGCCATACTCTCTTCAAACCCCAAGATTGTATTAGTTTGTAAAACCCTGCGCAACGGATTTCCAGGATTGACCATTGCCCGGCTGATCCAGCCACAACAGCGTGTTGGAGAGATGATGGCGAAATGGGGGCGCGCCGACCTTCTAGCTGCATGCTTGGTGTCTGATCATATTGTCCAAGTTAAAGGGGCTCTACTACAAGTGAGGGCGAACCAAAATGACAGCCAGATTCTCTATTTGGCCGCAAAGGCAGGTCACGCAGATGTCTGCAAGTTGCTCATGGATCCAGCGGTGGCTGGAATTGAGTTCAGGGCCAGGGCGAAATCTAGCGACAGCAGGGCCTTGAGGGCGGCTGCCAAGGAAGGTCACTCAGATGTATGCAAGCTACTAATGGATCCATTTGTTGCTGGAATTGAGTTCAGGGCCCGTGCGAACTCTAGCTACAGCAAGGCTTTGCGGCTGGCTGCCACGGCAGGCCACGCAAATGTCTGCAAGCTGCTGATGGATCCGGAGGTGGCTGGACTTGAGTACAGGGCCCGTGCGAACTCTATCGACAGCAGGGCCTTGGGGGCGGCTGCCAAGGCAGGTCACGTAGATATCTGCAAGCTGCTGATGGATCCAGAGGTGGCTGGCCCCAGTCATGGGCACGTGCGAATTCTACCGACAGCTGGGCATTGTGGGTGGCTGCCAAGGCAGGCCACGTATATGTCTGCAAGCTGCTCATGGATCCAGCGGTGGCTGGCCCCGAGTCAAGGGCCAGGGCGAACTCTGGCGAGAGCAGGGCCTTGTGGGCGGCTGTCAAGGCAGGCCACTCAGATGTATGCAAGCTGCTGATGGATCCAGCGGTGGCTGGACTTGAGTTCAGGGCCCGGGCGAACTCCGACAACTGCAAGGCCTTGTGGGAGGCTGCCAAGGCAGGCAACGCAGATGTCTGCAAGATGCTGATGGATCCAGAGATGTCGGGAATTGAGTACAGGGCCCGTGCGAACACAGTCAACAGCAGGGCCTTGTGGGAGGCGGCTACGTCAGGTCACGCAGATGTCTGCAAGCTGCTGATGGATCCAGTGGTGGCTGGACTTGAGTTCAGGGCCCGGGCAAACTCCGACAATTGCAAGGCATTGTGGGAGGCTGCCAAGGCAGGTCACGCAGATGTCTGCAAGCTGCTCATGGATCCAGCGGTGGCTGGAATTGAGTTAAGGGCCAGGGCGAACTCTAGCAACAGCAGGGCCTTGTGGGCGGCTGCCAAGGCAGGTCACTCAGATGTATGCAAGCTGCTCATGGATCCAGTTGTTGCTGGAATTGAGTTCAGGGCCCGTGCGAACTCTAGCTACAGCAAGGCTTTGTGGGCGGCTGCCACGGCAGGTCACGCAAATGTCTGCAAGCTGCTGATGGATCCGGAGGTGGCTGGACTTGAGTACAAGGCCCGTGCGAACTCCGACAACAGTTGGGCCTTGCGTGCGGCTGCCAAGGCAGGCCACGCAGATGTCTGCAAGCTGCTGATGGATCCAGCGGTGGCTGGCCCCGAGTACTTGGCCTGTGCTAACTCTGTAAACAGCGGGGCCTTGTGGGCGGCTGCCAAGGAAGGTCACTCAGATGTCTGCTTGCTACTGATGGAAGCCATTGTGAAGCTTGACAACAACTGGGTCTTGTCACTGTAGAATCGTTTAGTATAAAGAATGAATGGCCAAATAAAACACATTCATTGGAATGAAAAACATTGCATTGGAATGCCTCCCGAGGGACATCCAGATCAGAATATTGTCTCAGTGCAATATGGACATCCGCCGCATATGTGGGATAAAACCAGGAAAGATGCAACTGCCCTTACAATTGCAGCAAAATTTAGATGACATCCTTCAGAGACAAATACAATACGTAGCCAAGTGGAAAACTGCTTACAACTGCCTTCGAGCAGGCCATCATAACCTATTCATAATGTTGTTGTGTAGTCTCACACAACATGAGATTACTAAAACCAAACCCTGGTGAGCTCACGAGAAGATGCCCCAAGTTTGTTGGAGAAGCAAGTCGCCAAAAGCCATCCACTGTAACGCAAACCTCAAAATTGGTTATGATTCTTAATGGGATCAATTAATGGGCGTTCCTGCCTCCCGGCCGATTTTTTTAAATTTCTAATCAGGATTTAGAGCCTCTTGAACGACTCGCTAGCTTGAGACATTAAGCACCAAGGAATCACAATTCCGCTCCATACCATGTTTAGCAACCAGTCAAAATCGGCCGGGAGGGGAACGCCCATTTCCTCCCGGCGGATTACAACGGAATACTAAAATGAAACCGCTTCGTGTACGGCACACCTTACGGTGTAACCTAATGTTGTAGCAACCCACGGGGAAGTGGAACACCAATACGATTTTGAATCAACAAATTGCAAGATGTTAACGAGAATATCGTGGTTCTTTTTTATATCAAGGCTCTCCATCCTGCAGACTCCGTATCGTTATTTTGTCGGTACTTTCGAGAGTGTCCATTGAAGGACCAGCCGCACTTAAGCGATCGCCTCTTCTCCAGGTGGCCCAAAAGAACACGGGGTCTTTGTTGATGTGCAATGCGTCATGTAAGGAGGTTTCTTTGCTGGACGGGCCATTTTAACGTCTGTCGACGCCTTATAACGTTTATTGGGATGTTTCATTTTACTGTTCCGCCGACTGTTTTTTTCCGGAACGCTTGTCACAAGTCCACCTCAAAGTACAACTCAGAGCTGGGAAGGTCAAGGAAGACATGCTGTCTCCAAACACCTTCCATATGGGGACTGGCTACCAGTGCTATTTGTCGTTCATCTACCGACATACGCATCAACATGCGAATAGAAATTTCAGACGGCAACACCATAAAGCGAAGGCCATCTTCATGCGGCGAGGCCGCACCAAAGCCTGATTCATGAGTGCGGGATACGACTGCATCACTCAACAAGTAGTCAGCAGACGCCAAGGGGACTGCCACTCCTACGGGTCCATCATTGAAAGCCCATATTGATAGTATCTTGAATGGTGACATTGGCTCCCTCTTGTACGCAGCCCTCAGCTGCAGGTGCGCACCAAGCTTTGCATATGCTGTTCGCATGATGTCAGCAACTGAAGTCGTACCAGGGTCAAGCATAACAAAACAACGGTGGATGGACTTCTGGAACGGATTTCCAGGCGTTGCAAGTCGTGAGAGGTCCAACTTGGGCACAAATGACACCATCATTCTTCTGGTATCCATTTGGACAATCTGTCGGCAAGACAAAACGCGGGTGTCAGTGCCATCTCATGGAGCATCACGACATCGCATGCACAGCTCAGCGAAATTCCATGCAGCATGAAAATTGCCAACGAGGCTTCAAAAGCTGCCGTGTCGTGGGTGAGAATGAATGAATGAGAATGTACGGACGGGGGGATGCGCAAGCCACCGGGGAGGCAGATGGACGATGATGAGTCTGCGCAAGCCGCCATGTCATGTGTGTGTGTGCGGTCTGTCTGTCTATCTATCTGTCTGATGGACAAGGAGTCTGCAAAATCCGCCGTGGCGTGTGTGAGAATGAATGGACGGATGGGGGGGCATGCGAAAGCCGCATGTGTGAAGAGTACGGGACAGTGTTCTTGCATGTGCTTGAGCATTACACAAGTCAGACATGCCCTATATGCGGTTTCTTAAACAAGGCATCTAAAGACACGGGGAATTTAAATGTTCAAAGTACCCTAATAGTGAAAAAAAATTGAATTGTCATAAAAGAACCCGTTAACCACAAACACCCACAAACACCCACAAATACCCACAAACACAATGGCAAACTTTACTGAATTATACAACGTTGCCAATGACACTTCGGGCGTTCCGTCGGATCCATTTTGCGATCGCGCAAGAGAACTCATTCCGCCCATGGCGCGCGTTTGGGAGGTACTTGCAAAGCTCGCCGTTCAATCGTGGGACAACGAAATACAACAGGTCTGCCAAGGAGAAATGACTGCCAACGACTTCACCGACGGAAACCACGCCAAGCTGTTTGTCAACCATCTGATAACAGAACCGCCGGACGGATACATATGCTATCCCTGCTTCCAAGGCATGTTTCTTGGTTTGGAAGCCGTCTTCCCGTACACTTCTTGGTGTTCCGTAGATTACATTACCCTCACACGCAATATTGTAAGCAGCCTGTTCATTGAGTTGGATGACGAGATGATCGATTGGGTGTCATCTGATGGATTCGCCAATCAGGAATGGGACGTTGTACAGAACATAGCTTCCCAGTGGTTGCAAGCGTGGTGCTCGGTGCGCAAGATCCAGCGCACGTACCGCAAGTACATCGAGCACAAACAGATCCAGCGCCAAAAGCGCCTCCTCATCACAATCCCCAGGATCGTGTCATTGCTCAAGGATTGCAAGGGTCGCGAATAAGTAATTATTCGAGAACAACTGTGTTTCTTTTACCTTCGACGAGTTTAACACGGCAAATATCTTTTCAGGGTACTTTGAACATGTAAATTCCCCGTGTCTTTAGATGCCTTGAATTTTTTGTGTCAATCACCTGAAGACAGTATCCGGTTTAGCGCTCAGAAAATGTAGAAATGTTCTGTGACAGTGTACCGAAGATCTCTCTTTCATCCTCAAAGTCCAGACACTGCATCACCCGGCTCGGATGCCAGGTCCGCCGAATGAGCTCCTCCCTGATGACGTCCAGTGACGCTTTCTTCATCCGGACCATGACGCGCCATTCGGGCCATTCTGGCGCTATGTAGATCATCACTTTGTTGTCTGAGTGGGAAGTGTTGTTGATTACCAAGCATGCAAACGGGACATTATTAATCTCGTCGAGCGCTTCGCAAAAAAGCTTGAACGTGGGGAATATCCCGCCGTATAACTTGTACAATCGCTTCCGAGTGCTCTCGATCATCTCCCTGAAGATAAATATATAGTCGACGCTCATGATGAGATAGGGTGGCACTACTAAGGGAAACTGCATCACCATCACCATTTTTGCCCTAACGAATCGCCCGTTCATGAACAAATATCTGATCGATTCGTGCTTCGTCCATCGATTGTTGTAAATGCAGTTTTCAAAGAGGATGCAGTTGGCTTTCTTTTGTTGATGCAACTGTTTCCACTCATTCTTCTGCCTTGCGACAAAGTTGTCGACGATCTCCTCAGCGTACTCTATGTGGTGTGCGATGTGTGGGATGCTCGGGATGCTCGGGGCGTATTCTTGTTTGTCCATCTCAGTCGGATTGATAATCTCCGCGTGCGAGCAGTTCAGGTGGGGGAGCAATTCCTTTACCAGGAAAGTCTTTCCTACGTATCGTTTTCCGAGGATGATGTTGTTGTGCATGTTACTCGCATGTTCGTGCGGGTCAAAACTCTTGAATCGAGTCATCAATACAAATTCTCAAATAAAGTGGACACACCTTATGCAGGGGGAGGCGTTTGCGGTTGGAGTCAGATGGACGAGAAGGAGGCGACAGGTTTCCGCAGTTTGCGGTTGTTGCCGTACACGAAGCGGTTTCATTTTAGTATTCCGTTGACTGTAAGCTCATTGGTAATTCGGAGAAGCCTCAAAGTTGGCGTGTGGTGGATGATTATAAGGTGTGTCCAACTTTATTTGAGAACAACTGTAAGTGTATGGCACTTTGATGCGACCATGCCTGCCTGAAGAATGAACGATTCATCAGGGGATAATATCATTCAAATTATACAGGGTGTCTCAAAATTATTTGAGAACAACTGTATGCTCAAGCAGACAGCCAAGCGCAGTGGGGTGTCTTTCTTCGAACCTGACCCAACCTTGTTTGATGCTGTGCACAAGGAGATGAGAGGCATAGCGGGAGATGAGGCGATGTTTAGCATCACCGTGCCCAACGTGGACTTGCCAGTCGACCTTGGGTTCACTCAGGACTTTGATCTGAAGCTGGCGATTTGGGACGATGGAGATGTCGTGGTCTGCGGACGGCACTGGAATTTGTTCACCACTGTCACCCAGCCCATGGCAGACTTTGAGGCGGTGTATGGGATCCTGCAACAGACTGCAATGGTCTCTTGTGCGGCAGCTGCAGCAGCGGAACCACCGCCGCTCGACATCGACGACTCCTGCATGCCATTCGATAAGCTTACATATGCAGTAGTTGTGGCACTGGAGGAGCTGGTGGACAACAGCTGCTGCCCCAACACGCGTGTGTTTGCGTGGCTGTATGCCAAGCACCTGCGGGCAGCCGACTTGGATTTCATGGACCTGCTGCAAACTCCGGCCATCGCCAATATGGCATCTACAGCTCTGGACGCCTGGTTTGTGCGGCACCCGATGTTCAGGGCACAGGCGCATGAGGCACAGGATCTGCTGATCACTGTGCTGGATGACTACACGCCATCGCGTCCGCGGAACGAGCCATACTGGGTGAGTGAGAGTTAATGGGCGTTCCTTCCTCCCAGCGGATTTTTTGAAATTCCTACTCAGAATTTAGAGTCTCCGGAACGACTCGCTAGCTTGAGATATCAGCATAGAGGAATCACAATTCCGCTCCAGGCCATAATGGGCGTTCCTGCCTCCCGGCCGATTTTAACTGGTTGCGAAACATGGTATGGAGCGGATTTGTGATTCCTTGGTGCTGATGTCTCAAGCTAGCGAGTCGTTCAGGAGGCTCTAAATCCTGATTAGAAATTTAAAAAAATCGGCCGGGAGGCAGGAACGCCCATTCCATGTTTTGCAACCAGTAAAAATCCACCGGTAGGCAGGAACGCCCATTAGTTACTATTGTGGGTGAGGATGCATGTTGGGGTTTCTCAAGCAGAACTGTGCTCGACACTCTCTTGGGATTTTTAGGATGGGGAAGGACGGGAGGCCCCTCTGAGCGGGCAGAGGGGCTTGTGTGCGCTTGCGTGTGCGGGGAAGGTAGTGCTCCGGGTTGCAAAGTACATGGAGAGGGTCCTGGATGCTTACATGTTGTGTCGACATGTCAAATCAGAAGCCCACTTACAGAAATTATTGACCATTTGCTCTAAGTTGAACATTGAGAGGAAGAGAAACGTGATTGACGATGAAACGATTAATAATGTAGATACGTTCGTTTCATTGTTGGGACTTAAGATGTCGCATCGGATATCGTTTTTGAAGTTTGAAAAGAAAATTGTGGAGTTTGTCTTCGATCTGGTGGACAATTTACACTAGTTTTGATGAAAAAAATGTGTACACTCGTTTTTCGAGGGAACGGACGGCGGATCATGCCGAGTCACACGGCGACCATGCAGTGAAGTGCATCGGCAGTTAAAACAGATGTCAAGCAAGGTATACTTATTTTCGGAAAGGAAACCTGTTCTGAGCAAACACGACGGTTCCGCAGGCGACCGTCCCAGACACCAAGGCCGCAATGGCCACGATTGCTAGCACGAGCGGGGCCATGGCAAGTTGCTGTTGCTGTTGCTGTTGCTGTTGCTGTTGCTGTTGCTGTTGCTGTTGCTGTTGCTGTTGCTGTTGCTGTTGCTGTTGCTGTTGCTGTTGCTGTTGCTGTTGCTGTTGCTGTTGCTGTTGCTGTTGCTGTTGCTGTTGCTGTTGCTGTTGCTGTTGTTGTTGTTGTTGTTGTTGCTGTTGTTGTTGCTGTTGCTGTTGACTTGGTTGAGAATTCTCTGGACAAGCGGCTCCTCCGCCAGGGAGCCATGAGTTGTTCAGGCTCCGGAGGCCCCAATGGTAATATGGGTCAACGTAGCTCAATGCGGAACGCGGAAGGTGGTATCGGTCGTCGTACACGCTTGGATACGAGTAGCGTATGTTCTCCGTGTGCGTGTGGTGCGTGTTCCCTCCTCCCCCCCAACCGCCGTTGCCGCTGCCTCCACCACCACCATTGTTGTTTGTGTTGTTGTTGGTCACGGTGATGTTACTGGGCTGTGGTGTGGGGGGGGGATCGGAAGCGGGCGGAGGAGGCTCGGAAGCAGGTGGAGGAGGCTCGGAAGCAGGTGGAGGAGGCTCGGAGGTGGGTGGAGGAGGCTCGGAAGCAGGCGGAGGAACATCTCCTTCTGCAAATTGCTCTCTGATGTACTGTGAGGAAACGTTACGGCAGTTATTGGTGATCAGAGTAATCACTAACGCCAACACTACAAGAATAATGATGATTGCTACCAACCAAAGCCAGATGCCAGGGACGCCCTTGGACGAGGTTCGCGCTCGCGAAGTGACCATATTGTATGTATGTATACAGTTGTTATCAAATAATTTTGGGACACTCTGATATCCCCTGAAACCAGATACAGATCCTTGCTTCACTACATTTTTTTAGGCTTTTACGTTCCACGATATCCAATAGTCCAGGCCGTGTTGTCTGCGTGTTGATGGATTTTATAAAATCGTATTGTTGTAGACACCACCGCACAGAGACGTTTCATTTATATATTATGTTGAGTGTAAATGGATATCATCCCTCGAATGCAACACCCGCGTGGGAGGACAATGCAACGTCCAGAGTTCAAACTCAGAGAAGAGCTTATAAACCGCAATAGGGGCAAACACATTTGGAAATGTGGTCTACTAGAAATGTCAGAATTACAACCATACTGATGCATGAAATGCAACCTGACAATGGCAGAGCTGCAGGAATTTGGAGTTTGCTCCTCGGAAATTGACTTTACAGGCACCGTGACTGCCGAGGATGGCCGACTGTTATTGGATTTAGGCACATCCATCGTCATCCGTGATTGGATGGGGTAGAGTGTTTATTTTTTCGCATCATCGTAGAGAGCGGTTGGCTGGTCCCTGAACTCTTTCTTGAGGTAAAAAACTATCTTCCGAATTCGAATGTGCTTCTTTATCTTCATCATCTCTTTTGAATCAGTTTGACAAGGGTCGGATGCCTGTATGTCCCTGGAGGATTCAAGCATGGAGGATTCCTCATTCTCTGGTGAGTACGTACCATTGTTTTGTGGACGCCTGTGTCGATGGATGCATTTAATCTACCTCCCCATTTTTTTTATTATTATTATTATATTAAAAAAACGTACCTAAAAATGCCAACTAAGAAGCTGACTGGAGGAGGTATGTTCTCAACCGCTGTGACCCCAAAGATGGTGCAGAAGGAACTAGCAAAGATCCCCCCAGGCGACCTCATCAACCGCATGAACATCATCAACACAAACCAACACATCAAGAAGACCTCAACCCTAGAAGAGCAGGATGCAATCACAAAGCTCGTGCAGACCATCGAGACAGCTACGAAGCAGAAGGAGGATTTCGATAAGGCCACACGCGACTTCTATACCGTCTACGAGAAGCTCAAGCTTGCAATCATGGACAGGTGCGACACCGGCCCCAGGTTGTGCGGCGTCGTTAACGGCGCAATCAATACCCCGAAGAAGAACTCGTAAATTTCCCGACAATAAAAAGACACACAAAATGTAGACGCGACGCAAAAATACACTATGCACTACACTCCCGACGCCGCAGCCGCACCCATCATGGACGCATTCTTCAAGGAACGCGAGAAACACTTCGCTACACAACATCACATCGACTCGTTCGATGACCTACTAGGAACGCGTCTAAGAGCGATCGTACGCAGCATGAACCCAATCACAATGGTGCGCGAAGACCCCAACACGAAAACAAAACACACGGTGAAGGTGTCCGTAGGAGGAGACGAAAAACTCCGCCCCGATCACGACGTGCACATAGGAGACCCAACCCCGACTCTACCATCACAAGCCCGTATAGCAAACCAAACGTACGGGGCGGACATATTTGCAGACGTCCACGTGGTCTATCCGGACGACAACGCCGAGACACAAGACTTTGAACGCGTGCACATCGGATTCATACCCATCATGATCCACTCCAAAGCGTGCTCTCTAAGAGGGCTAAAGCCGCACCAGTTACGAGCACGAGGAGAATGCCCATACGATATGGGCGGATACTTCGTAATAGACGGACGCGAAAAGGTCATCGTGACACAAGAGGAACGCGTCCCGAACCGACTCTACACACGACGCGGAGAGAACATAGAAGACGACAAACTCATCCTAAAAGCATTCATCAGGTGCGTCTCCACAGACGCACGCGACGTGTTCCCACGCACAAGCGTCTTCCGGGTCATGACTTCTGGTGAAATCACAGCCACGGTCACCCACATCAACGAAGGAGCCGTGCCCGTCACAACTCTCTTCCGAGCACTCGGCATCGAAAGCGATCGCGCCATCCTCAAAACCATCTTCCACGAAGATCCAGGAGAAGAGAGAAACAAGGTCGAAATCGCATTCATGCACGCATCCATAGCTGCAGGACACAAGTCTGGAGTAAGCAGCCAGAGAGGAGCCATAGATTTCCTCATACCACGCACACGATTCAAGTCCCAACTCGACCTCAAAAGCGTCCTCACAGACGACCTCTTCCAAATGTAGGACGCACGTTCGAGGCAAAGCAATCGCCCTAGGAGCAGTCGTGAGACATCTCGTAAGAGCCGCTCTAGGAAAAGAACCCATGTCGGAACTCGATCACTACGCCAACAAGAGACTCATGTGCTCAGGTGCAATCACAGCCAATCTCTTTAGAGACGCGTACCTACTATCAATCGCAACAACCCTGCGCACGCTCAACGAAGAGTTCCTCACCGGACCATGGCGCATCGCAAACGATATACACACGCTCGTCAACGAAGCCAACCTGAAAAATATTTTCCAACCAAGAATCATCCGAGAAGCCCTCGTACGAGCACTCAAAGGATCGCGACGCGGCGATGACAATGCACGCGCGCCCGTCCAAGAACTCAGCAGAGTCTCATATCTAGGATACATTTCACACATGAGACGAGTAAACAACCCCGTCGACAGGAACGTCAAGATAGCAGACACACACCGTCTAAGGCCGTCGCACTGGGGAGTCATCTGCCCAGTAGAGTCACCAGACGGACCCAACGTAGGCCTCCTCACGCACCTAGCCACGCTTGTCACCATATCACTTGCCATACCAGAACCCGTCGTACAAGAAACCATAAGACCCGCCATAGACAAATACACGAGACATCTATCAAACAGCACACTATCCCCACAATCAACCGCGGTGCACTTTAACGACACATGGATAGCGATCACAGACACACCCAAGGACCTAGTCGATGCGCTACAAAAAATGAGGACGGAAGACACCAGACTGAACACACTCGGCGTCACATGGGACGTGTGGAGGAACGACGTGGCAATCCGCACAGATGCAGGAAGATGCTGCAGACCACTAAGAAGAGTACAGGAAGGAAAGGTCGTACCAATCAACGGCGATCCGTCGTGGACCGAATTGATACGCAGCGGAGCGATCGAAATGATAGATGTCGAAGAAGTAGCTACATGTCTAGTGGCAATGAACGAGGCAGACGTCAACAATCGAGACCCGATCCCAGGCAGATACACGCACGCAGAGATACACGCAGGAAGCACACTCTCAATGGTAAGCAACACCTACCAACTACTTGACCACAACAACGGGGCGTACAACTCACTATGTCTAGCGCAATTTAAACAAGCGCTAGGCACGACCATGACCTCCATCAGGGACCGATTCGATACGAACACATTCCTACTACACCACGCCCAACGCCCTCTGGTAAGCACGAGCTTCGCAGACCGACTCTTCGGAGGACGTTTCGCGCACGGCGAGAACGTCGTAGTAGCAATCGCCACATACACAGGATACAACCAAGATGACGCCATCATCATCAATCTAGACGCCGTGCAGCGCGGCCGACTAGCACTCACAGTATTCGAAACCATCCGGTACGAGGAGTCAGAGGAGGAACCAGAGGACCCAAACATTCAAAAAAAAAAAACCAAATTGTGTTTGCGAACCCACAGCGGCTAGTGTCACGCGGGTACGCCCTATCAACCACCACCAAAAAAACCACAAAAGAATACAAAAACCTCGACGAACATGGAATGCCAAAGATCAACAAAATGTTAAGAGAAGGAGACGCAGTTGTAGGAATGGTCAAGGTACCATCGACCGCAGCAAAGGAAGACGTCTTCACGGACGCATCTCAACGTCTACAATCCAGAGAATCCGACCTTCCCACGTATGTAGACGGCGTCCACTTGCAAAACATAGATCAGAACACAGCAAAAGACAACGCAGTACCACAACTTAGAGCATGCAAAGTACGTCTCCGACAGATGCGCAGCCCCGAACTAGGAGACAAACTAAGCTCGCGTTACGGCCAGAAAGGGGTGGTGGGAATGATTCTACCCGCCGTGGACATGCCGTTCTGCGCAGAGGACGGTATCGTACCCGACATCATCATCAACCCCAATGCATTCCCCAACCGTAGGACAGTCTCGCATCTACTGGAAGCCGTGCTAGCGCGCGAGGGAGCAGTCAAAGGAGCTCGCATGAACGCCGACACATTCGGAGGCGAAGACATCGGAGCCGCGCTGACCCAACTGGGTCTGCGTGAAAACGGACACGGGAACATGCTCATGCACAACGGACGATCCGGAGAAGAGGCAAAATCACGCATCTTTGTAGGCGTGAATTACTACGGTCGCTTGAAACACATGGTAGAGGACAAGTACCAGTCGCGTGCACGAGGAGCAGTCGACGCCACAACACGTCAGCCAACGAAGTCCAAGGGACAGAGCGGAGGGCTGCGTATCGGAGAGATGGAGCAGAACGCACTCGTCGCACACGGACTCGCATCGTTCACACGCGAAGCGTTCATGCAGCGCAGCGATCACCACTCAACTAAGGTCAATGCCACGTCAGGAACGCCGGCGGAATGGTGGGCCGCAGCACGCGAAGACCCAAAAGGACCCGACGAGGAGGCAACTGTTGAAACACCTTACACGTTCACCCTCATGCAGCACGAACTCAGAGCATTGGGGGTGGAGGCAGCGCTTCTCACATCCACTGATGAATTTTATTTATAGCTCAGTGGCGTTGGGTTGTTTGAGTTGTTCCGTGTAAAATTCGTACGAATCAATGTCGAGCAGTTGCAACGCCTTGTCGATCAAATTTTACAGCATGCTATCTGAAAGCTCCAGACACGAGGACGGGTTGCACCAACAGATGATGTTTACGAACATGTCTCCTGCACTCCTCGATAAGCGTGCACAGTCGCTCAAACTCTTCGTAGTACAAGAATGTAGTGTGACATGGAGCAAATAGGAACGCTGTTACAACATGCCAACGCGGCTTCCGTTTTGCTTGCCATATATAGCGGTATAAAGAATTTCCCAATTTATTCGATAACAACAACAACTGCGAAGTCCATAAGATCATCAGGAGTATCGGGAGATATATGGCGTCTGCAAACCCCGCTTGGACGGATGCCAACGTCGTCTCAGCCCGCGAGGCATTTTGCAATTGCAAGGCGTTTGTTTCCGGGTGGTCAAACTACGAAGACGTCAAGCTCGTGGCGTCTCTCAAAAACACAAAGTCTCTTGCGCAGGTCAACGAGCTGGAGCGTACTTACATCGCGTACATGCAAGCATTGGAGCCCTTCCAACCCAAGCGTTCAGAGGTGGATGAGCAGAAGGAAAAGCTCATGGAGAGCCTTAACGATAAGGCGGGATCACTGATGAATTGGTATATGAAGGGATTGATAGACAGCATGCCGGATGCAAAATATGTGCCCATGATGTACGTGGTGCCCCAGTCAGGCACATACTGGGTCAAGGGCGTGCCGTTTGCTCGCGAACAGGCGGGCCGCGCCCGCACCAACATGTACTTTAATGGGGCGACCGTTGTTGTATTTGTTGCCGTTGTTGCTGCATTTATCTACAAAAAGTTCTGTCAAATTAAGAATGAAGTCTGAAGTGTACAGAAATGAATTGGTGATCCGTGAACCAATCGATTCTGAATTGGGCCATTTGTAAATGGTGCGGAAAAAAAACGGTAATCTACTACAATGTAAGTTGAATCTACCAGTTTCCTCTTTTCAAAAGGAATTCATAGATATCATAGGGGGTCTTCGGTTGCTCTATGCCTTCGAGAGTTTTTTCTGACAATTGTTTAACGGCAATGTCCTGATTCTTCTTGATACTTTGAACCAACAGACAGAAGTTTGTCGAACCCTTCTCAAGCGGGTGAATTACAATCGAGAAATTAGATTTGAGCTTAGATAAGAATATGTCCGCAATTTCAGAGTTGAATCTGAAAGATTTACTCGTACCAGATTCCATCCCAATGTTGATTCGGCATTTCCGTGAGAATCCATTGTTGTTTTGGTCATGTCCGCCAAGTATCTTGTAGAGAGTGGCCGGGATAAACCATGCATCCGCCTTTGCATCCTCCATACTGTTCAGGGTGACGTACATGGTAATGTACACCACAATCGACTTGATCCACATTCCAGGAGCAGGATAAGCAGGAGGAACCAGAGGATCAGCCGGAGCAGCATCGTGCGCAGCTTGAGCAGCTTGCGCAGCTTGAGCAGCTTGCGCAGCTTGAGCATCGTGCGCAGCTTGAGCAGCTTGCGCAGCTTGAGCAGCTTGCGCAGCTTGAGCATCGTGCGCAGCTTGAGCAGCTTGCGCAGCTTGAGCAGCTTGCGCAGCTTGCGCAGCTTGCGCAGCTTGCGCAGCTGTATCAGCATACAGTATACTTAGTAAATGGTTCACTTGGTAAGGATCATCAGCAGTAGGATCAGCATCAGCATCAGGAACATGATGAACCAGAGCAGCTTGAGCATCGTGAGAATCAGCGTCAGGAACATACATGTCCGGTTGGTGGTACTGAACAGGGGACCTTGATCTTGATCTTCTTGCGCTTTGAGCTTCTTCTAAATTGGTGGCTTCTTCGAAGTTGGAGTGGCTTCCAGAACCGCGTAGGTTTCTAATAGTGTCTGGGCCTAGGCTTCCAAAACTGTATCGGGTTGACAAACTGTCTGGGTTTTCGAGATTTAATGATAACGAATAGTCAGACATTGTTGTTGTAGAGTTGTCATATGGATACTACCGATTTTCATTCAATTTTTTACATCATGTAAACGTCAAGTTTCTGCACTACACCAAGATATACCAACGAAAAAGCCGCACGGGACAGACCAGAATAGCTCGTCTTGTCCTTAGAAATGATGCACGTAGTACATAAATCGTACATACAACTCAGCGTCAAACTGACGTTTGGAACCTCGAAACGGCTGATATCTTCCGGATGTCATTCCGGATAGAGACTCTCCGATGTCTCAACAGATTGGGGCGTACGCCAGATTGCCCAAACGCAACGATCTGCAGTCTGGATGATTATAAGGTGTGTCCCACTTTATTTGAGAACATCTGTACAACATGGAAATTACGGATATCTCAAGACAATGCGGAGGCGGAACAATATCATTCTGCAAAAGCATTTCTTTACCGAAGTATTTAGATGAGCTAGGTATTTCGAGATGTTCTGTCTGCAAATGCAGAGGCCCGATGATTGACTATTCGCAACAATTACAAGTGTTGAAAATATCAAAACGGTACGACAGCACGGTGTAACCTAATGGTGTAGCAACCCACGGGGCAGTGGAACACCAATACGATTTTGAATCAACAAATTGCAGGATGTTAACGAGAATATCGTGGTTATTTTTTAGATCACGGCTCTCCATCCTGCAGACTCCGTATCGTTCTTTTGTCGGTACTTTCGAGAGTGTCCATTGAAGGACCAGCCGCACTTAAGCGATCGCCTCTTCCCCGGTACCGTGGCCAAAAGAACACGGGGTCTTAGTTGATGTGCAATGCGTCATGAAAGGTAAAATCCTGCTTGGTTATTCTGCGGGAAGCTCTTGGTAGGATCGGATTCCACGTAGATCCGATCAACAGTCCATGTGATTCCACTCATGTACTTTCCATTACACTCATATCCCCATACGTTGGTCAAACGCCCAATGAGTTGTAAAGTGCATTTCGGAGATACTGTATTGTCCCATGCCATATTGAAAATTGCTCCGTTTCTTGTCACCAATTGTTCAGGCAGGTGCCCTACCCTGATGGTGCGATCAGTGGGAGAAGGTGCCATGTGGGTAAAATCAGGGATGGCAAATGGCAGCAACATATTCTCAGCGGCTCGGATCTCTGATAATTGTCCATCATCAATCACCGATGCTGCTGCCCCCTGTTCAAGTTCTCTACATCAACCACTGCAACAACAATTGGAAAATGCTCATGAAGCAAATCCGGTCTATCATGCACGATTATACGCTTTTCATTTTACTAAACAATTATAAACAAAAAAAATAATAGCATGTAACCGATCATGTCCGATATCTCGTCGTCGACTGTAACCGGATGTTGAGCATTTCGGTTCGAACCCACTTTATTTCCCACTTTAATTGATAACAATGACAAGGAGTGATAATAATAACAACCTCGCATCTAATGGGTACATGAAGGACGCTTTAGCGGTTGTCGCGTTCCTTATCGCATTGGTTGTGATCGTTGGGAGACCTCGCTCATGGTGGTGTTCGCCCACACAGAGAAACTTGATCATCCTCGTGCTCGTCGTGTGCGGGTCAATAGACCTTCTCTTCACACAGAACCCAGAGTGGCACAACCGACCGTTCACGGGGGCCGACGCACCAAGCGCGTGCATCTGTTTCCAGGCCATATCGATGATAGCAGGTATAGTGTACGCCGTATTAAGCTGAGTGGATGGTCTGACTCTATAAACGATAAACTGGAAGACTACGACGACGTGACACCCGAATTAGATGCAAAGTATCTTGACAAACTCGATGTTCCGCTCTAGCAACATGCCCGATATTGGGGATATTGCCCAACGTTGCTCCCACTCCACATCATCGCGTTGCATTTATCAAAAAGTGATGTCTCAGAGGACGCCGCGAACCTCATGTTGGTGGAAAACGCAAAGAACCTGATGGAAACCTTGCGAGAGGATGCCAGCGCACCGTTGGTTTGTTTGAGTTTTCAGTGTTAAAAATTCGTACGATATCATATCTAGCGATTGCAACGTCTTGTTGATAAGGTTTTCCCGCATGCTATCTGGCAGCTCCAGACCCGTCTCGTGTTGACCCCTAAACCCAAACTTAAACCCTAGGTAGGTCTCGAATATTTATTACAGTTGTTTTCAAATAAAGTGGGAAATTTAAATGTCGGAAAAAGCTTCTCGCATGTTTCATCTTGTCAAATCATCTTTATCCCCGTTCAACCGTGCCGAAATCGTCGACAACCTCCACGTACGTGCGGTAGTCCTTGTTCAAGTAAGCGTTACTTGCGGAGCGTCCGGCCCCTCTGCGGCGACCGAGGCGGAACAGCTCATGAGTCCTGCTACCCGCGCACTCCCCCATGTCGCGTCATGAGGACGTACAAGTCCCGATGGAACCACCCGTTCAACACTTTAACTGCAAGGTAGTCCATGACCTTCCCCTCATCGTCGTACTTGGCAAGGAAGCAGTCGGCATAGGCCGACCCGAAAAGGCAATACCGCATACGTGCTTCAGCAGGACGAGATGCGTGTCCGCGAGGTGCCCGACGATCTTCTCGTACACATGATTTCTCGCCCGTGCGGCTCAACGTCAATGATCACCAAGTCGAATCTGTTGCTGCTCCTGCTTACCGAGGTCCGTTGTCGTCGTCTCATCAAAGACGTCGCCGGGATCTCGGTCATGCCGACGCCGTCTGCGCCACACGCGAGCTTCAGCGACCTAGCCGCGAAACCGCACGTCTCCGGCATTGGCCTTGTCGATGCAGGTGTACTCGGCAGAAGCCGCAGGAATCAGAGAGGCGATCTGTCCTGCGCTTGTCCTGCGACCGCAGCCCACGTCGATGATGCGCAGTGGCTTGCGGTCGCTCGACGCAGCAAGCCCCACCTGGTTCATGAGGGCGCCTACTGAACGCACTGTCTCCCTCGTTCTTGCTGTACGACGCGATATTTTTATTCCAAAGTTGGAGGCTTCTTCGAGAACGCCTCGATGACGCGGGACGTCGCGATGTACAGGACAGACTCCATGTTGCACGAGGCATGTTTCTTGACCACACAAAATCGCTCGCCCAGGTGCACACTCCTCATCCTCATCCACTTCATAATCGACAAGTTCTGCAACGTCATCATGTTGGTCAGCCTCATGTTCATGTACAAACGATATGAGACTCGACGCACCCCATTCTCCATCACAAATTGTACCCCGAAAACGTTTTTAGGGTTGAACATTCGTAACCAATCTCCCGAATACTTTATACCACATTTCTAGAAATTTGCCATACCAGAAACCCGTCGTACAAGAAACCCTAAACACGAGACATCTCTAAACAACACCTATCCGCACAAGCAAACAATTGATAAACCGACAAAGACACTCACAGAGACATCGACCGTCGGTCAAACAACACACTACCGCAAGTTGTACACATACCAGTATCGACCGGTCTGAGTGCAACAAATCATGGAACTTCTCCCTGCAGGCCCACTCCACATCATCGCGTTTCATTTATCAAACAAGTGATGATAAGTACCATCGATTATGCGACGTCTCAGAGGACGCCGAACCTCATGTTGGTGGGAAACGTAGCGTTCACAGAGGCTTAGTATTGCGGTGCAAGAGAAGCTGGAGCCTGGTGTTCCCTCGTGAACGATGCAGTGTTCGAAGGATGCGTATCACGGGTCTTTCAGAGGCAAAGCAAAGCGAAACTGTTCTAAAGAAGGCGTCGTCGAATCGTGGACTGATGTTTCTGGTGTCAAAGCCCGCATTGTGGAGGAGGCTGATGGAGGCGGAAGTTGTCGCTCGCCCCCTAGAGTGGTGCATCCTGTCACATGCAAAAATTCCGTCCGAAATGAAGGCTTGCGCTCAGCACGCATGTGTGTGTCAACGGTCAAGTTAGAGTATCGCTTATTTTTCCCCCCTTGACCGAGAGGGATCTCACGACCCTGAGTAGCGAACTCAAACGAAATCCGATGTATCGGCCAGCACACCGATCCTCAATAATCCCGTTTCTATATCTTATCGCGACGTGGCTAGGTTGAGCTTGAAGAAGCATGCCTCATCCATACACGCTATCGAGTCCCCGCCATCTCTGCGGCGCTACATGAGCGACGTACCTCTCGTGAGACGTTGCTTTCCAAGAAGCTTGGTCTGACATGACGTTGCGATTCCAGGATATTCTCCGTTCGTTCCCAATCCGCATGCAGGGCCAGAGATTTGTACGTGAATTCTGGAAGAGAAGGGTGCTGTGAAAGTCCGCTGCAGGAACATCATTGCTTACAAATACTCGCCTTCACAATTTGAAGGCTCTCAGGACCGGGTGGATGGTGAACTTCGCAGTGACTCTCGTTGTGCACAGTTTTGTTGACAACGACGACGGAGATCCAGAGACATCGCTGCTCTCGATGCTTGAGATGAAGTTCTTTCACAACCACACTGAGTGGGTACGCTTCAATTCTAGACGATCTTTGGGAACGATGCCAGACGCACACGAGCCGTGATGAGGCAGTATGACAGCAACGACACGCGCCTCCACCGAAGTATGTTATAAACGAGATACAACAATCGTACCACCACATCTCCATGAGCCTGCGATTCGTCCTCTCCCAATCGAACCCATAAGCAGTGGCTATACACTCACCATCTTGACAGTCCTTCAATACCTGAAAGCCTTGCATCAATCTGTCTTTCATCTGAAGCAAGTTATGCCGTTTTCAACACCAGGAACTAAGGCTTGGCTGCTCCAGCCTCGACATTCCCTGTCCAAACCTCAACAATATCTAACGGTATTCTACCAATCCTCAAGCCCACTCGCCACGCAGGAGCCCTGCATCCCCTGCATCCACACTCGAAATGACCAGAGAGTGACCTGCGCTTGTGATCCCTTTCCTTGATGGATAAGATCCTGTATGGCCACCATGCGTCCCGGTACTTTCGCGACCTCATACTCAATACCGAAGTCAAGATTCCTTCAACCCACCACTGCATACGCTACATGCTTTCCCCGGAAATTTTCGTACGATAAAGGGATGCAGCCCGTCTCCAAGAAAAGAGAGAAGGGCATAACATTTCGTATCACATAAGGAGGAAAGGCACTGTCCCAAGGACAAGAAGAGAGCTATATCTTCGATCCCAGAAGGGCAAAGGCACGTCTCAAAATAAGTATATGCTCAAAGCTTCTATCGACGGAAGATAAAATCCTACTACCAACCGGAAAAGAGCAATGTTCTGTTCCGTTTCAAAAGACGGTGCAAAAGTAGAGACGGGCCGGATTTAGAATGCACATTATGACAAAACACATCAACATCTATTTAACGCTCACCACCTTATGCACATTACCACACCAAAAATCCGCGCGAAGTATGGATACCCCAACACACCTGCAGCCTTGTCTTTGCTTGCATGCATGCCGGCCCTGCACCCTGAGCCATGTGACGCCTTGCCTTTGCTTATCCTTTCGCTGCCCTCCTTGGCCTAGGTGCACGCTCTCTGCCCTCTGGCCTGGTGTCTTGCACCGCTTGTGCATCTTGCCTTTGCCAACTGCGCAGTGCCGTCCTTCGTACTTCCTCTAGTTTTATTCGTCTCTTTGATGTGTGCCCGTTCGTTTTAAACTGGATCGAAGGGGGTTTAACAAATAAACACAGTTGTCTCTTCAAATTAAGACGGATTCGCACCACACACCCCTCCCTCATCTCTT
>CM039462.1:73879916-73929216 GCA_022414725.1 Microglena sp. YARC | reverse complement strand
TGGAATGCAAGATCAACAAAATGCTTAAGAGAGGGAGACGGCAGTTGTAGGGAATGGGTAAGGTCAGATCGACCGTAGCAAAGGAAGACGTCTTCAGCGGAACGCATCTAAGTTACAACCAGAGAATCGACCATTACGCAATGTATGTAGAGCGGGGTCGACGTTGCAACTAGATCAGAAGCAGCAAGCAGAAGAAGACAACGGCTACGTACACTAACTTAGGAGCATTGCAGAAGTTAGTTCCGACAGATGCGAGGCCAACATAGAGACTAACGTAAGGCTGCGTTCGGCCAAGAAAGGGGTGGTGGGAATCGATTCTAAAACCGCGTGGACATGGCCGTTCTTGGCGGCAGAGGAGGTATTCATGTACCCGGAACATCATCATACGCCTCGCTTCCACAACGTAGGGCAGTCTTGCATTACTGGAAGGGCCGTGATGGGCGCGCGAGGGAGCAGTCATAGGGCTCGCATGAACGGGAACTTCGGAGGAGAGACAATCGGAGCGGCTACCCAACTGGGTCCTGGTGAAACGGGCCGGGACATGCTCATGCACACGGACGATCGTGAGAAGAGGCAAAACACATTTTGTAGGCGTGAATTACTCACGCGCTCCGTTGAAACACATGTAGACGGAAAGTACAGTGGTGCACTGAGGACAGTTGACGCCACAACACGTCAGCCAATCGATCCAAGGACAGAAGCGGAGGGCTGGCGCATCGGAGAGATGGAGCAGAACGGCACTCGTCGGACATTTGGGGTGCGATTCGTTCCGACGGCGAGCGTTCTCAATGCAGCGCAGCGATCACGTCAATAAGGTCAATGCGTAAGCAGGAACGCCGGCGAATGGTGGGGCCGAGCAGCGAGTAGACAGAAGGACGACGAGGAGAGAGAATGTTGAAAGACACCTTACGTTCAACTCATGCAAGCACGAACGTCAGAGCATATGGGGTGGAGGGGGCGCTTTCACATTCCACTGATGAATTTTATTTATAGCTCGTGGCGTTGGGGATTGTATTGAGTTTTCCACGTGTAAAATTCGTACGAATCAATGTTGAGGCAGATTTGCACGCTTGTGTCAAATTTTAGCAGAATGCTATTCTGGAACGAGGAGCGGGTTTGGCACCAACAGTAGATGTTTTACGAACAAACGCCCGTCTAACGGCGTCTCTGCGATCCAGGCGTGCAGTCGTCGAATTTTCGTAGTCGCAAGAATGTAGTGTAGCATGAGCATGGCGGAAAAAAAAACGGTAATCTAACTACAATTTACGTTGAATTAACAGTTTCCGTCTCTTTTCAAGGAATTCATGCGTGCGGAAAAAAAACGGTAATCTACTCATTGATAGTTGAATCTACGTTTTGGGTCTTTTCCACGATGATTTAGAGATATCAGTGGGGTGTCATTGGTTTTCATGCCTTGCGGAGAGTTTTTTTCTGACAGATTGTTTTAAGACGGGCAATGTTCTGATTCTTCTTGATCACTTTGAACCAAGACAGAAGTTTTTGTTCGAGCCTTTCAAGGGGTTGATATAGCAATCGGAATTTAGATTTTGAGCTCAGATAAGAAGCTGTACGCAATTTAGAGTTGAATTGAAGATTTTAAACTGGTAACAGATTCCATCCCAATGTTGACTCGGCGGTTCCGTGGGAGATGCATTTTTGTTTTTTGTCATGTCGCCAAGACTCCTGTAGAGAGTGGCGGGCTAAACGATGTTGTTTGCATCCTCATACTGTTTTCAGCGGTGACGTACATGGTATGTACACACAATCGACTTGATCCATTCCATAAAGGAGAAGGAGCAGGAGGCAGGGAGGAGAAGCAGCTTGAAGGTCATCATACGTGGCAGCTTTGGCGCAGCTTGCGCAGCTTGAGGCAGCAGCTTGCGCATCGTGGCAGCTTGGAGCATCAATATGCAAAGATCGAAGAAATCAAATTCCTCATAAGCATCAGCAGATGTGCGGCAGCCTTGCGGCAGCTTAGCGCAGCTTTGAGGCAGATCAGCTTGCGCTATGGGTGCGCAGACTTGGCAGGTTGAGCAGCATACCATAAATCAAGATTCGGAATATCAATTCCTCATTAGCATCAGCATCGTGGCGCAGCTTGCGCAGCTTGAGCGCGCTTTTGCGCATCGTGCGCAGTCTTAGCGCAGCGTTGAGCAGCATCATATCAAGTCAGAGAAGTCAAATTCCTCATACGCCATTAAGCAGCGGGTGCGCAGTTGGCGCAGCTTGCGAGCTTGAGGCAGCAGATTTGGCAGCTTGAGTCGGCATCGTGCGCAGGCTTTGCGCAGATTGAGGCAGCTTTATTCAGCATTACAGTATAGTTATCTTGTAAATGGTTCCCATTGTAAAGTCATCAGCAGTAGGGATCAGCAGTGAGGATAGATCAGCATCAGGAATTGAGCGATCTGGATCAGGATCAGGAAAGATACATGTCGCGGTTGGTTGGTACTGGGACAGGGGTCTTGGATTCTTGATCTTTTGCGCTTTGAGCTTTCTTCTAAATGGTGGCTTCTTCGAGTTGTAGTGGCTTCCAAGAACCGCGTAGGTTTTCTAATGTGTCTGGGCTAGGTTCCAAACTGTATCGGATTGACGACTGTCTGGGTTTTTCGTAGATTTAATGATAACGATTTTAGTCAGACATTGTTGTTCGGTGAGTTGTCATTTGGAGACTACCGATTTTTCATTCCATTTTTTTTAATATGTTAAACGTCAAGTTTGCACTACCAAGATAATCGAACGAAAAGCCGCCCGGGACGTGATCGTCTTAGAAATGATGCACGTAGTACATAAATGTCGTAAACTCCAGTCGTCAAACTGAGTTTGGGAACGTGAAGGTGATATCTTTCGTGTCATTCCGGATAGAGGACTCTCGATGTCTCAACAGATTTGGGGCGTACGCTAGAGTTGCCCAAAGCAAGATTGCAGTCTTGGGATGATTATAAGGTGTGTCAAACTTTATTTGAGAAAACTGTAGTAAGCATGGATGCAGGATATTCAAGACAATGCGGAGGCGGACAATATCATTCTGCAAAGCCTTTCTTTACCGAAGTATTTAGATGAGCCTAGGTATTTCGAGATGTTCTGTCTGCAAATGCAGAGGCCGGATGATTCACTATTCGAACAATTAGTGTTTGAAATAAAAGGTAAGAGCCGTGTAACGAATGGTGGTTAGCAACCACGGGGCAGTGGAACCAATACGATCTTTGAATCAACAATTTGAGGATGTTACGAGAATATCGTGTTCTTTTTTAGATCACGGGCTATCCATCCTGCAGACTTGCGTATCGGTTTCTTTTTGTCGGTAATATTCGAGAGTGTCCTTGAAGGACAGCGCAACTAAGCGATCGCTCTTCCCGGTACCGTGGCCCCAAAGAAAACGGGGTTTTAGTTGATGTGCATGCGTCATGACAGGTAAAATCCTGGCTTGGTTATTCATAGGGCGGGAAGAGTCTTGGTAGGGATCGGATTCCAGCGTAGATTCGTAGTCAACAGGTCCCATGTGATTCGTCATGTAACTGTTATACACTCATATCCCCATACGTTGGTCAAACGCCGAAATGAGTTGTAAAGTGGCATTTCGGAGCTACTGTATTGTCCCATTGCTATTAGAAAAGTTGTCGTTTCTTGTCACCAATTGTTCAGGCAGGTGCCTTACGTTTGATGGTGGATCAGTGGGAAGAAGAGTGCTGGTGGGGTACAATCAGGATGCATGAATATGGCCAGCCATTATTCTTCAGCGGATTCGGGATCTTGATATTGTCATCATACAATGACCGATGCAGTGCCTGTTCAAGTTCTTTACATCACATGCAAACAACAATTGGAAAATGTTCTATGAAGCAAATCCGGTCCTATTATGGAAGATGTACACGCTTTTCATTTTACCATTAAAGACAAAAAAATAATAGTAAAATGTAAACGATCATGGGCGGCTTTGGAGAACTGAGGAGAAACAAATGAGTCTCGATATTTTTCATTATTCCTTCGTCAATGTAGCCGGAATGTTGAGCATTTCGGTTCGAACCCAGCTTTAATTTGCCCACTTTAGTTGATTAACAAATGAAAGGTTGTAACAAACACACCTCGCATCTAATGGGTTACATGAAGGCGCTTTAGCGGTTTGTCGCGTTCTTTATGATTGAGTTGTGGATCGTTGGGAGACGCTCGCTTCATGTGGTGTTCAGCCCCAAGTGCAGAGAAACTTGATCATACCTGGTGCTTCGTCTTGTGGGTTCAATAGACTTCTCTTTCACCACTAGAACCCGAGTGGACAACCGACGTTCACGGGGGCGATCGCACAAGCGCGTGCCTTGTTTTTCCAGGCTACTATCGATGATAGCGGTATGTGTAGCGTTTAAGCTGAGTGGATGGTATGACTCTCTAACGGCGGGTATTATAACTGGAAGACTAGAGTCGTGACAACCGCATTAGGAATGCAGTATCTTGACAACTCGTTGTTCCGCTAGAACTGCGCGATATTTGGGGATATTGCCAACGTTTGCCTTGAGGCAAGACGCTGCATTCGATTATACTGGGGTGTCCTTTATTTGGAACAACTGCTTAGTTAAAAAGAGTGTGTTAGTGATAGGTTGATACTTGAACTAGGATACGTTTCATGTTCTGTTGGCTTGATATGCTGGCAAAACACGGGGCATCCATCAGGATGTTAACATTGCCTGCAGTATGAGTTGGCCGTACTATGTCAATTGTTTTGTTTTGATGCTGGATATAAGGCGGATCATGCTAGTGTTGGGTCCTACTGCTCAACATAGTTTAACAATCTCCCGGTTTGTTCAATTTAGGGCGAGTAACAAAGATGTATATTTTCCGAGAGGGTTTTTATGGCCTTGATAAGCATGCGTGAAGCCTCGACATCGCTTTTTCAATCGCTTTAGCAGTGTTAACATTTTATATCCGGATAAATATTAGCACTGAATTTCATTTTTCTTATTGAACGCATGGGAAGGTTTCCCACTTAATTTTGATTCCATGTTTTGTACACAATCATGGAACTTCTCCTGAGGCCACTCACATCATCAGCGTTGCATTTATCAAAAAGTGATGATAATATCATCGATTATGCGACGTTCGAGGAGCGCGCAACATCATGGTTGGTGGCAACGCTAAGGAGCTTGGTATTTGCGGTGCAAGAGAAGTTGGAGGCTGATGGAAAACTTGTGAAAGATGCAGAGTTCGGAGAGGATGCGGGGGGTGGGAGGCAGGCGCACGTTGGTTTGTTTGACTTTTTCGGTGTAAAATTCGTACGAATAATTCTAGCGTTTGCAACGTTTGATCGGATCGGTTTTTCCGCATGCCTATCTGGAGCTCCAAACCCGTTCACTTGTGCCGAGGACGTGTTGACCTAAACCTAAAACCTAAACCCTAAACCGCAACCCTAAATCCTAAAAACTAAACCCTAAACCTACCTAAACCTAACCCTAAACCTGTCAATCATATTTATCCCGGCCGCGAGCGACACTTTCGCCTCGTGAACGATGCAGTTGTTCGAGAGGAATGCGTATTCACGAGGGTCTTTCAGAGGCAAGCAAGCGGATGTTCTAAAGAGCGTGTCGGATTGTGGACTGATGGTTTTTGGTGTCAAGCCGTATTGGTGGAGGGAGGACTGATGAGGCGGAAGTTGTGCCTCGCCCCCCTGAGGAGTGTGTCATCCTGTCTGCAAATTCCGTTCCGAAATGAGGGCTATGCGCTCAGCGAACGCATGTGTGTGTAAACGGTCAAGTTAGAGTATCGCTTTGACCGAGAGGGATTCGTCATGACCTGAGTTGCGAAGCCTCAAACGAAATCCGATGTATCGGTCAGCAGCACCGATGCGTTTATATCTTTCCGCGACGTGGCTCGGGGTTGCGCTTAAAAAGCATGCATCATCCATCCACGTATTCGAGTCCCGCCATATCTGCGGATGAAGCGACGTACCCTCTCGGAAGAGCGTTGCTGTCTTGCCAAGAAAGTTGGTGATATGACGTTGGATTTCCAGGATATTCCTCCGTTTCGGAATCCACAGATTTTAGGGCAGGAGTATGTTGTACGTGAATTCTGGAGAGGGGGGGTGCTGTGAAAGTCGCTGCATACATCATTGCTACAAATACTCCTTCACGATTTTGGAGAGGGCTCTCGAGGATCGGGGTTGTGAACTTCGCAGTGATCTCGTTTGTGCACAGGTTTGTTGACAAACAGAGGCGATGGAGATCCAGAGACATGCATTCTGTCTTGATGCTGAGATGAAATCTCTTTCACAACCACACTGAGTAGCTTCAATTCTATGACGATCTTTGGGAAGATGCCAGACGCGAGCGTGATGGGAGTATGACAGCGCAGCGACAGCGACATCGACGAGTGGAGTAGCGGACTTATTTACACCACATCGATCTCATGGTGAGTTCGTCTGCCAAGTCGGAAGCATTAAACATTGGGCTGATACACACGATGTTGCGATGATTTATCCCTGAATATCTGGAGCTGCGATCATCCTGTCTTTCATCTGAAGGCGGAGTGTATCGTTTCGACACAAGGAAAGCGTGGCTTTGCTCGCCAGCCTCGAATTCCTGTGCGGAGCGAGGAGTCTCAATAAAGTATCGAGACAGTATTCTAACGCAGAGTCACAAGCGCACTCGCGAGCAGAGTCCTGGCTCTCCTGCGATCCACACTCGAAGATGCAGAGAGTGGACTGTTTGCGTGTGGATGCGTATTTCTGTGATGTGGATAAGATCCGGTGAGTGGCCACATGCGATTCCCGGTGCGGACCGTGATTATTCGATACCGAGTTCAAGATTCTCAAGGCGACCCACTGCTACCTACATGCGCTTCCGCGGAGAATTTCGTATCGAGAAGGAGGAGAACGGGCGTCTCATGAAAGAGAGAGAGGATAAGTTTTCGTTATCGAGAGAAGGAGAGAAGGGTCCGTTCACAGAAGAGAGAGAGGGATAAGTTTCGTATCCAGAAGGTGCAGAAGGCACGTCTAGAGAGATGGGTGGATATAGGTGTCTTATCGACGGGGAAGAAAAATACGCAGTATCGAGAAGAGAGTTTTGTTTGTCCGGGTGCAAAAAGACGTGCAAAAGTAGAGACCGGTGTGAGAATGCACATGATTGACAAACACATCAACATTCTGATGTAAGCGCTCAGCTCCACATGCACATGTAGACAGCAATCGGCGCGTGGAAGTCAGGAACGCCGTTGTGGCTTTTCACTATATTTGCTTTGTCACTTTATTTGAGAAATACTGTACCATCTTATCCTTGGAAGGCGAGACCCGACATTGGTGCGAGGGATCTGTCGCACTCGGGTGTTAAGTCGCATCTGCGCGTAGAAAAGTGCTAGCCTTAACTACAGGATATACTATCCTCACGTCTGTTCCCGAAGTTGGTCATGTCGACACAAACGTCGTGCACCTCCCCGCTCATTCTCCTTGTAATTCCTAGAGATCGGGCCTTAGCGTGTGAAGTCGGACATCCGGGTAGCTCTTCTTTTTAGTGGGATTAGAAGGTCGTTGATTATGATACGACGCGCACGAAGGATACGTCGGGCACGCCTCTTTGAAGCCCCGTGTGCGCAACGTTATGAAGGCTGACAGTTCACATGCATCCACTTGTTTTTAGCAAGGAGAGATTGGTCGTAACATTTGTTGTATATCGTGTTGTTGGGGATGGTTATGTACGCATAGGTGTGGGAAGTCCGAACTACCTTGTGTAGCAGACGGAGTCAACCACAATCACCAAATTTCGTCTTTTTGACTGTATGGTGTCTGTGATGCGGTAGATTGCAAAATTCAATAACTCCGATTAGAAGTCGCAAGCAAGCACTCCTGCATTGCCAGACCAATGGTTAAACCGAACGCGGTAATAATCGCAACCACACCCGTTGTGTGCAGCCGCCACGACCTGCCATTGTCACAAACACACCCAGAATTAGAACGACCCAGAACGCATCAAGGCATCAGCTGGTGGAGAGCGCTCCGCTCGCTGTCATATGTTCTAATGTTCCCACAACTCCTTTCCTGATCGTCTGATTGTTGTACCGGGTCACGGCGACGATGTGCGGTCCTTGCCAGGACGAGTCCCCGATACCGCCCCGCGATTAGCAATGGTCACACAATCATGACCATCGCAATCGGCTCCGCGGGTCAATAAGCCGCGACTAGAAAGATCCCAAATTCTCGAATTCTTGTTGTTTACCTCCTTTGCTCTTAACGGAATATTTTGTCAACGACCCTCAAAGTTTTGAGGCGGCCAACTCTTTAAATTTAGATGGTGCATAAATTGTGGGACGTAGGTTGGCATGGCAGTCCGTCGAACTTGGGACAATCGCCTTCGTTGAAGACAAGAACAACGCCAGCCTGCCACATGAAGTCGGATGAGTTCCGTGTCATGAGCGCCTTCGATACGCACACCCTCTCCCCCACAATGCGTTTGATCAACGCCTCGTCCAGTGAGATATACCGGGTTTCATTTCTTCTGACACCAGGAGGCAAAGTAGTGCCCTTTTTGGCAAAGTCACGGGGAATATATAGGCACGATGAGCGAAGTGCAGAGGAATGTTTACATTGATAATGTGGCTTTTCACTATAATTCTTTGCTTTGTCATGCTTGAATACTTGAAGTCAAAGAACGTTGACAAACCGGTCGAGGATATAATCACTCTTGGGGATGATGGGTCGTCTAGCAGTTACTTTCTCAAATAAGTGGGAGCACAAAAGACGCGGTCGGGCAGATCCAGCTACATAATGCCGATGGAGTGAAGACATGCAGAGGAAGTAATTCATATTGCAATTTAGCTGGCCCCACTACTTGATGCCTCGAATGACCCCTCGCCTTCACAACTTCTTCTTTCTCCTCTCTCCGTAGAGATTGCCACCGTGCGAGGTATCTTTCCCAATCTGTTCCCTGTTTGCCCGCAAAGAACGCCACTTGACCAACTTTGTGCTGAATACTGAAGCTGTATCGTGTCCATAGTGGGACTCTTTTCCCGACCCTGAGGTCACCGATCCACACTGGCGTCCGAAGACGCCCCCGTCATATCAACCACCTCCTCTAGCCACTCGGTCAGGGGGTTGGCGCTGTCCGCAATACCAGACTTCCACTCGGTCATGGAGACCGGCAGGTTGTCGATGATGCTGGAGCGCCCCGGTCGACGAAAGCGTTCTATGAGCAGCTGAGCCAGCGCAGACCTCCAGGTTGGTAGGATGTCGGCAAGGTCGTCGCGGCGCTCAAACTCGTGCTCGCGATGTGGGTCGGGGTGTATCAAAAAATTTGAGCGCATAGGGACAACAACCATCCTCTTGACGAATGCTGTGTCTCCTCCGTCGAACGTTGGGACATCGATCGCCTTCGTTGAAGACAAGAACAACGCAGCCTGCCACATGAAGTCGGACGAGTTCCCAGTGTCACATGAGCTCCCGCAAACACGCACACCCTCTCCCCCCGCAATGCGCTTGATAAACGCCTCGTCCAGCGTGATGTTGGGTTTCATTTCTTCGGCCACCAGTAGCCTCACTCCTTTCATTGGCTTCAGTCCCACGTCATGGTCATCACGACTCCTGGCAAAAGATCCTTTGTCATAAATTTTTGTCCCATTGCTGCTCCGTACTCGTCGAAGAAGCTCCCCAGTAGGGCCATAAGTGTGCTCTTGCCGTTGTCCCCGGACGTCTTGTCGGTGAAGGCAAGGAACTTCTTCTCCTTCCGGCGACCGGACAAGAGCCCAGCGAAGAATGCGAGCACTACGTCACGCTCCTCGTCCACAGGCATGAGCTTCCGCAAGAAATCATCGAGTTCATCCCTGCATCGCTTGAGGTGGTGGTTGTCCTCTCCCTGGTAATCCCACTTTGCGCACCTACTAATGTTGTCGGTCATCTCGACTTTTCGGAACACTACTGTGTCCCTCGACGAGCTGTCGAAGACGCCGTTGTTGACTGCAAAGAGATCCGGGTTGATATCGAGGTTTTTTTGTCGAATGTCTCGTCAAGAACGAGAGATGCAACGGATTGAAGGAACGTTTTGCGTCCCCTAACAGTGTCGCCAAACCCCCCGAATCTTCTCATTCGTCTTGTTATTCGTCTCAGCAGGGAATTTGGATTTTAACTCGGTTGCGATTACTTTAATAATCCTCATGTTGCTGCAGTTTGACCAGCGATTGGTGGCAGGGTTTGCAGTAAATACATGTCATTCTGGGGTGGCTCCATGAATTTCTCCGCCAGAACATCCTCCGTGATGGAGGACGGGTCATCATCATCATCGTCTGTGTCATTTTCCCCACCCACCATGATGATGTTAAGGCCTTGCTCGAACGTCTCGTCCCTCAGCATCGGGCCCGCGAAGGCCATCACGTTTGTCACTCCGCGATGAGATCTTGTGTACCGGATCAACCTTAAAACCTCCCTTCTCTTCAAATCCAGGTCCGCTACCATCATCGAGGTTGATATCCAGGCGTCCACATCCCTCAGCGCCGCCTCCATAGCCTCGACTGCCACGCTCTTCACCCTCCCTTCATCCACCTTGACCCACTGGCACGTGTCCTCCTCGAATATGTAGTAGCCCCCGCGACCAGCCCCAGTCTTCTTCACGGACCCTTTCAACAAGAAGTGCGCGACCTGGCCCAGACCGTAGTCTCCCTTGTACCAATTGTCTTTTATAACATCTGGAATGAGCATCGCGTCCTCTGAACAATAAAGAAGTAGTGTCGGTGAAGTGTGCTGGCAATGAAGAAGGGTCAGCTGTGTTGTTTACACTTCATTCGAGGACGAGTGGACGAGGCCGGCTAAAGCCGCCGTGTGGCATGATGCCCCCAAACGAGGTGGATCATCATCGATTCACAGGGTTCGACCGCCACATGTAGTAAGTACAGTACCCCCCCCCCCTGCACGTCGAGTGTTGCATTGTTCCAATAAATCGTGTTTAATAAACAATAATTTTACACCCCTTAATCACTCCTTTTTTGACTTTCGTCTCCATTCTTGCAGTCTCTTTCCACTCTGTTCCCTGTTTGCCCGAAAAGAACGCCTTGACCAACTTGGTGCTGAAGGATGCCTCGTGTCCATAGTGGGACTCTTTCCAACGGATATTGAGGTCCCCGATCCACACCGCGTCCGAAGACGCCCCCGTCATATCAACCACCTCCTCTAGCCACTCGGTCAGGGGGTTGGCGCTGTCCGCAATACCAGACTTCCACTCGGTCATCGAGACCGGCAGGTTGTCGAAGATGCTGGAGCGCCCCGGTCGACGAAAGTGCTCGATGAGCAGCTGCGCCAGCGCAGACCTCCATGTTGGTAGGATGTCGGCTAGGTCGTCGCGGCGCTCAAACTCGTGCTCGCGGGCTGTGGGTCGGGGTGTATCAAGAATATTTGAGCGCATAGGGACAACAACCATTCTCTTGACGAATGCGTTGTCTCCTCCGTCGAACTTGGGACAATCGCCTTCGTTGAAGATCATTACAACGCAGCCTGCACATGAAGTCAAAAGAGTTTCCCGGTGCCACACGAGCGCCGCAAACACGCACACCTTCCCCCCGCAATGCGCTTGATCAACGCCTCGTCCAACGCGATGTTGGGTTTTTCATTTCTTCGGCCACCAGTAGCCTCACCCTTCATTGGCTTGAGACCGCGTCATGGTCATCACGTCCCCTTGCAAACGACCCCTTTGACAAAAACTTTGTGCCATTGCTGCTCCCGTACTCCCCCAAAAAGTTACCCATAAGGGCCATGAGAGTGCTCTTGCCGTTGCCCCCGGATGTCTTATCGGTGAAGGCTAGGAATTTCTTCTCCTTGCGTCGACCTGATAGGAGCCCCGCAAAGAAGGCAAGCACGACGTCACGCTCCTCGTCAACAGGCATTACTTCCTTAAAAAGTCATCGAGATCCTCTTTGCATCGTTGGAGGTGGTTGTTGTCCTCTCCCTGGTAATCCCACTTTGCGCACCTACTAATGTTGTCGGTCATCTCGACTTTTCGGAACACTACTGTGTCCCTCAACAAGCTGTTGAAGACGCCGTTGTTGACTGCAAAGAGATCCGGGTTGATATCGAGGTTTTTTTGTCGAATGTCTCGTCAAGGACGAGAGATGCAACGGATTGAAGGAACGCAGAACGTCCCCGAACCGTGTCGACAAACCACCGAAGCTTCTCATTCGTCTTGTTCTTCTTATCAACAGGGAACGTGGATGTGAACGCTATTTTTATTAATTTGCTGATCATCATGTTAGAACAGTTTGACCAGCGATTGGTAGCAGGATCGCAGTAATACATGTCGCCGACACATTCCTTCTTCTTGATTTCTGGCACAAACTTGATTCGGCTGAAGAATTCGGGTGAGGCCTCCATTAACTTCTCCGCCAGCACATCCTCAGTGATTGAGGACGACGACAACGAGTCAACATCTCCCCCCCCTATGTGGATGTTGATGGTGTTGTTGACCAGGAAGATGTTCTGCGTGATGCCATACATGTTCTTCGCGTGGGACTCTTGAGCCTTGAATATCATGTTATGGATTGTGTTGATGACCTGCTTGTCTCGGATCTTGCATGCGTTGCACGTGATGGATTGCACATTTACATATTGGCTTTCACTTCCCATATTCATTAATGCGATTTGCACGTCGGTGCTATTCACAATGGCACTGCTAATTGTTTTGCCATCCATGGTCCGCAGCTCGCATTCGTAGGGGCCTTTGTCGCTAGGCACGTTCTTCATGAACCCCGGATCGGGAACTTGTCGATCAGCGATCCATAATATTTGTCATCGACCTCCACAATGTATTGGTTCTTATGGATGGCTCCTTTCGCTCCGTTTTCCATATTGAACTCGATGCTATCGTGTACAACATCCAATAATATCATGTTATCAATGTGCAAGTTGATTAGCTTTACCTTCAGGTCCTTGATGATGCGATCCTTGTCGAGTTTCACACCCAGTTTGTTGTCGTTGGTGTCCCATTGTCGGATCCATTCAGCGTACCCCATCGGGTCATCCTCCTTGGCAAGGAAGCATAGTGTCCCTAGAGTGATCTTTTGCGGCTTAAGATTGGCCCACACCTTTTTCGTGATTGGTGTCAGAGAACTTTGAGGGGCATTTTTTTTGCAAAAGCCTTCCAGATCTCGAGGCGCTGAGTGTCGGTGCCCGTGTCCACTGTGTTCTTTAACGCCATCCCGATCTTCAGCCATGAATCGTATCCGCTGGCTCTATGTGCATCGAGTATGTCCACGAGATTGTAGAGGGATTCCACATCCATTCCATGATGCGAGTCGAAAGTCTTCTTAGGCTCCGACAAGTTGTCGTCACCACGGATCACCATTTCCTCCTGGCCGTGGTTTGGTGTATGGGCTGTGGCCCCCCTTCGATGCACACGGATGCTCAGATTCTGCACGAGTGTATTGAGATCCATTTGCTGTACGTCACGTTTCGCGAACGAGCCTGCGGCAATATCGAATTGGTACCAGGCAGTGACTTTCCACGGGTGGGCCTCATCCGGTTTCTTCGATCCGTACAAGAACCACCTGCCGCCCCGTTTCACGCTTTTGTCATATATCTTCCCGGGATCCATTTCGGCCAGTCCAGGAATGCAAATGGTGCTCGAGAACGCCATGTGTTCGGTCACATATTTGACGAAGTGCTCTCTGATGGCGAGTTGGATCTCTGGGTGTGTGATGACATTTGGCATGAACACGTGTAGACCATCTTTGTACACCCCTAGGTGTTTCTTGTCGAGTCTTGGATTTGGCTTCTCGAGGATCACGACGTCCATGTGTTGCTGGTCGACAAAGTACTTGGTGGCCGCCACGAGCGCGTCCATGAAATTCTCGATGTGCTTCTGTGTGTAGATGCGCTCTGGGGTCGTCTGTCGCATGTCCAGATCAACGATGACGGGCGAGGTGTCTGTGTGGGCCTCGACGATAGACATGGGTCGACCCTCATCCCTGAGCGCGTGCACGTAGGCCTCTCGGAACGCCTGTGCATGAGGTCCACCATCAGGGATCGCGAACGAACCGAACATGGGGTCCCCCATGGCACCGTGGGTTGCCTCTGTGGGGGCAGGGAAGTTCTTGACATGTGCCGCCACCAGAAGAGCATCGAGGGATGACATATCGAGTGTTTAATAAACATCATGTGACTCGTCTTTAAGCTTTGAACGAACCATTGTTGCAAGATCTTTGATGGCAATATTTCTGTTTCTGTGGTATTCGCACTGTTTTGCCTTGTCCTTGCTCCATACGTAGGGTCCTCAGGATCAAACTGCATAATTTCCCTGAATTCTGTGAGAGCCTGGATAAGAGGACCCAGTCGTTTTCTTCTTTTCTGTCTCCAATGAGGATCTCCTTGAATTTTTCTTCGATCTGTCTGTACCGCCTCTTGGACAGCATGGACTGCCCCCTTTTCATGGGGGCATCAGCAGAATCAGTTGCAGAAGTAAACGACCCTCCATTATCTTCAGCATGAGTGCCCATAATACCGGATTTGTCTCGGTGCTGACTGTAGTAGTAGTAATAATAATGACGTTATCGTTTTCACTTTATACCAAATCGATTGAATCGCCCTTCACGTAGCTCACTCCCCTGCACATCAAATCACACCCCCACCAGAGGAAAAATAAGGACACTAAACCCTAAACCAGCATTTGAATACTCAGCCTAATTAATTGTAACTGTAAACAATTGTAACCACTGAGAAAAATGAGATTATTTGTTTGTCACATGGTCAATTGAGAAAATGAGCAAATGAGAAAATGTGATTCTTTGTTTTTCACATGGTTACAAGTTACTCAGTTACACACACATTGATTGAATCCGAAAATGAAAATAAAGTCCTACCAAACGCATGAAGTGTTTTTCATTGAGCAGGAGTCTGCTTGATCCCTATGTCCTTCTCCCCACCCTTAATAAATCCAATTGTAACTGTAAACCATTGTAACCACTGAGAAAAATGAGATTATTTGTTTGTCACATGCTCAATTGAGAAAATGAGAAAATGAGAATATGTGATTCTTTGTTTTTCACATGGTTACAAGTTACTCAGTTACACACGCATTGATTGAATCCGAAAATGAAAATAAAGTCCTACCAAACGCATGAAGTATTTTTCATTGAGCAAGAGTCTGCTTGATCCCTATGTCCTTCTCCCCACCCTCAATAAATCCAATTGTTACTGTAAACCATTGTAACCACTGAGAAAAATGAGATTATTTGTTTGTCACATGCTCAATTGAGAAAATGAGAAAATGAGAAAATGTGATTCTTTGTTTTTCACATGGTTACAAGTTACTCAGTTACACACACATTGATTGAATCCGAAAATGAAAATAAAGTCCTACCAAACGCATGAAGTGTTTTTCATTGAGCAGGAGTCTGCTTGATCCCTATGTCCTTCTCCCCACCCTTAATAAATCCAATTGTAACTGTAAACCATTGTAACCACTGAGAAAAATTTGATTATTTGTTTGTCACATGCTCAATTGAGAAAATGAGAAAATGAGAAAATGTGTTTCTTTGTTTTTCACGTGGTTACAAGTTACTCAGTTACACACACATTGATTGAATCCGAAATGAAAATAAAGTCCTACCAAACGCATGAAGTGTTTTTCATTGAGCAGGAGTCTGCTTGATCCCTATGTCCTTCTCCCCACCCTTAATAAATCCAATTGTAACTGTAAACCATTGTAACCACTGAGAAAAATGAGATTATTTGTTTGTCACATGCTCAATTGAGAAAATGAGATAATGAGAAAATGTGATTCTTTGTTTTTCACATCTTGGGATCCCTCTTTGTGGATGGTGACTCAAGCAATCGTGCAAAAGCTGCTTTTTCTAGGATGCTCACTAAGGCCCAAAAGGCACACCACATGCTTCGTAGGCGATGCCATACTATGGAGATATACAATATTGATATTCTCACCCACCTGTTTGATTCTCTTGTACAACCTATCCTGAATTTTGGCTGTGAGGTGTGGGCTCCTTCTATTCTGAACAGCACACTTATCTCAAATGACCATGCTTGTGAGAAATGGCATAGAGGTATACTTAAACAAATGTTGGGTGTTTGCCAATCTACTACATCTAATATTATCATGGAAGAGCTGGGTAGAACCCCGTTGTGTTTTGCTTGGCTTAAACAAGCTTTGCGCTTCTGGAACAAGACCATACATAAAGAACCTGAGGATCTCATTAGAATGGCTCTTGAGGAATCTTTTGACTCCAACACTGGCTGGGTTCATGACTTGCGTTGTGCTCTCCACAAGCTAGGATCCAGTAAAAACATCAACATTTTGGAGGCTGTCGATGTCGAAGGTATTATGTCTGAAGTTTTTGAGTCATGGAGGTTTAAGTACCCAAGTGACACCAATGCAGTTAGAGACATCCCTGATGAGAGAAGGGTTGGCTTTAAACGCCTCCGATACCAAAAATGGTTCGCAGCCAACAGCAATGATGAGAATGGCTTGATTCCTTTTACATCCGCCTTACATAAGCAGGATCAGATTCGTTCTATAGCACAGTTTAGAATGGGTTCCCATTGGCTGAACACAGAAAGAATGAGGGTGGTGGATAGAGCACACATCCCTCGCTCAATGAGACACTGTCAAATGTGTGGGTTCCAAAAAACTGAGGATGAAATGCATATGTTTGAGTGCCCTTTTTATAATGATATTCGCCTCCCGCTACCAGAATCTGTTTACAGATATTTATAGGCATGTCCATGAGGATACCGACTTAACCGTATGGAATGTGGAATTCTGCGATTCCACATTCAGAACCTTTATGAATGGAAATGGCACTAAGTCTTTTTGGAGCAACCTAGCCGACTATCTTTCTACTTGTAGAAGAGCAAGACAGGAAGCCCTGGACTGCTTAGTGGCACCGTAATTTATTATCCCTTTTTTTCTTCTTGAGACTTCTCATTTGTTAGCTTCTTACCTCCGCCACTGTAAGTGGTTGAGATCTGGGTCCTGCTCTAAGGGGTTTAATACCTACGCCACCAAAACGGTGGTTGGGAGTTTGGTTTGTTTGTCCTCGACACACCCCTGATGTAATGGGGTTTTTTGCTTTGTGGGTGCTTTTTCTTTTTGTTTAAAGCACAGAGTCTCATACACCCTCGCGGTGTCAAGTAGACTTTAACATGTAATGTATGTATGTATGTACATGGTTACAAGTTACTCAGTTACACACACATTGATTGAATCCGAAAATGAAAATAAAGTCCTACCAAACGCATGAAGTGTTTTTCATTGACCAGGAGTCTGCTTGATCCCTAAGTCCTTCTCCCCACCCTTAATAAATCCAATTGTAACTATAAACCATTTTAACCACTGAGAAAAATGAGATTATTTGTTTGTCACATGGTCAATTGAGAAAATGAGAAAATGAGAAAATGTGATTCTTTGTTTTTCACATGGTTACAAGTTACTCAGTTACACACACATTGATTGAATCCGAAAATGAAAATAAAGTCCTATCAAACGCATGAAGTGTTTTTCATTGAGCAGGAGTCTGCTTGATCCCTATGTCCTTCTCCCCACCCTTAATAAATCCAATTGTAACTGTAAACCATTGTAACCACTGAGAAAAATGAGATTATTTGTTTGTCACATGGTCAATTGAGAAAATGAGAAAATGAGAAAATGAGAAAATGTGATTCTTTGTTTTTCACGTGGTTACAAGTTACTCAGTTACACACACATTGATTGAATCCGAAAATGAAAATATAGTCCTACCAAACGCATGAAGTGTTTTTCATTGAGCAGGAGTCTGCTTGATCCCTATGTCCTTCTCCCCACCCTTAATAAATCCAATTGTAACTGTAAACCATTGTAACCACTGAGAAAAATGAGATTATTTGTTTGTCACATGGTCAATTGAGAAAATGAGAAAATGAGAAAATGTGATTCTTTGTTTTTCACATGGTTACAAGTTACTCAGTTACACACACATTGATTGAATCCGAAAATGAAAATAAAGTCCTACCAAACGCATGAAGTGTTTTTCATTGAGCAGGAGTCTGCTTGATCCCTATGTCCTTCTCCCCACCCTTAATAAATCCAATTGTAACTGTAAACCATTGTAACCACTGAGAAAAATTTGATTATTTGTTTGTCACATGCTCAATTGAGAAAATGAGAAAATGAGAAAATGTGTTTCTTTGTTTTTCACGTGGTTACAAGTTACTCAGTTACACACACATTGATTGAATCCGAAAACGAAAATAAAGTCCTACCAAACGCATGAAGTGTTTTTCATTGAGCAGGAGTCTGCTTGATCCCTATGTCCTTCTCCCCACCCTTAATAAATCCAATTGTAACTGTAAACCATTGTAACCACTGAGAAAAATGAGATTATTTGTTTGTCACATGGTCAATTGAGAAAATGAGAAAATGAGAAAATGTGATTCTTTGTTTTTCACGTGGTTACAAGTTACTCAGTTACACACACATTGATTGAATCCGAAAACGAAAATAAAGTCCTACCAAACGCATGAAGTGTTTTTCATTGAGCAGGAGTCTGCTTGATCCCTATGTCCTTCTCCCCACCCTTAATAAATCCAATTGTAACTGTAAACCATTGTAACCACTGAGAAAAATGAGATTATTTGTTTGTCACATGGTCAATTGAGAAAATGAGAAAATGAGAAAATGTGATTCTTTGTTTTTCACATGGTTACAAGTTACTCAGTTACACACACATTGATTGAATCCGAAATGAAAATAAAGTCCTACCAAACGCATGAAGTGTTTTTCATTGAGCAGGAGTCTGCTTGATCCCTATGTCCTTCTCCCCACCCTTAATAAATCCAATTGTAACTGTAAACCATTGTACCCACTGAGAAAAATGAGATTATTTGTTTGTCACATGCTCAATTGAGAAAATGAGAAAATGAGAAAATGTGATTCTTTGTTTTTCACATGGTTACAAGTTACTCAGTTACACACACATTGATTGAATCCGAAAAAGAAAATAAAGTCCTACCAAACGCATGAAGTGTTTTTCATTGAGCAGGAGTCTGCTTGATCCCTATGTCCTTCTCCCCACCCTTAATAAATCCAATTGTAACTGTAAACCATTGTAACCACTGAGAAAAATGAGATTATTTGTTTGTCACATGGTCAATTGAGAAAATGAGAAAATGAGATTCTTTATTTTTCACATGGTTACAAGTTATTCAGTTACACACACTGATTGAATCCGAAAATGAAAATAAAGTCCTAACAAACGCATGAAGTGTTTTTCATTGAGCAGGAGTTTGCTTGATCCCTATGTCCTTCTCCCCACCCTCAATAAATCCAATTGTAACTGTAAACCATTGTAACCACTGAGAAAAATGAGATTATTTGTTTGTCACATGGTCAAATGGGTTACAAGTTACTCATTTACACACACAGTGATTGAATCCGAAAATGATAACATTGTCTACATACAGTTGTTCTCAAATAAAGTGGGACACACCGCATGGAATAACAGGGGACTCATTCGCACGTCCACACGAAAACTGAGGAAACGATGTCGATAATGGTTTTATTTGGAATTAAAAAAAAAGAGGGGAGTACTTGTCTCATACCCATGCGCTGCCTTGTTCAGGCGTGATATATCCAAAGCCACTATCTACCTGTTCATGATCTGAATCAATGTTAGGGACAGTGTCATCATATGCGGAATCATCATATGCGGAATCATCACATACGGAATCAGCATGTGCGGAATCATCATATGCGTAATCATCATCATCATCAGATGATGAGGACTTGATGGAACCGAAGTAGTACAAATCTAGGAGTTCTCCGTTCATTCGGACTGTATCGGGCGCTTCAATGTCAAGCCACGCGAGGGTGCGAGTGTTTTTGACACCTATCGCAAAAGATGGTTCGGATACGGGTGTAGAACAGGGTAATGAGCATTCAAGGTCAAGCCACGCAGGAGCATTTCCATGTCTCCATGCACCACTGCGCCATAGAAAGTTGTTCAAATAGTTGGCAACATGTACTCTCCCTCCTCCGTCATATCCACTCAGATCGAGCGCAGAGATCAGTCCTTTCGAAGACTTACTGCAAGATGATCCAGATGATCCAGAGAAGGAGACGCTGCGAGACACTCTTGTTTCATGGCAGGACAGACGCATGCGCAATATATCAAGTGCACCCATCGCGAGACGCGGTCACACTTTCGATACATTCAGTTGTGACAACCTTCTGCAAAAGTAGTGAGAGTGTCCAGAGTCCATACCTCCGTAATAGGCAGCAGTATCAAAGCGAAGCTTGAGTGCCACCAATAGAAGGTCGTGATCACCAGACACGTCAAATTTGTCCTCACATTCATGATATGATATGTTCAGTTGTCTGGTGACAGACTGTGGGAAATTCATTAGAAATTGTTGGAGTTTAGGGTTTTAATTGGTTTGAGTTATTCATTGTTTCCGGACTAGTCCAATTCAATTTTTTTGTATCCATGAAATGGATAAGATACAAGATACAAGCAGGCGTCTGATTGACATTTTTTTGATATTTTGTGGCAGAGGCATTCATCGAGCGACCGAGCCACTCGTGTCTGTAGCCGGTCTCTATATGTGGACTGTGACAAACAGTCGGAAAGCGTGAGATAAGAAGGGGGATGTCACGGCGGTATCTTGTCCACTCCTATCGATCGATCGTCCGTCCGTCCATCTGGGACCCAAGGCCCCCCAAAAATAGAGTGGGACTTCACGAATGAACGAAGAGCATCGTGACATGCATGCGCGGCAAACGGTGCATATTCGTCCTCCTCGTCCTGTCGCAAACTCCATCGATCGATCGATTGTCCATCTGGGACCGAAGGCTCCCCAAAAATAGAGTGGGTGTTCACGAACAAACAGAGAGCATCGTGAAGACATGAAGACATGCATGCGCGGCAAACGGCGCATCTTCGTCCTCCTTGTCATATGTGTGACATGGTGGATCTCGCTTGGACCTCGTAAAACGCTTGATTATCACGGTATAAAGCTCGCGACAGCCATCTTGGCTGAGTCAAGCTTCCCTTCCCTTGTGTATCATCCATGGCGCACCACACCCACCACGTCGTGTACGCCCTCGTCGAGCGCGAGTTCCTGGGCAAGTCCCCATTGGTCTTAAAGGTCGGCCGGACCAGCCATCCGTTCTGCAAGAGGCTCTCGCAGTACCCCAATGGATCCCAGATCATTTTTGCCATCCATGTTCGAGATGCACAAGCGTGCGTGGATGCAGAGGCGACACTGCTCAGGTACATGCGCGGTGGTTACGATTCCAGAATTCAGCCACGAAGAGATGTGGGTGCCGAGTACTTTGAGGTGGGCGAAGCCACCGTTTACAATGGTATGTTAGCGAACGTTTTGAAGTACGCCTGGTATGGCGAAGCCGGCGGTGACAAACAGGATGAGTGAGACAGTGACTTGCGCGATGCTATATGGGTTGGCGCTTCGCTTCCCCTCCCAAGCGTTTCTGAGAGAAGTCGATTCGACCATATTTTTTAGCACCTTTCCAAGCTGCAATTCATATAAAGGTGTCCCGCTTTGTTGAAGAAGACACCACCAATGACAATGTCTGAATCAAGGATACCTGATATTCCCAATGTATTGGTGGATGTAATATTGTCCCAGATATGCTGTTGCGTCGTGGAATCATTGAGACGCCTGCCCACAGGCTCCCCTTTGAAGACGGTTCGTGCGGCATTGCCCCCGCTTGTGAGCGTATGTATGTTGAGTCAGGAGAGCGCTACCTTCGTCGGCGAGGACATATGGGAAACTGCTTTCCAATTGGTCTGCAGGATCTTCAGCAGAAAAGTGTGTGGAGGTGATGTGAAATGCTCGTATCGAAACGCGGTAATGCTGATTCTCGGACGCGGATGTGAGTGGTGTGACGCTCACCCGAATACTTCCAAAGTGTATTGGCAGTTTGGCACACGCATTTGTCAGACATGTCTACGGGAAAACACTATTTGCGATTTTGCTGTCAAGAATGACCTGAAGGGGTTGGGTCCAGAGGTTGTTTCGTATATTTGTCGGGGACTGCCCTCCATCACAATTGGCATGTACAAACGATATGTCGACCTCACCTACGACCTCACATTTCTCTGGAGCGCCGATGTGTATGCGCGTGCGCGGGAGTTCCTTATAAAGGATGCGGTTTGTTTCGGCGACAGTTCTTCTTATTCTTGCTACACCGAGCTTTGCGAACTCGCAACAGCAAAAGTAATCGCGGACAAGGAGGCTGCACGACTCTCGTGCATTTCCATGCGGTAAGCATCGTTGGATGATTTGGATGACCACATCATGTCGTATCAAGATCTTGCACATGTGTTCAAGTGCTGCGCAAGTGTTGTGCCCAAGGGTCAGCTGATCGACAAGCTGGTGCCCAAGGGTCAGTTGGTGGTGTCATGCACAACAGCCGATATTCTTGGGGTTACGCACGCTCTGCTCAACCGCAAGCTTACCGGCTTCATTACAAAATTATGCATCGATCTCAAAGACCTGCCCCTCGATGTCATAATTGCACATGCTGGCTCGATATCTGGTGCCGTGATGGCTGACGTTGCTTCCGCGGTGGGCGATTTCCCCAAGCTGACGCATGCCGTGTTTTCACGCAATTATGGAGATGACATTAAGCAGGCATGTATCGCTTCACAAGATGCTGAAATTCGCAAGCAAGTGCACTGCATGGTTGCGAATATCGTGAAAAGAATATGCGTGCGTGATTGGGACTCGATGTTCCGCGGTGTGTTTTAGGTACGCGGATGCAAGTGGTCTCGTTATCGTGATCTATTTCACAAGCTAAGTGTCTCACATCGACGTATTATCCTGGATCAACCCAGTGCACACGGTGTGTGTTGCAGACAATGTAATAAGGAGTTCAAAACAGTTTCGGACTTGATCCATCATGTCAAGGTTTCTCTGGTTCACCGCCCCCATACGGGTGTGTGATAATGAGAGGCACTGCAGACATCAGCTTGACACCACAGTCGGAGACACAAACATTGTAATGTGACTCGACCAATGTGAGTAGGGAGGAGTGTATAGGAGCTCCCACCCCCTTGAAGCTGCAAGTTTTTTGACCTTCTTGGAGCGGTGAAACACCACGTTGTCAAGTATAATTACTGTGTCAGTTGGACAGTACAATATACTGATATACGATTCCAAATACTGTAACATTATTGACCGGTCTGAGTGTAACAATGTATCTTAGTGCCGATGTTCTATGTGTCATCATGCACCTGTGTGACATACACACTCAGATGGTGTGCCAGCATCGTGCAGTTCTAGAAACCGACGAGGAAGGACAGTACGATGCAGTACAGCGGGTCATCGATGAGGAAGACACTATCACCTTGCGATGTTTGTGCAAATGGGCATCCAGCGACATCCGACTGTGCAGGCTACTGAGCATCCACATGTGTTACTCCATCGACTCAAACAACTTGAACAGTTTTCGTTGCCTCTTGTTACATCTTCCTCGATTGTATTATCCATGTTTTACGAGTTCGGGGCAAACACGGTGGGAGTATGGGCTCTCATGCACTCAGCTAGGCGATTCCGTCCCCACCACATGCACCTTCTCCTGCAAAAAATTTCATTCACTAGTTTTGAATTGGCAATTGCAGACAAGGTTGGAAAGTATCACAAACAAGGATGGGTGAGCACTATCCTGGAAACGTTTAGTTCTCGATGTGTAACCCCAATGCATGCCCACAACGTGTGTCCATACCGAAGCACGCCGTTCACCTTTAAAAGACTACAGTCGGCGGAACAGTAAAATGATGTCGAGTCACACTGCGACCACTCTCGTCACTGCGGATCCTGTCGAGTCAGTCACATGGAGACTTCATGATCAGCTCGTGCGTTTCCTTTGCCGCGTGGTCTTCATGCAGGATGCGTTTGATTTCTTCGTGTATTTTGGCGTACTTGATTTTGGACATGTCCGGGTACGACGACCGAGGAGGACATTATTTAATTTTATTCTCAAAAGTATTTAGAATATGTTCAACCAAACATTTGACGCAAGCACAGCACTGTCAAGTATTTTCTTATGGGTTTTGTTCGGACACCTGTCCAAAACTATTAAACTGTGATTTGCAACGCATTATGGTTTCGCATCCATTTGTTGTGCATTTGATTGGAATCGCTACATTTTTCTTTCTTTTTACAATATTGGACCCAAGCAACAAAAACCACATATCGATTGTATGGTTCAAGACTATATTTGTATACACAATATTCATTATAATGACCAAGTCAAAGTGGTACTTTATTGCACCAATATTAGGACTTTTGTTGATAGACCAAACACTAAAAAAGCACGTAGCCATCCAAACAGAACGCGGTGATGATACAGATAAATTACAAAAAATACAAAAAGATATCAGCAATATATTAGTCATAATTATGCTATCTTTGATTTTCATCGGAGCCGCGCATTATATGTATCTGCATCGCATAGAATACAAAAACGATTTTTCGATGACCAAATTTTTCTTTGGAGTAACAACTTGCAAAACTACAACACCGACGTACAAAACAAAATTGTCATAAAACGCAGAAAAACATTTCATTCAATCTTTGTAACCGATACTGTCTTCAGTCGGCGGAACAGTAAAATGAAACATATATCAGATGGAAATAAACGACATCGCCGTTAGAAATTTGGCGTTAAGAATGGTTTCTGACTTCGGTGTTTAAAACTTCTGTGTTTATTGGTTTTACAAGAAAAACAAAAACAACACTTATTTTTTGGCATTTTGGGCATGTTGCGTTTAAAATCTCACATATATAATATATGCATGTCATGCAAATACCATATTTTGTTAACAATAATACTTGGACTAGTTGGCTCATGCACAAGCATAATATTACCATTAAATGAACAAAGCATTCTCGACCAAGTAAACGATTATAGAAGAATTCACTGCTCTACACCAGTTTCATTGAATCCAGCAATTTCAATATCCGCACAAACATGGTCCGATTACCTTGCGAAAGAAAATAAGTTCGAACATAGCGATTCAGGTCTATATGGAGAGAACCTTGGTTGGTTTTCGTTTTCAGCTTTAAATACCATAAATTTAACGCATTATTATACCAGGTCGGTAAGTTTGTGGTACGATGAAGTTGACTTCTACGATTTCAATACGCCCCGTTTTTCTCCATCTACTGGTCATTTTACACAATTAGTTTGGAAAGCTACCACAGAAATCGGTATCGGTATTTCGTATTCAGAATCTAACAACAATATTCTTGTGTGTATGCAATACTACGTTCGTGGAAATCAAAACAGTGTTGCAGAATTTCAAAAAAATGTACTGACAGGAAATTATAAATCTCCCATTCTTGAGAACTGCAACCTACCTAGTTCACCACAACATTCACCATCACCATCTCCTCGACCACAACAATCACCATCACCATCTCCTCGACCACAACATTCACCATCACCATATCCTAGACTCCAAAGAAGGTGAAGAAGGTCAAGAAATCGACCACGCACCACAACGAAATCGACCAATCACCACAACATTCACCACAAAAATCGCCATCACCATCTCCTCGACCACAACAATCACCATCTCCTAGACCGCAACCGCGACCACCAATGTCTCCATCTCCATCTCCATCACCCACACAAACTAATGAGTATATAAAGATGACAACCCGTTACCCTTTTTCACAAATTCCATCTCCGGACGAAATTGCAGTAACTTACGTAAATGATACTCTTTGTCCAGCATATATCAACCTACTAAATCGCGAAAACATGATACAAAATACTTGTAAAATACAATTGGTATCATCCACTGCTGTATACTATGGGTCTTGGGTGTACGGTATTAGTTATAATCGGTTCAGAGAGATGTTACAAAGTTCGTATTTTACAAATGAAGCAAAGTTACCATGCGGCAGCACGGTCGCTGTGTATAACGTATCAACAAATGATTCATTCAGATATGCCGCCAATCGCGAAACGTGTTTAACTGTATAATTTGAATGATATCCCCTGAAACCAGATACAGGCAATGAATGATCTGCGGAAGACGACGACGTCTTGCGAACTCCCACGTTTTCCGCCATCTTTGTCTGTCGTCGACTGAGGTGTGCTTGCATCATGCGGTCGATGCATCTCAATGACCACCAAACCCAATACAGCTAGGGACATTTGATATTGGGACACCTTCTATTGTGACACCTTGTCAATACAGATACTGTCTTCAGGTGATTGACACAAAAAATTCAAGGCATCTAAAGACACTGAATTTACATGTTCAAAGTACCCTGAAAACTGATGGCTAACATCGTGCGCATCAATAATCCTGTTCAAAGCGTTACAGTAATCAAATATATCTGATAGTCGGAGATTCCAGGTGCTCCCGCACATATACAAAACTTTGTCTGGATATCTTTTACAAGGAATGGGCGTTCCTGCCTCCCGGTGGATTTTTACTGGTTGCGAAACATGGCCTGGAGCGGAATTGTGATTCCTCTGTGCTGATATCTCAGGCTAGCGAGTCGTTCCGGAGTCTCTAAATCTGAGTAGAAATTTCAAAAAATCCGCTGAACGCCCATTAAGGGGCACTATTTAGTATTTCTGTTCCGCTGACTGTAGCAGCGTAAGAACGTGTGAGGAACATCTCAATGGCCACCAAACCCATGCCCTTGAGCCCACAGAAACGAATCCACTCGATAGTCAGAGATTCCAGGTGCTCCCGCACATACAACAGCCCCTCCAATAAGACATCCGAGTACGCAGTCGGGGCTTCGTCCTGCCTCGAGAGCTGCATCTTAAATGTTATGTCGTCCACAAGAGGGTGCCGCTTGAAGTAGCCGACGAAACTCACACGGGACTTGCCACCGCGCCGAATCCAAAGGTCGTACGCGAGCCCATGTATTAAATTTCCCAAGGTATGGTCCAAACCAGGAAAAAGAATGCTCCTCGCGCCACCCGGGACGGTCGAGTCCTCAAACGAGACGCGCTCGGCACGGACGTCTTCCGAGAGAGCAATGATGGCTTGGACAAGGAAGCGGAACCCTAGAAAAACGAGGTAGTAAGGGGACAGGCTCGGGTTCACGCTCTCAACGAAAAAATCGAACTTGTCGGGAACCGAGTCGTCGTCCAAAACAGGCTCCTTGTAACGAAAATAGCAAGAGCAGACTGGAGAATATCTCGCATGCTCCCGACCGGAGCCAAGCCTCGCAGTCGCCGTGATGTTCACAGCCTCACCGACGCCGCCACACATGATGTTGGGGCGCAAGACAGTAAGTAACACACTGTCACCCGACCGCTGGTCAACAGGAAACAGACGCTTCAAACGCTCCGTCTGGAACGAGACGCCTGACGCGTCACGAACTACAAAGTCTCCGCTCACCACATCAAACACCTCATTCCCGGTCTTCCGCACGGCCAAGGTGCATGGGTAGTCGCCAGGGGCGAAGTTCTCCAACTCGTTGGGAGTCAGACACAAAGGCACAAGCGACACACGGAGAGCCAACATCTCGTTGTGCATCACGGACGTGTTCTCAAGTACGCGCACACCACCACCACCGCCCCCAGGAGGAACCACAGTGTCGAACGCCGCGGTCTCCACACAAGAGATGATCGCACGACGCAACGAATTCACGATGCACAAGTCGACGCCAGAAACTGAGAAGGACCCTCCGATGTTACCAGGTATGAAGTGATCCGTACCGACTGAGGGAGAAGGGATCACAGGAGCCAGAACGTCTCCTACACGAATCGACATTTCTAAAGCTACGACAGAAATAATACACAACAATATCTACATCATCGAAGAAAACATTTATACTCATTTTCAAAAACCAAATCGAAACAATCGCCAAGGAAACAATGGGCGTTCCTGCCTCCCGGCGATTTTTTTGAATTTTCCAAGCAGAAGTTAGAGCTGTACGAACGACTCACTCACTCGCCAACCAGAGATTTAGTTCTCCGCGGAATTGCAATTCCGACCAGACCAGGCTCCGAAACCAGTCAAAATACCTCCGGGAGGCAGGAACAAATGTACTGGTGCAAATTGTCAATACAACAGATATTGTCTTCAGGAGATTGACACAAAACATTCAAGGACATAGAAGTTACATCTTCAAAGTAGCCTGAAAAGTCAAAGTGCTGGCTCACATCGTGCGCATCAATAATCATTTTCAAAGCGTTTCCTGCCTCATAATCAAATATTTCTGCTACATCTGGAATTATTGGGCACATGCGCGATATTTTCGCTTGAGCAAACTGAACACATTTCTGAAAAGTTTGAGGAGAGTGGATAAATACTTGCTCTACGGTGGCAAGACCCAGCTGCTGTCAAGATTCACAATGGCCATGTACACGCCAGCCGCCTCTGTATCAATGGGCGTTCCTGCCTCCCGGCCGATTTTGACTGGTTGAGAAACATGGTATGGAGAGGAATTGTGATTCCTTGGTGCTGATGTCTCAAGCTATCGAGTCGTTCCGGATGCTCTAAATCCTGATTAGAAATTTTAAAAAATCGGCCGGGAGGCAGGAACGCCCATTTATCCATCAAAAGCGTGCAGACATCAGCGTGACCTTCATTGGCAACCGCCCACAATGCCATGCTGTTGAAAGAGTTCGCCCGGGCCCTGATCTCAATTCCAGCCACCGTTGGATCCCATGAGTAGCTTGCAGACATCTGCGTGACCTGCCTTGGCAACCTCCCCCAAAGCCCTGCTGTTGACAGAGTTCGACCGGGCCCTGAACTCAATTCCAGCCACCGCTGGATCCATCAGCATCTTGCAGACATCTGCATGACCTGCCTTGGCAGCCGCCCCCAAGGCCCTGCTGTTGATATTGTTCGCCCTAGCCCTGTACTCAAGTCCAGCCACCGCTGGATCCATGAGCAGCAAGCAGACATCGGCGTGACCGACCTTTGCAGCCTCACACAAGGCCCTGCTGTCTCTTGAGTTCGCCAGGGCCATGTACTCAAGTCCAGCCACCGCTGGATCCATGAGCAGCTTGCAGACATCTGTGTGACCTGCCTTGGCAGCCTCCCACAAGGCCCCGCTGTTCGTAGAGTTCGCCCGGGCCCTGAACTCAATTCCAGCCACATCTGGATCCATGAGCAGCTTGCAGACATCTGCGTGACCTTCATTGGCAGCCTCACGCAAGGCCCAGCTGTCGCTAGCGTTCGCCCTGGCCCTGAACTCAAGTCCAGCCACCGCTGGATCCATTACATTACATTACATTAAATGTTAAAGTCTACTTGACACCGCGAGGGTGTATGAGACTCTGTGCTTTAAACAAAAAGAAAAAGCACCCACAAAGCAAAAAAACCCATTACATCAGGGGTGTGTCGAGGACAAACAAACCAAACTCCCAACCACCGTTTTGGTGGCGTAGGTATTAAACCCCTTAGAGCCGGACCCAGATCTCAACCACTTACAGTGGCGGAGGTAAGAAGCTAACAACTGAGAAGTCACAAGAAGAAAAAAAGGGATGATAAATTACGGTGCCACTAATCAGTCCAGGGCTTCCTGTCTTGCTCTTCTACAAGTAGAAAGATAGTCGGCTAGGTATGTTGGCGCATCTCATCATTTGCTTTTTGATTTTCAGTTTTTTTGTCAGAATTTAATTGTCATGAAAACAAATTAGAAATCAAAGAAATGAAGTGATGGCAAATGGCTGAAGGGCAGAAACAGAAGCCTCAATTTGTGGAAGCCGGGCTTTTCTTTTCAGCTTCCACGAGCAGCTTCTAGATAGCCCCCTGAGATAGCCACAGGGATAAACCAATATATTTCAGTAGTTCTGGACAGCTGATTGTGTCCGCTATCCATGAGCAGCTTGCAGACATCTGCGTGACCTTCATTGGCAGCCGCCCATAAGGCCCTGCTGTCGTGAGAGTTCGCCCTGGCCCTGAACTCAAGTCCAGCCACCGCTGGATCCATGAGCAGCTTGCAGACATCTGCGTGACCTGCCTTGGCAGCTGCCCACAAGGCCATGCTGTTGATATGGTTCGCCCTTGCCCTGAACTCAATTCCAGCCGCCTCTGGATCCATGAGCAGCTTGCATACATCTGCGTGACCTTCCTTGGCAGCCACATAGAGAAGCTTGTTTTCATTTTGGTTCGCCCTCAATTTTAGGGCCCCCTTAACTTGTACCAGAGGATTGGACACCAAGCATACTGCTAGAAGGTCGGCGCGCCCCCCTTTCGCCATCATCTCTCCAACTCGCTGTGGTGGTTGGCTCAGTCCGGTAAGGGGCCATCCAGAAAATCTGTTGTGCAGAGTTTTACACACTAATACAATCTTGGGGTTGGAAGAGAATAGGGCAATACGATCAAGAATGTCATGGGGAAACGTTGGAATGGAAACGATGATCGCGTGTACGACTGCATGTTTGATGTAAATGCATGCAAGCGCACAGGATGGTATAAATAAAATCAGACTAGAAGCGTTGACAATTTTATGCACAGGATGGTATAAATAAATAATGAGTTGGGTTAAACTCTATAAACCCTATAAACCCTGGGTTGCACTTGCCTGGCATGCAAGCGGCAAGCGGCACATGCCTGGCGGTATCTGCAAGCGGCACTTGCTTGGCGGTATCTGCAAGCGGTACAGAATGGGCGTTCCTGCCTCCCGGCGATTTTTTTGAATTTTCAAAGCAGAAGTTAGAGCCGTACAAACGACTCACTCACTCGCAAACCAGAGATTTAGCTCTCCGCGGAATTGCGATTCCGACCAGACCAGGCTGCGAAACCAGTCAAAATACCTCCGGGAGACAGGAACAAATGTACTGGTGCAAATTGTCTTTCTTTCTTACATTAAGTAATTCAAGTTTCATCAAGTTTTGTAACCGATCTTGTCAATACAACATATATATATATATATATATATATATATATATATATATATATCTTCAGGAGATGGTCACAAAACATTCAAGGACACAGAAGTTACATCTTCAAAGTAGCCTGAAAGTCAAAGTGCTGGCTCACATAGTGCGCATCAATAATAATTTTCAAAGCGTTTCCTGCCTCATAATCAAATATTTCTGCTACATCTGGAATTATTGGGCACACGCAGCGATATTTTCGCTTGAGCAAACTGAACACATTTCTGAAAAGTTTGAGGAGAGTGTATAAATCTTGCCCTACGGTGGCAAGAAAGAAACGTGTCTTGCCTTACACAACAAGACCCAGCCGCTGTTAAGTTTCACAATGGCCCTGAAATTGAGTCCATTCACTGCTGGATCCATCATCAACTTGCAGACATCTGCGTGACCTTCATTGGCAACCTACCCCAATGGCCCTATACTCAAGTCCAGCCACCTCTGGATCGAGCAGCAGCTTGCAGACATCTGCGTGACCTGCCTAGGCAGCCGCCCCCAAGGCCCTGCTGTCAATAGAGTTCGCCAGGGCCCTGAACTTGAGTCCAGCCACCGCTGGATCCATCAGCAGCTTGCAGACATCTGCGTGACCTGCCTTGGCAGCCTCACACAAGCCCCTGCTGTCGTTGAAGTTCGCCCTGGCCCTGAACTTGAGTCCAGCCACCGCTGGATCCATCAGCAGCTTGCAGACATCTGCGTGACCTTCCTTGGCAGCCGCCCCCAAGGCCCTGCTGTCGTGAGAGTTCGCCCTGGCCCTGAACTCAAGTCCAGCCACCGCTGGATCCATGAGCAGCTTGCAGACATCTGCGTGACCTTTCGTTGCAGCCGCCCACAAGGCACTGTTGTTGACAGAGTTCGCCCTTGCCCTGAACTCAAGTCCAGCCACCTCTGGATCCATCAGCAGCTTGCATACATCTGCGTGACCTGCATGGGCAGCCGCCCCCAAGGCCCTGCTCTCGCTAGAGTTCGCTAGGGCCCTGAACTCAAGTCCAGCCACCGCTGGATCCATCAGCAGCTTGCAGACATCTGCGTGACCTTCATTGGCAGCCTCACACAAGGCCCAGCTGTCGTTAGAGTTCGCCAGGGCCCTGAACTCAAGTCCAGCCACATCTGGATCCATCAGCAGCTTGCATACATCTGCGAGACCTTCATTGGCAGGCGCCCACAAGGCCCAGCTGTCGCCAGAGTTCGCCCTGGCCCTGAACTCAAGTCCAGCCACCGCTGGATCCATGAGCAGCTTGCAGACATCTGCATGACCTTCCTTGGCAGCCACATGGAGAAGCTTGTTTTCATTTTGGTTCGCCCTCAATTGTAGTGCCCCCTTAAGCTGTACAAGAGGATTGGACACCAAGCATACTGCTAGAAGGTCGGCGCGCCCCCCTTTCGCCATCATCTCTCCAACTCTCTGTGGTGGTTGGATCAGTCCGGTAAGGGGCCATCCAGAAAATCTGTTGTGCAGAGTTCTACAAACTAATACAATCTTGGGGTTGGAAGAGAATAGGGCAATACGATCAAGAATGTCATGGGGACATGTAAGGAGTGGAAACGATGATCGCGTGTGCGAATTCATGTTCGATGAACATGTGTGTACATGCATGCAAGCGCACAGGATGGTATAAATAAACAATGAGTTGGGATAAACCCTATAACCCCTTGGTTGCACTTGCCTGGCGGTATCTGCAAGCGGCAAGCGGCACTTGCCTGGAATGCAAGCGACAAGCGGCACTTGCCTGGCGGTATCTGCAAGCGGTACAGAATGGGTTTTCCTGCCTCCCGGGAATTTTTTTGAATTTTCAAAGCAGAAGTTAGAGCCGTACGAACGACTCACTCGCCAACCAGAGATTTAGCTCTCTGCGGAATTGCGATTCCGACCAGACCAGGCTCCGAAACCAGTCAAAATCCCTCCGGGAGGCAGGAACAAATGTACAGGCGCAAATTGTCTTTCTTTCTTACATGAAGGAATTCAAGTTTCATCAAGTTTTGTAACCGATCTTGTCAATTCAGGAGATTGACACAAAACATTCAAGGACTGTAAAGACACAGAAGTTAGTTACATCTTCAAAGTAGCCTGAAAAGTCAAAGTGCTGGCTCACATCGTGCGCATCAATAATCATTTTCAAAGCGTTCCTGCCTCATAATTAAATATTTCTGCTGCATCTGGAATTATTGGGCACACGCAGCGATATTTTCGCTTGAGCAAACTGAACACATTTCTGGAAAGTTTGAGGAGAGTGGATAAATATTTGCTCTACGGAGGCAAGAAAGAAACATGTCTTGCCTAACACAAGACCCAGCTGCAGTCAAGTTTCACAATGGCCCTGTACTCGCCAGCCGCCTCTGGATCCATCAAAAGCAAGCATACATAGGCGTGACCGGCCTTCGCAGCCGCCCCCGCAAGGCCCAGCTGTCGCTAGAGTTCGCCATGGCCTGAACTCAAGTTCAGCCACCGCTGGATCCCAATAGCAGCTTGCAGACATCTGCGTGACCTTCCTTTGCAGCCGCCCCCAAGGCCCTGCTGTCGCTAGAGTTCGCCACGGCCCTGTACTCAAGTCCAGCCACCTCTGGATCCATCAGCAGCTTGCAGACATCTGCGTGACCTGCCTTGGCAGCCGCCCCCAAGGCCCTGCTGTCGCTAGAGTTCGCCACGGCCCTGTACTCAAGTCCAGCCACCTCTGGATCCATCAGCAGCTTGCAGACATCTGCGTGACCTGCCTTTGCAGCCGCCCACAAGGCCCTGCTGTTGATATGGTTCGCCCTGGCCCTGAACTCAAGTCCAGCCACCTCTGGATCCATGAGCAGCTTGCAGACATCTGCGAGACCTGCCTTTGCAGCCGCCCCCAAGGCCCTGCTGTTGATATGGTTCGCCCTGGCCATGAACTCAAGCCCAGCCACCTCTGGATCCATGAGCAGCTTGCAGACATCTCCGTGACCTTCATTGGCAGCCGCCCACAATGCCCAGCTGTCGCTAGAGTTCGCCCTGGCCCTGAACTCAAGTCCAGCCACCTCTGGATCCATCAGCAGCTTGCAGACATCTGCGTGACCTGCATTGGCAGCCAGCCACAAGGCCCTGCTGTCGCTAAAGTTCGCCCGGGCCCTGTACTCAATTCCAGCAACCTCTGGATCCATGAGCAGCTTGCAGACATCTGCGTGACCTTCCTTTGCAGCCTCACACAAGGCCCAGTTGTCGTGGAGTTCGCCCGGGCCCTATACTCAATTCCAGCCACCTCTGGATCCATGAGCAGGTTGCAGACATCTGCGTGACCTTCCTTTGCAGCCTCACACAATGCACAGCTGTCTCTAGAGTTCGCCCTGGCCCTATACTCAATTCCAGCCACCTCTGGATCCATGAGCAGCTTGCAGACATCTGCGTGACCTTCCTTTGCAGCCTCACACAAGGCCCTGCTGTCTCTAGAGTTCGCCAGGGCCCTGTACTCAAGTCCAGCCACCGCTGGATCCATGAGCAGCTTACAGACATCTGCGTGACCTTCCCTTGCAGCCAGCCACAATGCCCAGCTGTGCGTAGAGTTCGCCAGGGCCCTGAACTCAAGTCCAGCCACCGCTGGATCCATCAGCAGCTTGCAGACATCTGCGTGACCTTCATTGGCAGCCAGCCACAATGCCCAGCTGTCGCCAGAGTTCGCCTGGGCCCTGAACTCAAGTCCAGCCACCGCTGGATCCATGAGCAGCTTGCAGACATCTGCGTGACCTTCCTTGGCAGCCACATAGAGAAGCTTGTTTCCATTTTGGTTCGCCCTCAATTGTAGGGCCCCCTCAACCTGTACAAGAGGATTGGACACCAAGCATACTGCTAGAAGGTCGGCGCGCCCCCCTTTCGCCATCATCTCTCCAACTCGCTGTGGTGGTTAGATCAGTCCGGTAAGGGGCCATCCAGAAAATCTGTTGTGCAGAGTTTTACACACTAATACAATCTTGGGGTTGGAAGAGAATAGGGCAATACGATCAAGAATGTCATGGGGAAACGTTAGGAATGATCGCGTGTGCGAATGCATGTTCTATGAACATGTGTGTACATGCATGCAAGCGCACAGGATGGTATAAATAAATAATGAATTGGGATAAACCCTATAAACCTTATAAACCCTATACACCCTATAAACCCTATAAACCCTTGGTTGCACTTGCCTGGCATGCAAGCGGTAAGCGGTAAGCGGCACTTGCCCGGCGGTATCTGCAAGCGGTATAGAATGGGTGTTCCTGCATCCCGGCGATTTTTTTGAATTTTCCAAGCAGAAGTTAGAGCCGTACGAACGACTCACTCGCCAACCAGAGATTTAGCTCTCGGCGGAATTGCGATTCCGACCAGACCAGGCTCCGAAACCAGTCAAAATCCCCCCGGGAGGCAGGAACAAATGTACTGGCGCAAATTGTCTTTCTTACATGAAGGAATTCAAGTTTCATCATGTTTTGTAACCGATCATGTCAATTCAGGAGATTGACACAAAACATTCAAGGACTGTAAAGACACAGAAGTTACATCTTCAAAGTAGCCTGAAAAGTCAAAGTGCTGGCTCACATCAATAATCATTTTCAAAGCGTTCCTGCCTCATAATCAAATATTTCTGCTACATCTGGAATTATTGGGCACACGCAGCGATATTTTCGCAAGAGCAAACTGAACACATTGCTGAAAAGTTTGATGAGAGTGGATAAATACTTGCTTTACGGTGGCAAGACCCAGCTGCTGTCAAGATTCACAATGGCACTGTACTCGGGGCCAGCCTCCTCTGGATCCATCAAAAGCGAGCAGACATCGGCGTGACCGGCCTTTGCAGCCGCCCCTGATGCCCTGCTGTTGACAGAGTTCGCCCGGGCCATGTACTCAAGTCCAGCCACCTCTGGATCCATGAGCAGCTTGCAGACATCTGCGTGACCTTCCTTTGCAGCCGCCCCCAAGGCCCTGCTGTTGACAGAGTTCGCCCGGGCCCTGAACTCAAGTCCAGCCACCTCTGGATCCAGGAGCAGCTTGCAGACATCTGCGTGACCTTCCTTTGCAGCCTCATGCAAGGCACAGCTGTCGCTATAGTTCGCCAGGGCCCTGAACTCAATTCCAGCCACCGGAGGATCCATCAGAAGCTTGCAGACATCTGCGTGACCTTCCTTGGCAGCCAGCGCCATGCTGTCGCTAGAGTTCGCCTGGGCCCTGAACTCAAGTCCAGCCACCGCTGGATCCATCAGCAGCTTGCAGACATCTGCGTGACCTTCCTTGGCAGCCACCCACAATGCCATGCTGTCGTTAGAGTTCGCCCGGGCCCTGAACTCAAGTCCAGCCACCTCTGGATCCATCAGAAGCTTGCAGACATCTGCATGACCTGCCTTGGCAGCCGCCCACAATGCCCGGCTGTCGATAGAGTTCGCCAGGGCCCTGAACTCAAGTCCAGCCACTTCTGGATCCATCAGTAGCTTGCAGACATCTGCTTGACCTTCATTTGCAGCCAGCCACAATACCATGCTGTCGTTAGAGTTCGCCCGGGCCCTGAACTCAAGTCCAGCCACCTCTGGATCCATCAGCAGCTTGCAGACATCTGCGTGACCTTCCTTTGCAGCCTCACACAAGGACCAGCTGTCGCTAGCGTTCGCCAGGGCCCTGAACTCAAGTCCAGCCACCGCTGGATCCATGAGCAGCTTGCAGATATCTGCGTGGCCTTCTTTGGTAGCCGCCCACAAGGCCCAGCTGTCGCTAGAGTTCGCCCGGGCCCTGAACTCAAGTCCAGCCACCTCTGGATCCATCAGCAGCTTGCAGACATCTGCGTGGCCTGCATTGGCCGCCGCCCCCAAGGCCCTGCTGTCTCTAGAGTTCGCCAGGGCCCTGAACTCAAGTCCAGCCACCTCTGGATCCATCAGCAGCTTGCAGACATCTGCATGACCTCTCTTTGCAAACAGCCATTATACCCAGCTGTTGACAGAGTTCGCCCGGGCCCTGAACTCAATTTCAGCCACTGCTGGATCCATGAGCAGCTTGCAGACATCTGCGTGACCTTCATTGGAAGCCAGCCACAATGCCATGCTGTCGTTAGAGTTCGCCCGGGCCCTGAACTCAAGTCCAGCCACCTCTGGATCCATCAGTAGCTTGCAGACATCTGCATGACCTGCCTTGGCAGCCGCCCACAATGCCCGGCTGTCGATAGAGTTCGCCAGGGCCCTGAACTCAAGTCCAGCCACTTCTGGATCCATCAGTAGCTTGCAGACATCTGCTTGACCTTCATTTGCAGCCAGCCACAATACCATGCTGTCGTTAGAGTTCGCCCGGGCCCTGAACTCAATCCAGCCACCTCTGGATCCATCAGCAGCTTGCAGACATCTGCGTGACCTTCCTTTGCAGCCTCACACAAGGACCAGCTGTCGCTAGCGTTCGCCAGGGCCCTGAACTCAAGCCCAGCCACCTCTGGATCCATCAGCAGCTTGCAGAACTCAAGTCCAGCTGAACTCAAGTCCACCTGGATCCATGAGCAGCTTGCAGATATCTGCGTGGCCTTCTTTGGCAGCCGCCCACAAGGCCCAGCTGTCGCTAGAGTTCGCCCGGGCCCTGAACTCAAGTCCAGCCACCTCTGGATCCATCAGCAGCTTGCAGACATCTGCGTGGCCTGCATTGGCCGCCACCCCCAAGGCCCTGCTGTCTCTAGAGTTCGCCAGGGCCCTGAACTCAAGTCCAGCCACCTCTGGATCCATCAGCAGCTTGCAGACATCTGCATGACCTCCCTTTGCAAACAGCCACAATACCCAGCTGTTGACAGAGTCTCCCAGGCCCTGAACTCAAGTCCAGCCACCGCTGGATCCATCAGCAGCTTGCAGACATCTGCGTGACCTTCATTGGCAGCCAGCCACAATGCCCAGCTGTCGCCAGAGTTCGCCCGGGCCCTGAACTCAAGTCCAGCCACCGCTGGATCCATGAGCAGCTTGCAGACATCTGCGTGACCTTCCTTGGCAGCCACATAGAGAAGCTTGTTTCCATTTTGGTTCGCCCTCAATTGTAGGGCCCCCTCAACCTGTACAAGAGGATTGGACACCAAGCATACTGCTAGAAGGTCGGCGCGCCCCCCTTTCGCCATCATCTCTCCAACTCGCTGTAGTGGTTGGATCAGTCCGGTAAGGGGCCATCCAGAAAATCTGTTGTGCAGAGTTTTACACACTAATACAATCTTGGGGTTGGAAGAGAATAGGGCAATACGATCAAGAATGTCATGGGGAAACGTTAGGAATGATCGCGTGTGCGAATGCATGTTCGATGAACATGTGTGTACATGCATGCAAGCGCACAGGATGGTATAAATAAATAATGAATTGGGATAAACCCTATAAACCCTATAAACCCTATACACCCTATAAACCCTATAAACCCTGGGTTGCACTTGCCTGGCATGCAAGCGGTAAGCGGTAAGCGGCACTTGCCTGGCGGTATCTGCAAGCGGTATAGAATGGGTGTTCCTGCATCCCGGCGATTTTTTTGAATTTTCCAAGCAGAAGTTAGAGCCGTACGAACGACTCACTCGCCAACCAGAGATTTAGCTCTCTGCGGAATTGCGATTCCGACAAGACCAGGCTCCGGACCAGTTAAAATCCCTCCGGGGGGCAGGAACAAATGTACTGGCGCAAATTGTCTTTCTTACATGAAGGAATTCAAGTTTCATCAAGTTTTGTAACCGATCTTGTCAATTCAGGAGATTGACACAAAACATTCAAGGACTGTAAAGACACAGAAGTTAGTTACATCTTCAAAGTAGCCTGAAAAGTCAAATTGCTGGCTCACATCGTGCGCATCAATAATCGTTTTCAAAGCGTTCCTGCCTCATAATCAAATATTAATGCTACATCTGGAATTATTGGGCACACGCAGAGATATTTTCGCTGGAGCAAACTGAACACATTTCTGAAAAGTTTGAGGAGAGTGGATAAATACTTGCTCTACGGTGGCAAGAAACGTGTCTTGCCTAACACAAGACCTAGCTGCTGTCAAGATTCACAATGGCCCTGTACTCGGGGCCAGCCGCATCTGGATCCATGAGCAGCTTGCAGACATCGGCGTGACCGGCCTTCGCAGCCTCACACAAGGCCCTGCTGTATCTAGAGTTCGCCCGGGCCCTGAACTCAAGTCCAGCCACAGCTGGATCCATCAGCAGCTTGCAGACATCTGCGTGACCTTCCTTTGCAGCCTCACGCAATGCCCTGCTGTCGCCAGAGTTCGCCCGGGCCCTGAACTCAAGTCCAGCCACCACTGGATCCATCAGCAGCTTGCAGACATCTGCGTGACCTGCATTGGCAGCCACCAACAATGCTCTGCTGTATCTAGAGTTCGCCAGGGCCCTATACTCAAGTCCAGCCACCTCTGGATCCATCAGCAGCTTGCAGACATCTGCGTGGCCTTCTTTGGCAGCCGCCCACAATACCCAGCTGTCGCTATAGTTCGCCCGGGCCCTATACTCAAATCCAGCCACCTCTGGATCCATCAGCAGCTTGCAGACATCTGCGTGACCTTCCTTTGCAGCCGCCCACAATGCCCTGCTGTCGCTAAAGTTCGCCAGGGTCCAGTACGAAAGTCCAGCCACCGCTGGATCCATGAGCATCTTGCAGACATCTGCGTGATCTGCCTTGGAAGACGCCCCTCTTCTGCCGCTAGAGTTCGCCCTGGCCCTGAACTCAAGTCCAGCCACCGCTGGATCCATGAGCAGCTTGCAGACATCTGCGTGGTCTTCTTTGGCAGCCGCCCACAAGGCCCAGCTGTCGTTAGAGTTCGCCCTGGCCCTGAATTCAAGTCCAGCCACCTCTGGATCCATGAGCAGCTTGCAGACATCTGCGTAACCTTCATTGGCAGCCTCACACAAGGCCCAGCTGCCGCTAGTGTTCGCTAGGGCCCTGAACTCAAGTCCAGCCACCTCTGGATCCTCAGCAGCTTGCAGACATCTGCGTGACCTGCATTGGCAGCCGCCCCGTAGGCCCAGCTGTCGTTAGAGTTCGCCCTGGCCCTGAACTCAAGTCCAGCAACCTCTGGATCCATCAGCAGCTTGCAGACATCTGCGTGGCCTTCTTTGGCAGCCGCCCACAATACCCAGCTGTCGCTAGAGTTCGCCCGGGCCCTATACTCAAATCCAGCCACCTCTGGATCCATCAGCAGCTTGCAGACATCTGCGTGACCTTCCTTTGCAGCCGCCCACAATGCCCTGCTGTCGCTAAAGTTCGCCAGGGTCCAGTACGAAAGTCCAGCCACCGCTGGATCCATGAGCATCTTGCAGACATCTGCGTGACCTGCCTTGGAAGACGCCCCTCTTCTGCCGCTAGAGTTCGCCCTGGCCCTGAACTCAAGTCCAGCCACCGCTGGATCCATGAGCAGCTAGCAGACATCTGCGTGGCCTTCTTTGGCAGCCGCCCACAAGGCCCAGCTGTCGTTAGAGTTCGCCCTGGCCCTGAATTCAAGTCAAGCCACCTCTGGATCCATGAGCAGCTTGCTGACATCTGCGTGACCTGCCTTGGCAGCCAGCCACAATGCCCAACTGTAGCTAGAGTTCGCCAGGGCCCTGAACTCGATTCCAGCCACCTCTGGATCCATCAGCAGCTTGCAGACATCGGCGTGACCTGCCTTAGCCGCCGCCCACAAGGCCCTGCTGTCGCTAGAGTTCGCCCGGGCCCTGAACTCAATTCCAGCCACCTCTGGATCCATGAGCAGCTTGCAGACAACTGCGTGACCTGCCTTGGCAGCCTCACACAAGGCCCTGTTGTCGCTAGAGTTCGCCCGGGCCCTGAACTCAAGACCACCCACCGCTGGATCCATCAGCAGCTTGCAGGCATCTGCGTGACCTGCCTTGGCAGCCTCACGCAAGGCCCAGCTGTCGCTAGAGTTCGCTAGGGCCCTGAACTCAATTCCAGCCACCGCTGGATCCATCAGCAGCTTGCAGACATCTGCGTGACCTGCCTTGGCAGCCAGCCACAATGCCCAACTGTCGATAGAGTTCGCCTTGGCCCTGAACTGAACTTCAGCCGCCTCTGGATCCATGAGCAGCTTGCAGACATCTGCGTGACCTTCCTTGGTAGCCACCCACAATGCCCAGCTGTCGCTAGAGTTCGCCCGGGCCCTATGCTCAAGTTCAGCCACCGCTGGATCCATAAGCAGCTTGCAGACATCTGCGTGACCTGCCTTGGCAGCCGCCCCCAAGGTCCGGCTGTAGCTAGAGTTTGCCCGGGCCCTGAACTCAAGTCCAGCCACCTCTGGATCCATCAGCAGCTTGCATACATCTGAGTGACCTTCCTTTGCAGCCACCCCCAAGGCCCTGCTGTCGCTAGAGTTCGCTTGGGCTCTGAACTCAAGTCAGGCCACCTCTGGATCCATGAGCAGCTTGCATACATCTGCGTGACCTTCCTTGGCAGCCACATAGAGAAGCTTGTTTTCATTTTGGTTCGCCCTCAATTGTAGGGCCCCCTTAAGCTGTACAAGAGGATTGGACACCAAGCATACTGCTAAAAGGTCGGCGCGCCCCCCTTTCGCCATCATCTCTCCAACTCGCTGTGGTGGTTGGATCAGTCCGGTAAGGGGCCATCCAAAAAATCTGTTGTGCAGAGTTTTACACACTAATACAATCTTGGGGTTGGAAGAGAATAGGGCAATACGATCAAGAATGTCATGGGGAAACGTTAGGAATGGAAACGATGATCGCGTGTGCGACTGCATGTTCGATGTACATGCATGCAAGCACAGGATGGTCTAAATAAAATCAGACTAGCAGTGTTGACAATTTTATGCACAGGATGGTATAAATAAATAATGAGTTGGGATAAACCCTATAAACCCTATAAACCCTATAAACCCTTGGTTGCACTTGCCTGGCATGCAAGCGGCAAGCGGCAAGCGGCACTTGCCAGGCGTTATCTGCAAGTGGTACAGAATGGTTTTTCCTGCCTCCCGGCGATTTTTTGAATTTTCAAAGCAGAAGTTAGAGCCGTATGAACGACTCACTCGCCAACCAGAGATTTAGCTCTCTGCGGAATTGCGATTCCGACCAGACCAGGCTCCGAAACCAGTCAAAATCCCTCTGGGAGGCAGGAACAAATGTACTGGCGCAAATTGTCTTTCTTACATGAAGGAATTCAAGTTTCATCATGTTTTGTAACCGATCATGTCAATTCAGGAGATTGACACAAAACATTCAAGGACTGTAAAGACACAGAAGTTACATCTTCAAAGTAGCCTGAAAAGTCAAAGTGCTGGCTCACATCAATAATCATTTTCAAAGAGTTCCTGCCTCATAATCAAAATATTTTCTGCATACATCTGGAATTATTGGCACACGCAGCGATATTTTCGCAAGAGCAAACTGAACACATTGCTGAAAAGTTTGATGAGAGTGGATAAATACTTGCTTTACGGTGGCAAGACCCAGCTGCTGTCAAAGATTCACAATGGCACTGTACTCGGGCCAGCCTCCTGTGGATCCATCAAAAGCGAGCAGACATCGGCGTGACCGGCCTTTGCAGCCGCCCCTGATGCCCTGCTGTTGACAGAGTTCGCCCGGGCCATGTACTCAAGTCCAGCCACCTCTGGATCCATGAGCAGCTTGCAGACATCTGCGTGACCTTCCTTTGCAGCCCGCCCCAAGGCCCTGCTGTTGACAGAGTTCGCCCGGGCCAGAACTCAAGTCCAGCCACCTCTGGATCCATGAGCAGCTTGCAGACATCTGCGTGACCTTCCTTTGCAGCCTCATGCAAGGCACAGCTGTCGCTATAGTTCGCCAGGGCCCTGAACTCAATTCCAGCCACCGGAGGATCCATCAGAAGCTTGCAGACATCTGCGTGACCTTCCTTGGCAGCCAGCGCCATGCTGTCGCTAGAGTTCGCCCGGGCCCTGAACTCAAGTCCAGCCACCGCTGGATCCATCAGCAGCTTGCAGACATCTGCGTGACCTTCCTTGGCAGCCACCCACAATGCCATGCTGTCGTTAGAGTTCGCCCGGGCCCTGAACTCAAGTCCAGCCACCTCTGGATCCATCAGCAGCTTGCAGACATCTGCGTGACCTTCCTTTGCAGCCTCACACAAGGACCAGCTGTCGCTAGCGTTCGCCAGGGCCCTGAACTCAAGTCCAGCCACCGCTGGATCCATGAGCAGCTTGCAGATATCTGCGTGGCCTTCTTTGGCAGCCGCCCACAAGGCCCAGCTGTCGCTAGAGTTCGCCCGGGCCCTGAACTCAAGTCCAGCCACCTCTGGATCCATCAGCAGCTTGCAGACATCTGCGTGGCCTGCATTGGCCGCCGCCCCCAAGGCCCTGCTGTCTCTAGAGTTCGCCAGGGCCCTGAACTCAAGTCCAGCCACATCTGGATCCATCAGCAGCTTGCAGACATCTGCATGACCTCCCTTTGCAAACAGCCACAATACCCAGCTGTTGACAGAGTTCGCCCGGGCCCTGAACTCAATTTCAGCCACCGCTGGATCCATGAGCAGCTTGCAGACATCTGCTTGACCTTCATTGGCAGCCAGCCACAATGCCCAGCTGTTGACATAGTTCGCTCGGGCCCTGAACTCAAGTCCAGCCACCTCTGGATCCATCAGCAGCTTGCAGACATCTGCATGACCTTCCTTGGCAGCCACATGGAGAAGCTTGTTTTCATTCTGGTTCGCCCTCAATGATAGGCCCCCTTAACCTGTACAAGAGATTGGACACCAAGCATACTGCTAAAGGTCGGCGCGCCCCCCTTTCGCCATCATCTCTCCAACTCGCTGTGGTGGTTGGATCAGTCCGTAAGGGGCCATCCAGAAAATCTGTTGTGCAGAGTTTTACACACTAATACAATCTTGGGGTTGAAGAGAGAATAGGGGCAATACGATCAAGATGTCATGGGAAACGTTAGGAGTGGAAACGATGATCGCGTGTGCGAATGCATGTTCTGAACATGTTGTACATGCATGCAAGCGCACAGGATGGTATAATAAATAATGAGTTGATAAACCTATAAAACCCTTGGTTGCACTTGCCTGGTATGCAGCGGCAAGCGTCAAGCGGCACTGCCTGGCGGTATCTGCAAGCGTACAGAATGGGTGTTCCTGCCTCCGGCGATTTTTTTGAATTTTCAAAGCAGAAGTACGAACGACTCACTCGCCAACCAGAGATTTAGCTCTCTGCGGAATTGCGATTCCAACCAGACCAGGCTCCGAAACCAGTCAAAATACCTCCGGGAGGCAGGAACAAATGTACTGGTGCAAATTGTCTTTTTTTCTTACATTAAGGAATTCAAGTTTCATCAAGTTTTGTAACCGATCTTGTCAATACAAAAGATATTGTCTTCAGGAGATTGACACAAAATATTCAAGGACTGTAAAGACATAGTTACATCTTCAAAGTAGCCTGAAAAGTCAAAGTGCTGGCTCACATCGTGCGCATCAATAATCATTTTCAAAGAGTTCCTGCCTCAGAATCAAATAATATTTCTGCTACATCTGGAATTATTGGGCACACGTAGCTATATTTTCGCTTGAGCAAACTGAACACATTGCTGAAAAGTTTAAAGGAGAGTAAATAAATACTTGCTCTACGGTGGCAAGAAAGGTGCTTATAACACAAGACCCAGTTGCTGTCAAGTTTCACAATGGCCATGTACTCGGGGCCAGCCACCGCTGGATCACATGAGCAGCTTGCAGACATCTGCGTGACCTGCCTTTGCAGCCGCCCTCAAAGCCATGCTGTCGCTAGAGTTAGCCAGGGCTCTGAACTCAAGTCCAGCCACCGCTGGATCCATCAGCAGCTTGCAGACATCTGAGTGACCTGCCTTGGCAGCCACCCACAATGCCCAGCTGTCGCTAGAGTTTGCCCGGGCCCTATACTCAAATCCAGCCACCGCTGGATCCATAAGCAGCTTGCAGACATCTGCGTGACCTTCCTTTGCATTCCGCACCACAATGCCCAGCTGTTGACAGAGTTCGCCACAGGCCCTGTACTCAAGTCCAGCCACCTTGGATCCATGAGCAGCTTGCAGACATCCTGAGTGACCTTCATTTGCAGCCTCACGCAAGGTCATGCTGGTCGAAAGTGTTCGCCCGGGCCCTGAACTCAATTCCAGCCCCGCTGGATCACATGAGCAGCTTGCAGGACATCTGCGTGACCTTCCTGGTTTGCCAAGGCTCACGCAAGGCCCAGCTGTCCTAGCGTTCGCCAGGGCCCTGAACTCATCTCCAGCCACCGCTGGATCCATCAGCAGCTTGCAGACATCTGAGTGACCTGCCTTGGCAGCCGCCCACAAAGCCCTGCTGTCTCTATAGTTTGCCCGGGCCCTATACTCAATTCCAGCCACCTCTGGATCCATGAGCAGCTTGCAGACATCTGCGTGACCTGCCTTGGCAGAGGCCCCCAATGCCCTGCTGTTCATATTGTTCGCCCATAAAGCCTGGCCCTGTAATTGAGTCCAGTCCCCTCAAGTTGGATCCATGAGCAGCCTTGCCAGACATCTGCGTGACCTGCCTGGCAGCCTCACGCAAGTTCCTGCTGTTGATATTGTGCAACTCTAGGAGCTGCACAGATGCCCCCGGAACATAAGTCGCTGGCCCTGTACTCAAGTCCAGCCGACCACTGGATCCATGAGCAGCTTTGCAGACATCTGCATGACCTTCCCTTGGCAGCCGCCTTGCAAGGCCCAGCTGTCGCTAGAGTTCGCCATGGTCCAACCTGAACTCAATTCCAGCCACCGCTGGATCCATTAGAAGCTTGCAGACATTCTGCGTGACCTTCCTGTGCAGCCAGCCATTAGGCCGCTGCTTTCGCTAGAGTTCGCCAGGGCTCTGAACTCAATTCCAGCCACCCGCTGGATCCATGAGCAGCTTGCAGACATCTGCGTGTGACCTTCCCCTTTGCAGCCGCCTGCAATGCCCAGCTGTCGCTAGAGTTCGCCAGGCGCTCTGACTCAAATTCCCAGCCACACCACTGGATCCATCAGCAGGGTTCGCAGACATCTGTGTGACTTCCTTTCAGCCGCCTGCAATGCCCCAGCACTGTCGCCTAGAGTTCGCGCAGGCTCTGAACTCAATTCCAGCCACCACTGGATCATCAGCAGCTTGGCAGACATCTGCGTGACCTTGCCTTTTGCAGCGCCTGCAATGCCCAGCTGTCGCTAAGAGTTCGCCATGGTCTGTACTCAATCCATGCACTTCTGGATCCATAGCAGCTTGCAGAAAACCCCAAAAAAAAAAAAATCTGGCCGGGGGTTTTGGAAACCCCTCCCCCCGCCCAATAGGCCCAGCCGCCCCCCCAAGGAACTTAGTTTGCTAGAAGTTCGCCCGGGCCCTGACTCAATCCAGCCACCGCTGGATCCATCAGCAGCCTGCAGACACTCTGCATGACCTTCCATAGCCAGCCGCCCACAAGGCCAGCTGTCGCAATATTAGTGTCGCCAGGGCCCTGAAGCTATTTTCCCAGCCACCGGCTGGATCCATGAGCAGCTTGCAGACATCGGCGTGACCGGCTTGGCAGCCATCATAGAGAAGCTTGTTTCATTTTGGTTCGCCCTCCATTTGGTACTCCTTAACCTGTACAAGAGGATTGGAACACCAAGCATACTGCTAGAAGGTCGGCGCGCCCCTTTCGCCAATCATCTCTCCAATCGCTGTGGTGGTTGGATCAGTCCGGTAAGGGGCCATCCAGAAATTCTTTTGTGGCAGGTTTTACACCTACTAACAATCCTTGGGGTTGGAAGAGAATAGGGCAATACGAATCAAGAATGTTCATGGGGAAAACGTTAGGAATGGAAACGAATGATCGCCTGCGACTGCAATGTTGATGTACATGCCATGCAAGCACTGGATGGTCTAAATAAAATCAGACTAGCAGTGTTGACAAATTTTATGGCCAGGATGGTCTAAAATAAATAATGAGTCGGGATAAACCCTATAATCCCTATACAAGCCTATTAAACTTGGGTTGCACTTGCCTGGCCATGCAAGCGGCAAGCGGCAAGCGCACTTTCTGGCGGTATCTGCAAGCGGTCAGAATAAAGTTTGTCTGCCTCCCTGCGATTTTTTTTGAATTTTTCAAAGCAGAAGTTAAGGAGCCGTACGAAGACTCACTCACTCGCCAACTACAGAGATTTAGCTGCTCCGGGATTGCGATTCCGACCAGACGGCAGGCCTCCGAAACAAGTCAAAAGTCCCTCCGGGAGTGGCAGGAACAAATATAATGGTGCAATTGTCTTTCTTTCTTCATTAAGGAATTCAAGTTTCATCAAGTTTTGTAACGCGATCTTGTCAACACAAAGATATTATCTTTCAGGTGCATTGACACAAAAATTCAAAGGACTGTAAAGACAGAAGAAGTTACCTGTTCAAAGTAAGCCGCAAAGCTAAAGGGTGCTGGGCTCACATCGTGCGGTCAACAATCATTTTAAACAGAGTTTCCTGCCTCATAATCAATATTTATGCTACATTGGGAATTATTGGGGCCACACCAGCGATATTATTCGCTTGAGGCAAACTGAAACACATTGCTGAAAGTTTTGATGGTAGTGGATAAATACTATGCTCTACGGTGGCAAGAAACGTTCTTGCTAACACAAAAACTGTTGATGGATCGGTTCGCCTTGGCCTGAGCTCAAGTCCAGCGTCACCGTGGAATCCATCAAAAGCAAGCCGCACATCTGCGTGACCCTTCCTTTTTGCAGGCTCACGCAAGGCCCTGCTGTTGATATGGTTTCGCCCGCCCTGAACTCAAGTCCAGCCACCGTTGGATCATCAGCAGCTTGCAGACATCTGCCGTGACCGGCGGCTTGGCAGAGTGACGCCCCCAATGCCCTGCTGTTGGATTTTGTTCGCCCCTGGCCCTGTACTTGCGTCAGCCACCGTGGATCCATTCAGCAGCTTGCAAGACATCTGCGTGACCTGCCTTTGCAGCCGCCCCCAAGGCCCTGCTGTTGATAGGTGGTGTCGCCCTGGCCCTGTAGCTTGAGTGACAGGGCCACAGCTGGATCCATAAGCGCTTGCAGATATCTGCGTGACCTGCTTGCAGCCGCCACAAGGCCCTGCTGTTGATATTGTTCGCCCTGGCCTGACTGCAAGTCAGCCACCGTTGGATCCATGAGCAGCTTGCAGACACTCTGCGTGACCTGCTGTGGCAAGCCGCCCCAAGGCCCAGCTTTGGAACAGAGTTCGCATGGGCCCTGGTACTCAATCCAGCCACGACCGCTGGACTCCATGACATCTCGCAGAAACTCTGCGTGACCTGCCTGTGCAGCCACCCAAAGACCTGCTGTCGCTAAGAGAAGCTCTGAAACTCAATTCCAGCCACCCGCTGATCCATCAAAAGCAAGCAGACTATCTGCGTGACCTTCCTTTGCAGCCTCACGCAAAGCCCATGGCTGTCGCTAACGATCGCTCCCGGGCCCTGACTCAATTCCAGCCACGCTGAATCCATCAGCCAGCTTGCAGACATTTCCGTGACCTGCCTTTTGCAGCGCCCACCAACGGCCCTGCTGCTTGTATTGTTCGCCCGCGGCCCTGAACTCAATTCCAGTCAGCTCTGGTCCATTAGCATCATCGCGCAGACATCTGGCTGACTATCTGGGCCGCCAGCGCCATGCTGTCGCTAGAGATATCCGATGCAGCCCGGCGCCTGACTCTCTCAATTCCAGCCACCTCCTGGATCCATCAGCAGACTTGCATACATCTGAGTGTCCTTCCTTGGCAGCCGCCCCACAAGGCCCGCGTCTCTTCTAGTAGTCTCCGTGGCCTGAAATCAAGTCAGCTCCAGCGACCATCTGGATCCATCCATGCAGCTTGCAGACACTCGTTGACCTTTGCTTTTGCAGCCGCCCACAAGGCCAAAGCCCTGTCGTTAGACGTTGCCCGGGCCCTGAACTCACATCGCAGCCACTCTGGATCATGCAGCAGCATTGCAAGACTGCTGCTGTGACCTGCTTTGCAGCCGCCCCAATGCCCTGCTGTCAAACGGTGATCGCCCTGGCCCTGACTTCAAGTCCAGCCCTCTGGAATCCATCAGCAGCTTGCAGACATCTGGCGTGACATGCCTTGGTAGCCCGCCCACCAATGCCCAGCTGTCTCTAGAGGTCGCACCGGCCTGACATCAAGCCATGACGTGCTCATATCCATACAGCTTGCAGAATCTGCGTGGACTTCCTTGGCAGCCGCCTCACAAGAACCCAGCTGTCGTAGCGTTGCCCGGGCCGGCTATACTCAGATCAGCACATGCCTGGAATGCGCATGAGCAGCTTGCAGACATCCTGCGTGACCTTCATTGCAGCCGCCCACACATGCCCAGCTGTCCGGCTAGAGTTCGCCCGCGCCTGAAGCTCAGTCTCATTGCCACTCTGGATTAGACGCATGAGCAGCTTGCAGACATCTGCGTGACCTTTCTTGGCAGCCCATAGAGAAGATAGATATATGATCGTTAATTTTTGGTTTCCGCCTCAATTGTAGGGCCCCCTTAACCTGTACAAGAGGATTGGACACGCAAGCATTAAACTGCTAGAAGGTCGGCGCGCCCC
>CM039462.1:73741387-73878916 GCA_022414725.1 Microglena sp. YARC | reverse complement strand
ATTTGAACACATTCAACAACAAAACCAACACATAAAGAAGACCTCAAACCGTAGAAGTAGCAGGATGCAATCACAAAGCTCGCAGACCATCGAGACACTACGAAGCAGGAAGGAGGATTTCATAAGCCACATCGGACTATTTATACCGTCTACGAGAGCTCAAGCTTGCAATCATGCCACGTGCACACCGGCCCCAGTTGTGCGCTCGTAACGCCAATCAATACCCCGAAGAAGAACTCGTAAATTCCCGACAATTAAAAAACACACAAAATAGACGCGACGCAAAAATACCACCTATTCACTTACACTCCCGACGCAGCAGCCGCACCCATCTGGACGCATTCTTCAAAGGAGATCGCGAGAAACACATCGCTACACAAACATCCACATCGAACCGTTCGATATCCTACTAGAACCGTCTAAGAGCGAATCGTACGCAGCATGAATACCCAATCACAATGTGCGCGAAGACCCCACACGAAAACCAAAACACACGGTGAGTGTACGTAGGAGGAGACGAAACCCGCCCCATCACGACTTTCACTTAGGAGACCCAACCCCGACTCTACCATCGCAAGCACTAGTATAGCAAACCAAACGTACGGGTGGCGGACTATATTCGCAGACGCCACTGTCTATCCGCGACGACAACTCCAGACACAGACTTCGAACGCGTGCACATCGGATTCATATCCATCTATGATCCACTCAAAGCTGTGCTCTCTAAGAGCTAAGCAGCACCATTACGGCACGAGGCAGATGCCCATACGATCATGGCGGAACTCCGTAATAGACGGACGCGAAAAATTTCATTTGCGTACACAAGAGAACGCGTCCCGAACCGACCTACACACGACGGAGAGAAAACAGAAGACACAAACTCATCCTAAATAGCATTCATCAGTGCGCCCTCCACAGGACGCACCGACGTTTCCCACGCACAAGCGTCTTCCGAGTCATACTCTGGTAAATCACCAGCCACGGTCACCCACATCAACGAGAGCCGTGCCCTCACCAACTCTCTTCAGAGCACTCGCATCGAAAAGCATCGCGCCATCCTCAAAACCATTCTCCACGAATATCCAGAGAAGAGAAAACAATGTCGAAAATCGCATTCATGCACGCATCCATAGCCGCAGGACACAGTCTGAGTAAGCAGCCAGAGAGGATCCATAGATTCCTCAACCACGCACACGATTCAAGTCCCAACTCGACCTCAAAAGCGTCCTCACAGACGGACCTCTCACCAAATGTAGGGACGCACTGTTCGAGGCCAAAGCAATCCCCTAGGAGCAGTCGTGAGACATCTCGTAAAGCCTCTCTAGAAAAGAACCCATGTCGGAAACTTCGATCACTACGCCAACAAGAGACTTCATGGCTCAGTGCAATCACAAGCCAATCTCTTCCAGATACGCGTACCTTACTATCAAGTCGCAACACCTGCGCACGCTCAACGAAGAGTTTCACCGGGACCATGCGCGCGCAAACAGAATTACACGCACGCTGTCAAACGAAGCCAACCAAAAAAATATTTCCAACCAAAATCATCCGAGAAGCCCTCGTACGACACTCAAAGATCGCACGCGGCGATGAACAATGCACCCGCCCGTCCAAGAACTCAGCCGAGTTCATACTCTAGGATACATTTCACACATAGACGAGGAAACAAACTCCGTCGACAGTAACGTCAAGATAGCAGACACGACACCGTCTAAGCCGTCCACTGGGGAGTCATCTGCCAGTAGAGTCACCAGACGGACCCAACGTATCCTCCTCACGCACCTAGCACGCTTGTCACCATAATCACTTGCCATACAGAACTGTCGATACTACAAGAAACATAAGACCGCATAGACAAATATACGAGACATCTATCAAACAGCACACTATCCCCACAAGCAACCCGGTGCACTTTTAACACACATGATAGCGATCACAGACACACCAGGACCCTAGTCGCAATGCACTACGAAAAAATGAGACGGAAGACACCAGACTGACCACACTCGTCGCGTCACATGGGACGTGTGGAGGAACGACGTGGCAATACCGCACAGATGCAGGAAGATGCTGCAGACCACTAAGAAGAGTAAGGAAGGAAAGGTCGTACCAATCAACGGTGATCCGTCGTGGACGCGAATTGATACGCAGCGGGAAGCGATCGAAATGATAGATGTCGAAGAAGTAGTACATGTCTAGTGCGCAATGAACGAGGCAGACGTCAACAATCGAGACCCGATCCCAGGCAGATACACGCACGGCAGAGTACACGCAGGAACGACACTCTCAATGGTAAGCAACACCTACCCACTACTTAACCAAACAACGGGGCGTACAATTCACTATGTCTAGCGCAATTTAAACAAGCGCTAGGCACGACCATGACTCCATCAGGACAGGTTCGATACGAACACATCCCCTAACTACAACCACGCCAACGCCTCTGGTAAGCACGAGCTTCGCAGACCGACTCTTTTCGGAGACGTTTCACGCACGGCGAGAACGTCGTAAGTAAGCAATCGCCACATACACAGGATACAACCAAGATGACGCCATCATCATCAATCTAGACGCCGTGCAGCGCGGCGACTAGCACTCACAGTATTCGAAAAAACCATCCGGTACGAGGAGTCAGAGGAGGAACCAAACCCAAACATTCAAAAACAAAAAACAAATTGTGTTTGCGAACCCACAGCGGCTAGTGTCACGCGGTACGCCGCTATAACCACCACCAAACAAACACAAAAGAATACAAAAACCTCGACGAACATGGAATGCAAGAATCAACAAAATGCTGAAGAGAAGAGACGCAGTGTAGGAATGGTCAAGGTACATCGACGCAGCAAAGGAAGACGTCTTCACGGACGCATCTCAAGTCTACAATCCAGAGATCCGACCTCCCACGTATGTAGACGGCGTCCACTTTGCAAAACATAGATCAGAAACAGCAAAAGAAATCGCACTACCACAACCTTAGAGCAGCAAAGTACGTCTCGACAGATGCGCAGCCCGAACTAGGAGACAAAACTAAGCTCGCGTTTACGGCGAAAGGGTGGTGGGAATGATTCTATCCCGCGTGGACATGCGTTCTGCGCAGAGGACGGTATGTAACCCGACATCATCATCAACCCCAATTGCATTCCCAAACCATAGGACAGTCTCGCCATCTATGGAAGCGTGCTAGCGCGCGAGGGAGCAGTAAAGGAGCTCGCATGAACGCCGACACATTCGGAGGCGTAAGACATCGGAGCCGCGCTGACCCAACTGGGGTCTGCGTGAAAACGACACGGGACATGCTCATGCAAACAACGGACGATGCCGGAGAAGAGGCGAAAACACGCATTTTGTAGGCGTGAATTACTACGGTCGCTTGAAACACATGGTAGAGGACAAGTACCAGTCGCTGTGCACGAGAGCAGTCGACGCACAACACGTCAGCCAACGAAGTCCAAGGGACAGAGCGGAGGGCTGCTTTATCGGAGAGATGGAGCAGAACGCACTCGCGCACACGGACTCGCATCTTACAACGCGAAGCCGTTCATGCAGCGCAGCGATCACCACTCAACTAAGGTTAATGCACGTCAGGAACTGCCGCGGAATGGTGGGGTCCGCAGCACGCAAGACCCAGAAGGACCCGACGAGGAGCAACTGTTGAAAACACCTTACACGTTCACACCTCATGCAGACGAACTCAGAGCATTGGGGTGGAGCAGCGCTTCTTCACATCCACTGATGAATTTTATTTATAGCCAGTGGTCGTTGGGTTGTTTGAGTTTTTTCCGTGTAAAATTCGTACGAATCCATGTCGAGCAGTTGCAACGCCTTGTCGATCAAATTTTACAGCATGCTATCTGGAAGTTCCAGACACGAGGACGGGTTGCACCAACAGATGAACATGTCTCCTGCACTCCTCGATAAGCGTGCACAGTCGCTCGAACTCTTTGTAGTACAAGAATGTAGTGTGACATGGAGCAAATAGGAACGCTGTTACAACATGCCAACGCGGCTTCCGTTTTGCTTGCCATATATAGCGGTATAAAGAATTTCCCAATTTATTCGATAACAACAACAACTGCGAAGACCATAAGATCATCAGGAGTATCGGGAGATATATGGCGTCTGCAAACCCCGCTTGGACGGATGCCAACGTCGTCTCAGCCCGCGAGGCATTTTGCAATTGCAAGGCGTTTGTTTCCGGGTGTCAACTACGAAGACGTCAAGCTCGTGGCGTCTCTCAAAAAACGCAAAGTCTCTTGCGCAGGTCAACGAGCTGGAGCGTACTTACATCGCGTACATGCAAGCATTGGAGCCCTTCACCCAAGCGTTCAGAGGTGGATGAGCAGAAGGAAAAGCTCATGGAGAGCTTAACGATAAGGCGGGATCATGATGAATTGGTATATGAAGGGAATTGATAGACAGCATGCCGGATGCAAAATATGTGCCATGATGTACGTGTGCCCAGTCCAGGCACATACTGGGTCTAAGGGGTGCGTTTGCTCGCGAAAAACAGGCGGCGCGCCCGCACCAACATGTACTTTAATGGGTGCGACCGTTTGTTGTATTTGTTGCCGTTGTTGCTGCATTTTATCTACAAAAGTTATGTCAAATTAAGAATGAAGTCTGAAGTGTACAGAAATGAATTGGTGATCCGTGTGAACCAATCGATTCTGAATTGGGGGCATTTGTAAATGGTGCGGGAAAAAAACGGTAATCTACTACTACGTTGAATCTAACGTGTTGTCTTTTCAAGATGAAGTTAGAGATAATACGTCAAGGGTCTTAGGTGTATCAGATTCCTTTGAGAGTTTTTTCTGACAATTGGTTAACGGCAATGTCCTGATTCTTCTTGATACTTTGAACCAACAGACAGAAGTTTGTCGAGCCCTTCTCAAGCGGTTGAATTACAATCGATAATTTAGATTTGAGCTCAGATAAGAATATGTCCGCAATTTCAGAGTTGAATCTGAAAGATTTACTCGTTCCAGATTCCATCCCAATGTTGATTCGGCATTTCCGTGAGAATCCAGACTTGTTTTGGTTATGTCCGCCAAGTATATTGTAGAGAGTGGCCGGGATAAACCATGAATCCGCCTTTGCATCCTCCATACTGTTCAGGGTGACGTACATGGTAATGTACAGTAACCACAAATCGACTTGATCCACCTTCCATAAGGAGCAGGGAGCAGGAGCAGAGGAAGCAGGATAAGCATGAGGAGAAGCCGGAGCATCATCATAAGCATCAGCATCGTGCGCAGCTTGCGCAGATTGAGAAGCATCATCATCAAAGATCGAGAAATCGAATTCATAAGCATCAGCAGCTTGAGCAGCTTGCGCAGCTTGAGCAGCTTTATCAGCTTGCGCAGCTTGCGCATCGTGCGCAGCTTGAGCAGCTTGCGCATCGTGCGCAGCTTGAGCAGCTTTATCAGCATACAGTTTACTTAGTAAATGGTTCACATTGTAAGGATCATCAGCAGTAGGATCAGCAGTAGGATCAGCATCAGGAACTTGAGCATCGTGAGAATCAGGATCAGGAACATACATGTCCGGTTGGTGGTACTGAACAGGGGACTTGATCTTGATTTCTTGCGCTTTGAGCTTCTCTAAATTGGGTGGCTTCTTCGAAGTTGGAGTGGCTTCCAGAACCGCGTAGGTTTCTAATAGTGTCTGGGACGAGGCTTCCAAAACTGTATCGGGTTGACAAACTGTCTGGGTTTTCGAGATTTAATGATAACGAATAGTCAGACATTGTTGTTGTAGAGTTGTCATTTGGATACTACGATTTCATTCAAATTTTTTACATCATGTAAGTCAAGTTTCTGCACTACACCAAGATATACCAACGAAAGACGCATGGGAAAGACCATAATGTCCCTCTGCCTTTAGCCTATCGTACTCGTCTTAGAAATGAAGCACATACATAATCGTACATAACTCATTGTTGAGACTCAGCGTGGGGGGCGAGGGAGACCTTGGAACCGAACGGCTTGATATTTCCGATAGAGACTCGAGAGGTTCCGATGTCTCTGATATGGGAACAGATTGGGCGGGTACGAACCTCTTCAGATTGCCCAAACGCAACGATCTGCAGTCTGGATGATTATAAGGTGTGTCCCACTTTATTTGAGACAACTGTACAACATGGAAATGCCGGTATATCTCAAGACAATGCGGAGGCGGAACTTATCATTCTGCAAAAGCTTTCTTTACCGAAGTATTTAGATGAGCTAGGTATTTCGAGATGTTCTGTCTGCAAATGCAGAGGCCGATGATTGATATTCGCAACAATTAGTGTTGAAAATATCAAAACGGTAAACAGCACGGTGTAATCCTAATGGTGTAGCAACCACGGGGCAGTGGAACACAACACGATTTTGAATCAACAAATTGCAGGATGTTAACGAGAATATCGTGTTTTTTTAGATCACGGCTCTCCATCAGCAACTCCGTATCGTTCTTTGTCGGTGACTTTCGAGAGTGTCCATTGAAGGACCAGCCAGCCGCACTTAAGCGATCGCCTCTTCCCCGCAATTCGTACTGGTGACATCCACGGCCAAAAGAACACGGGTCTTATTGATGTGCAATGCGTCATGAAAGGTAAAATCCTGCATCACCTTGGTTATTCGTGCGGGAAGCTCTTGGTAGGATCATGGTGGGAATTCCACGTAGTCGATCAACAGTCGATGGATTCCGCTCATGTACGTTCCATTACACTCACATCCCCATACGTTGGTTAACGCCCAATGAGTTGTAAGTGCATTTCTGAGATACTGTAATTGTCCATGCCATATTGAAAAATTGCTCTCGTTTGTTGTCACATTGTTCAGGCAGGTGCCCTACGTTGATGGTGCGATCAGTGGGAGAGGTGCAATGTGGGTAAAATCAGGGATGGCAAATTGACAGCAACATATTCTCAGCGGCTCGATCTCTGATAATTGTCCACATCAATCACGATGCATCCTGTTCACCGATGCAGTGCCCTGCCCTGTTAAGTTCTCTACATCAACCACTGCAACAACAATTGGAAAATGCCGCATGAACGCAAATCGGTTATCATGCAAGATGTATACGCTTTCATTTTACAATTAAAAACCAAAAAAAAATAGCATTTAAACGATCATCGGGCGGCTTTGCATACGAACTGAAGGGAATAAAATGAGTCTCGATATTCTCTCATTATTCCGTCGTCGACTGTAGCCTGGATGTTGAGCATTCGTTTTCAACTTTATTTCCCACTTTAATTGATAACAATGACAAGGAGTGATAACAACAATAACAACCTCGCATCTAATGGGTACATGAGGACGCTTTAGCGTTGTCGCGTTCCTTATCGCATTGGTGTGATCGTTGGAGACCTCGCTCATGGTGGTGTTCGCCCACACAGAGAAACTTGATCATCCTCGTGCTCGTCGTGTGCGGGTCCATAGACCTTCTCTTCACACTGAACCCAGAGTGGCACAACGCGACCGTTCACGGACCGACGCACCAAGCGCGTGCATCTGTTTCCAGGCCATATCGATGATAGCAGGTATAGTGTACGCCGTATTAAGCTGACGTGATGGTCTGACTCTATAAACGATAACTGGAAGAGCTTCTTGGTGCGGCTACGACGACGTGACACCAAATCGGGGTAGATGCAAGTATGTTGAACAAACTAGCAACATGCCCGATATTGGGGATATTGCCCAACGTTGCTCCCACTCCACATCATCGCGTTGCATTTATCAAAAAGTGATGTGTCTCAGAGGACGCCGCGAACTCATGTTGGTGGAAACGTAAGGTTCAGACAGAGCTTTGGTATCTTGCGGGTGCACGAGAAAGTTAGAGTTGATGAAAAACCTTGTGAAATTCGTCGATAAGAGTTCTAGAGGATGCGGGGTGGAGAAGCGCACCGTTGGTTTGTTACGCAAAGAGAAACCTAAACCCTATTGTTTGTTGGAAACCGGTAGTTTGTCGAATATTTATTACAGTTGTTTTCAAATAAAGTGGGAATTTAAATTCAGATAAATGTCAAAAAAGCTTCCGCATGTTTCATCTTGTCAAATCATCTTTATCCCGTAAACCGTGCGAAATCGGTTGACAACCTCCACGTACGTGCGGTAGTCCTTGTTAAAGTAAGTGTACTTGCGGAGCGTCCGACCCTCTGCGGCGACCGAGGCGCGGAACAGCTCATGAGTCCTGCTCCCGCGCACTCCCCCATGTCGCGTCATGAGGACGTACAAGTCCCGATGGAACCACCCGTTCAACACATTAACTGCAAGGTAGTCCATGACCTTCCCTCATCGTCGTACTTGCAAGGAAGCAGTCGACATAGCCGACCCGAAAAGGGCAATACGCATACGTGCTTCAGCAGGACGAGATGCGTGTCCGCGAGGTGCCCGACGATCTTCTCGTACACATCGATTTCTCGCCCGTGCGGCTCAACGTCAATGATCACCAAGTCGAATCAGTTGCTTCCGAGGTCCGTCGTCGTTGTCTCATCAAAGACGTCGCCGAGGATCTCGGTCATGCCGACGCCGTCTGCGCCACACGCGAGCTTCAGCGACCTAGCCGCGAAACCGCACGTCTCCGGCATGGCTTTGTCGATGCAGGTGTACTCGCAGAAGACGCAGGAATCAGAGAGGCGATCTGTCCGCGCTTGTCTGCGACCGCAGCCCACGTCGATGATGCGCAGTGGCTTGCGGTCGCTCGACGCAGCAAGCCCCACCTGGTTCATGAGGGCGCTACTGAATGCACCGTCTCCCCCGTTCTTGCTGTACGACGCGAAATTTTCTTCCAAGGTTGGAGGCTTCTTCGAGAACGCCTCGATGACGCGGGACGTCGCGATGTACAGGACAGACTCCATGTTGCACGAGGCATGTTTCTTGACCACACAAATCGCTCGCCCAGGTGCACACTCCTCATCCTCATCCCCTTCATAATCGACAAGTTCTGCGACGTCATCATGTTGGTCAGCCTCATGTTCATGTACAAACGATGATGACTCGCCGACCCCATTCTCCATCACAAATTGTACCCCGAAAACGTTTTAGGGTTGAACATTCCTAACCCAATCTCCAGAATACTTTATACCACATTTCTAGAAATTGCCATACCAGAACCCTTCGTACAAGAAAGACAAATACACGAGACATCTCTCAAACAACATCCATCCGCACTAGCAACCGCGGTGCAATTGAACGACGCATGGATAGCGATCACAGACACAATCGACCGTCGGTCAAAGTTGTACATTAAGAATTGATTCAAACATAACATACCAGTATCGACCGGTCTGAGTGCAATAAATAATGGAACTTCTCCCTGCAGGCCCACTCCACATCATCGCGTTGCATTTATCAAAAAGTGATGATAAGTACCATCGATTATGCGACGTCTCAGAGGACGCCGCGAACCTCATGTTGGTGGGAAACGTAGGGTTCACAGAGCTTGGTATTGCGGTGCAAGAGAAGTTGGAGCCTGATGGAAACCTTGTGAAAGATGAAGAGTTAGAGAGGATGCGTATTCACGAGGGTCTTTCAGAGGCAAGCAAAGCGGATGTTCTAAAGAAGGCGTGTCGAGATCGTGGACTGATGGTTTCTGGTGTCAAAACCGCATTGTGGAGGAGGCTGATGGAGGCGGAAGTTGTCGCTCGCCCCCCTAGAGGGTGCATCCTGTCTGCCAAATTCCGTTCAGAAATGAGGGCTATGCGCTCAGCACGCATGTGTGTGTCAACGGTCAAGTTAGAGTATCGCTTGACCGAGAGGGATCTCACGACCCTGAGTTGTGAACTCAAACGAAATCCGATGTATCGGTCAGCAGCACCGATGCGTTTATATCTTATCCGCGATGTGGCTCGGGTTGCGCTTGAGAAACATGCCTCATCCCATACACGTATTCGAGTCCCCGTCATCTCTGCGGATGAGCGACGTACCTCTCGGGAGACGTTGCTTTCCAAGAAGCTTGGTGACATGACGTTGGATTCCAGGATATTCTCCGTTTCGGAATCCGCATGCAGGGCCAGAGATTTGTACGTGAATTCTGGAAGAGGGGGGGGGTGCTGTGAAAGTCGCTGCAGACATCATTGCTACAAATACTCGCCTTCACATTTTTGGAGAGGGCTCTCGAGGATCGAGGGTGTGAACTTCGCAGTGACTCTCGTTTTGCACAGGTTTTGTTGACAACGACGACGGAGATGCAGAGGACATCGCTGTATCGATGCTTGAGATGAAGTTCTTTCACAACCACACTGAGTACGCTTCAATTCTAGACGATCTTTGGGAAGATGCCAGACGCGAGCGTGATGAGGAGTATGACAGCGACATCGACGAGTATGAGTACGAGTACGACAATTACCACCACATCGATCCTCATGAGCTGAGTTCGTCTGCCAAGTCGGAAGCCATGAAGCAGTGGGCTGATACACACGATCTTGACGATGTCCTTGATATACCTGAAAGCCTGCGATCATCTGTCTTTCATCTGAAGGCAGAGTGTATCGTTTCAGACACCAGGAAAGCGTGGCGTGCTCGCCAGCCTCGAATTCCAGGCCAAATCCTCAATAATATCGAGACGGTATTCTACCAGATCCTCAAGCGCACTCGCGACACAGAGTCCCTGGCATCCCTGCGATCCACACTCGAAGATGCAGAGAGTGGACTGTCTGCGCGTGTGGATGCCGTTTCTGTGATGTGGGATAAGATCTGTGAGTGGCCACATGCGATTCCCGGTGCGACCGTGATATTCGATACCGAGTTCAAGATTCTCAACGCGACCCATGCTACCTACATCGCTTCCGCGGAGAAGTTTCGTATCGATAAGGAGGAGAAGGCCCGTCTCAAGAAAGAGAGAGAGGATAAGTTTTGTATAGAGAAGGAGGAGAAGGCACGTCTCAAGGAAGAGAGAGACCGGTGCCTTTCGTACTGTCCTCTAGTTTATCGGTCTGATGTTGTTGCCGTGTTAAACTCGTCGAAGGTAAAAAAAACACAGTTGTTCTCAAATAATTACTTATTCGCGAGCCTTGCAATCCTTGAGCAATGACACGATCCTGGGGATTGTGAGGAGGAGGCGCTTTTGGCGCTGGATCTTTTTGTGCTCGATGTACTTGCGGTACGTGCGCTGGATCTTGCGCGCCGAGCACAACACTCGCAACCACTGGGACGCTATGTGCTGTGCAACGTCCCAATCCTGATTGACGAATCCATCAGATGACACCCAATCGATCATCTCGTCATCCACCTCAATGAACAGGCTTCTTACAATCTTGCGTGTGAGGGTAATGTAATCTACAGAACACCAAGAAGTGTACGGGAAGACGGCGTCCAAACCAAGAAGCATGCCTTGGAAGCGGGGACGCATATGTTATTTCGTCCGGCGAGACTGACATGAGATGGTTGATAAACAGCTTGGCGTGGTTTCCGTCGGTGAAGTCGTTGGCAGTCATTCCTCCGTGGCAGATAGACACCTGTTGTATTTCGTGGTCCACGTTTTTTGAACGGCGAGCTTGCAAGTACCTCCCAAACGCGCGCCAATGGGCGGAATGAGTTCTCTTGTGCGACGCACAAATGGATCCAACGGAACGCCCAAGTGACATTGGCAACATCGTTGTATAATTCAGTAAAGTTTGCCATTGTGTTTGTGGGTATTTGTGGGTATTTGTGGGTGTTTGTGGTTATCGGTTTCTTTTATGACAATTCAATTTTTTTTCACTGTCAGTATTTTACATGACAGCCTATATATGCACCCGAATTTGATTGCGGATAACAATAAAAATAAGTATGCACCCGGGGGGCTATTAAAAAGAAGTTTCTTTTTTTGTTTTCCCTTTATCTTCTTAAATCCTCAGCTTGCTTAAGGAGGAGAAGGCACGCGGTCGGGGCAGATCCAGCTACATAATCCGATGGAGTGACGAAATGCAGAGGAAGTAATTCATATTGCAATTTAGCTGGCCCCCACTAACTTGATGCCTCGAATGACCCCGCGCTTCACAACCTTCTTCTTCTTCTCCTCCTCCGTAGAGATTGCCACCAGCGAGGTCTCTTTCCACTCTGTTCCCTGTTTGCCCGCAAAGAACGCCTTGACCAACTTTGTGCTGAATACTGAATCTGTATCGTGTCCATAGTGGGACTCTTTCCACCGACCCTTGAGGTCCCCGATCCACACTGCGTCCGAAGACGAACCCGTCACATCAACCACCTCCTCTAGCCACTCGGTCAGGGGGTTGGCGCTGTCCGCAATACAAGACTTCCACTCGGTCATCGAGACCGGCAGGTTGTCGAAGATGCTGGAGCGCCCCGGTCGACGAAAGTGCTCGATGAGCAGCTGCGCCAGCGCAGACCTCCAGGTTGGTAGGATGTCGGCAAGGTCGTCGCGGCGCTCAAACTCGTGATCGCGATGTGGGTCGGGGTGTATCAAGAAATTTGAGCGCATAGGGACAACAACCATCCTCTTGACGAATGCGGTGTCTCCTCCGTCGAACTTGGGACAATCGCCTTCGTTGAAGACAAGAACAACGCCAGCCTGCCACATGAAGTCGGACGAGTTCCCCGTGTCACATGAGCGCCCGCAAACACGCACACCCTCTCCCCCCGCAATGCGCTTGATCAACGCCTCGTCCAGCGTGATGTTGGGTTTCATTTCTTCGGCCACCAGTAGCCTCACTCCTTTCATTGGCTTCAGTCCCACGTCATGGTCATCACGACTCCTGGCGAAGGATCCCTTTGTCAAAAACTTTGTCCCATTGCTGCTCCCGTACTCGTCGAAGAAGCTCCCAAGTAGGGCCATAAGTGTGCTCTTGCCGTTGTCCCCGGACGTCTTGTCGGTGAAGGCGAGGAACTTCTTCTCCTTGCGGCGACCGGACAGGAGCCCCGCGAAGAATGCGAGCATGACGTCACGCTCCTCGTCCACAGGCATGACTTTCCGCAAGAAGTCATCGAGCTCCTCCTTGCATCGCTTGAGGTGGTGGTTGTCCTCCCCCTGGTAATCCCACTTTGCGCACCTACTAATGTTGTCGGTCATCACGACTTTTCGGAACACTACTGTGTCCCTCGACGAGCTGTCGAAGACGCCGTTGTTGACTGCAAAGAGATCCGGGTTGATATCTAGGTTATCAGCGAATGTCTCGTCAAGGACGAGAGATGCAACGGATTGAAGGAACGTTTTGCGTCCCCTAACCGTGTCGACAAAACCCCGAATCTTCTCATTCGTCTTGTTATTCTTCTCAGCAGGGAACGTGGATTTTAACTCGGTTGCGATTACTTTTCTAATCATCATGTTGCTGCAGTTTGACCAGCGATTGGTAGCAGGGTTGCAGTAATACATGTCGCCTACACATTCATCCTTCTTGAAGTCTGGCACAAACTTGATTCGGCTGAAGAATTCTGGGGTGGCCTCCATGAATTTCTCCGCCAGAACATCCTCTGTGATGGAGGACGGGTCATCATCATCATCGTCTGTGTCATTTCCCCCACCCAACATGATGATGTTCAGGCCTTGCTCGAACGTCTCGTCCCTCAGCATCGGGCCCGCGAATGCCATCACGTTTGTCACTCCGCGATGAGACCTTGTGTACCGGATCAGCCTTAAAACTTCCCTTCTCTTTCAAATCCAGGTCCGCTACCATCATCGAGGTTGATATCCAGGCGTCCACATCCCTCAGCGCCGCCTCCATGGCCTCGACCGCCACGCTCTTCACCCTCCCTCCATCCACCTTGACCCACTGGCACGTGTCCTCCTCGAATATGTAGTAGCCCCCGCGGCCAGCCCCAGTCTTCTTCACGGACCCTTTCAACAAGAAGTGCGCGACCTGGCCCAGACCGTAGTCTCCCTTGTACCAATTGTCTTTTATTACATCTGGAATGAGCATCGCGTCCTCTGACGCAAAGAAGTAGTGTTTGTGAAGTGTGCTGATAATGAAGAAGGGTACGCTGTGTTTTTTACACTTCATTCGAGGACGAGTGGACGAGGCAGGCGCAAATGATGCGAAAGCTTCCGCGGCATGTGTGACAAGCAACAACACCGTATTGTATGCTAAATATGCGAAAGCATGAACCCAAACGATGTTGGATCATCATCGATTAACAGGATTCGACCGCCACATGTAGTATGTATGCACGTCGAGTGTTGCAAAAAAATCGTGCCTAACCATCAACAATTTTACATCCCTTGATCACTCCATTTTAACCTTCTTCTCGATTCTTGCAGACTCTTTCCACTCGGTTCCCTGTTTGCCCACAAAGAACGCCTTGACCAGCTTAGTGCTGAAAACTGAAGATGTCTCGTGTCCATAGTGGGACTCTTTCCAACGGATCTTGAGGTCCCCTATCCACACCGCGTCCGAAGACGCCCCCGTCACCTCAACCACCTCCTCTAGCCAATCGGTCAGGGGGTTGGCGCTGTTCGCAATACCAGACTTCCAATCGGTCATCGAGACCGGCAGGGTGTCGAAGATGCTGGAGCGCCCCGGTCGACGAAAGTGCTCGATGAGCAGCTGCGCCAGCGCAGACCTCCAGGTTGGTAGGATGTCGGCAAGGTCGTCGCGGCGCTCAAACTCGTGCTCGCGCTGTGGGTCGGGGTGTATCAAGAAATTTGAGCGCATAGGGACAACAACCATTCTCTTGACGAATGCGTTGTCTCCTCCGTCAAACTTGGGACAATCGCCTTCGTTGAAGATCATTACTACACCAGCCTGCCACATGAAGTCGAAAGAGTTCCCGGTGCCACACGAGCGCCCGCAAACACGCACACCTTCCCCCCCCGCAATGCGCTTGATCAACGCCTCGTCCAACGCGATGTTGGGTTTCATTTCTTCGGCCACCAGTAGCCTCACGCCCTTCATTGGCTTGAGACCCGCGTCATGGTCATCGCGGCTCCGGGCGAACGACCCCCTTTGTCAGAAATTTTGTCCCATTGCTGCTCCCGTACTCATCAAAAAAGCTACCAAAAAGAGCCATAAGGGTACTCTTCCCGTTGTCACCAGATGTCTTATCGGTGAAGGCTAGGAATTTCTTTTCCTTGCGCGACCGGACAGGAGTCCTGCAAAGAATGCGAGGACGACGTCGCGCTCCTCGTCAACAGGCATGAGCTTCCGCAAGAAATCATCGAGTTCATCCCTGCATCGCTTGAGGTGGTGTTGTCCTCTCCCTGGTAATCCCACTTTGCGCACCTACTAATGTTGTCTGTCATCTCGACTTTTCGGAACACTACTGTGTCCCTCGACGAGCTGTCGAAGACGCCGTTGTTGACTGCAAAGAGATCCGGGTTGATATCGAGGTTATCAGCGAATGTCTCGTCAAGGACGAGAGATGCAACGGATTGAAGGAACGCAGAACGTCCTCTAATTGTGTCGACAAACCTCCGAATCTTCTCATTCGTCTTGTTATTCTTCTCAGCAGGGAATTTGGATTTTAGCTCGATTTTGATTACTTTGCTAATCCGCATGTTAGAACAGTTTGACCAACGATTGGTAGCAGGGTCACAGTAATACATGTCGCCAACACATTCCTTCTTCTTGATTTCTGGCACAAACTTGATTCGGCTGAAGAATTCAGGTGAGGCCTCCATTAACTTCTCCGCCAGCACATCCTCAGTGATTGAGGACGACGACAATGAGTCATCATCAGTTCCCCCCCCCACGTGGATGTTGATGGTGTTGTTGACCTGGAAGATGTTCTGCGTGATGCCATACATGTTCTTCGCGTGGGACTCTTGAGCCTTGAATATCATGTTATGGATTGTGTTGATGACCTCCTTGTCTCGGATCTTGCATGCGTTGCACGTGATGGATTGCACATTTACATATTGGCTTTCACTTCCCATATTCATTAATGCGATTTGCACGTCGGTGCTCTTCACAATGGCACTGCTAATTGTTTTGCCATCCATTGTCCGCAGCTCGCATTCGTAGTGGCCTTTGTCGCTAGGCACGTTCTTCATGAACCCCGGGTCTTCGTGGATCGGGAACTTGTCGATCAGCGATCCATAATATTTGTCATCGACCTCCACCATGTATTGCTTCTTATGGATTGCTCCTTTCGCTCCGTTTTCCATATTGAACTCGATGCTATCGTGTACGACATCCAATAATATCATGTTATCAATGTGCAAGTTTATTAGCTTTACCTTCAGGTCCTTGATGATGCGATCCTTGTCGAGTTTCACACCCAGTTTGTTGTCGTTGGTGTCCCATTGTCGGATCCATTCAGCGTACCCCATCGGGTCATCCTCCTTGGCAAGGAAGCATAGTGTCCCTAGAGTGATCTTTTGCGGATTAAGATTGGCCCACACCTTTTCGTGATTGGTGTCACAGAACTTTGAGGGGCATTTTTTTGCAAAAGCCTTCCAGATCGCGAGGCGCTGAGTGTCGGTGCCCGTGTCCACTGTGTTCTTTAACGCCATCCCGATCTTCAGCCATGAATCGTATCCGCTTGCTCTATGTGCATCTAGTATGTCCACGAGATTGTAGAGGGATTCCACATCCATTCCATGATGCGAGTCGAAAGTCTTCTTAGGCTCCGACAAGTTGTCGTCACCACGAATCACCATTTCCTCCTGGCCGTGTTTTGTGTATGGGCTGTGGCCCCCCTTCGGATGCACACGGATGCTCAGATTCTGCACGAGTGTATCGAGATCCATTTGCTGTACGTCACGTTTCGCGAACGAGCCTGCGGCAATATCGAATTGGTACCAGGCAGTGACTTTCCACGGGTGGGCCTCATCCGGTTTCTTCGATCCGTACAAGAACCACCTGCCGCCCCGTTTGATCACGCTTTCGTCATATATCTTCCCGGGATCCATTTCGGCCAGTCCAGGAATGCAAATGGTGCTCGAGAACGCCATGTGTTCGGATACATCGTTGACGAAGTGCTCTCTGATGGCGAGTTGGATCTCTGGGTGTGTGATGACATTTGGCATGAACACGTGTAGACCATCTTTGTACACCCTAAGTGTTTCTTGTCGAGTCTTGGATTTGGCTTCTCGAGGATCACGACGTCCATGTGCTGCTGGTCTACAAAGTACTTGGTGGCCGACACGAGCGCGTCCATGAAATTCTCGATGTGCTTCTGTGTGTAGATGCGCTCTGGGGTTGTCTGTCGCATGTCCAGATCAACGATGACGGGCGAGGTGTCTGTGTGGGCCTCGACGATAGACATGGGTCGACCCTCATCCCTGAGCGCGTGCACGTAGGCCTCGCGGAACGCCTGTGCCTGAGGTCCACCATCAGGGATCGCGAACGAACCGAACATGGGGTCCCCCATAGCACCGTGGGTTGCCTCGGTGGGGGCAGGGAAGTTCTTGACATGTGCCGCCGCCAGAAGAACATCGAGGGATGACATATCGGGTGTTTAAATAGTAATGCAATGTATTATCGTTTTCACTTTATACAGAATCGAGAAAATGTGAAAATGGGATGTGAGAAATTAATACAATAAGACAACAAATACAGTATCATTGCGATACGGTTCTCATCCAAGTGGTGGCAACATATATACTTGAATAGCATGAGGTAAACACATAGTAACCACACAACGAAGTATGATTTTAGGGTATGTATTAATGTGCAAATGTTGAAATGGGCAATGGGCGATGGGCAAATGGGCAATGGGCAAATGTAAAAATGTAAAAATGGGATGTGAGAAATTAATACAATAAGACAACAAATACAGTATCATTGCGATACGGTTCTCATCCAAGTGGTGGCAACATATATACTTGAATAGCATGAGGTAAACACATAGTAACCACACAACGAAGTAAGATTTTAGGGTATGTATTTATGTATTAATGTATTAATGTGCAAATGTTGAAATGGCAATGGGCGATGGCAAATGGGCAATGGGCAAATGTGAAAATGGGAAAATGGGATGTGAGAAATTAATACGATAAGACAACAAATACAGTATCATTGCGATACGGTTCTCATCCAAGTGGTGGCAACATATATACTTGAATAGCATGAGGTAAACACATAGTAACCACACAACGAAGTATGATTTTAGGGTATGTATTTATGTATTAATGTATTAATGTGCAAATGTTGAAATGGGCAATGGGCGATGGGCAAATGGCAATGGGCAAATGTAAAAATGGGAAAATGGATGTGAGAAATTAATACAATAAGACAACAAATACAGTATCATTGCGATACGGTTCTCATCCAAGTGGTGGCAACATATATACTTGAATAGCATGAGGTAAACACATAGTAACCACACAACGAAGTAAGATTTTAGGGTATGTATTTATGTATTAATGTATTAATGTGCAAATGTTGAAATGGGCAATGGGCGATGGGCAAATGGGCAATGGGCAAATGTGAAAATGGGAAAATGGGATGTGAGAAATTAATACGATAAGACAACAAATACAGTATCATTGCGATACGGTTCTCATCCAAGTGGTGGCAACATATATACTTGAATAGCATGAGGTAAACACATAGTAACCACACAACGAAGTAAGATTTTAGGGTATGTATTTATGTATTAATGTATTAATGTGCAAATGTTGAAATGGGCAATGGGCGATGGGCAAATGGGCAATGGGCAAATGTAAAAATGGGAAAATGGGATGTGAGAAATTAATACAATAAGACAACAAATACAGTATCATTGCGATACGGTTCTCATCCAAGTGGTGGCAACATATATACTTGAATAGCATGAGGTAAACACATAGTAACCACACAACGAAGTATGATTTTAGGGTATGTATTTATGTATTAATGTATTAATGTGCAAATGTTGAAATGGGCAATGGGCGATGGGCAAATGGGCAATGGGCAAATGTAAAAATGGGAAAATGGGATGTGAGAAATTAATACAATAAGACAACAAATACAGTATCATTGCGATACGGTTCTCATCCAAGTGGTGGCAACATATATACTTGAATAGCATGAGGTAAACACATAGTAACCACACAACGAAGTATGATTTTAGGGTATGTATTTATGTATTAATGTGCAAATAGTTGGCAACATGTACTCCCCTCTTTTTTTTAAAAAGAGGGGAGTACTTGTCTCATACCCATACCATGCTGTTCAGGCGTGATATATCCAAAGCCACTACCTACCTGTTCAGGATCTGAATCAATGTTTGGGACAGTGTCATCATATGCGGAATCATCACATGTGGAATCAGCATGTGCGGAATCATCATATGCGTAATCATCATCATCATCATCATCAGATGATGAGGACTTGATGGCACCGGAGTAGTACAAATCTCGGAGTTCTCCGTTCATTCGGACTGTATCGGGCGCTTCAATGTCAAGCCACGCGAGGGTGCGAGTGGTTTTGACACCTATCGCAAAAGATGGTTCGGATACGGGTGTAGAACAGGGTAAGGAGCATTCAAGGTCAAGCCACGCAGGAGCATTTCCATGTCTCCATGCACCACTGCGCCATAGAAAAGGGTTCAAATAGTTGGCAACATGTACTCTCCCTCCTCCGTCATATCCACTCAGATCGAGCGCAGAGATCAGTCCTTTCGAAGACTTACTGCAAGATGATCCAGATGATCCAGAGAAGGAGACGCTGCGAGACACTCTTGTTTCACGGAAGGACAGACGCATGCGCAATATATCAACCAAGTTTATATATATCAAGTTTATCTATATCAAGTTTATCTATATCAAGTTTATCTATATCAAGTGCACCCATCGCGAGACGCGGTGACACTTTCGATACATTCAGTTGTGACAACCGTCTGCGAAAGTGTCCAGAGTCCATACCTCCGTCATAGGCAGCAGTATCAAAGCGAAGCTTGAGTGCCACCAATAGAAGGTCGTGATCACCAGACACGTCAAATGTGTCCTCACATTCATGATATGATATGTTCAGTTGTCTGGTGACAGACTGTGGGAAATTCATTAGAAATTGTTGGAGTTTAGGGTTTTAATTGGTTTGAGTTATTCATTGTTTCCGGACTAATCCAATTCAATTTGTTTGATATTTTGTGGCAGAGGCATTCATCGAGCGACCGAGTGGATGTAGCCTGTCTCTATATGTGGACTGTGACAAACAGTCGGAAAGCGTGAGATAAGAATGGGGATTTCACGGCGGTATCTTGTCCACTCCTATCGATTGATCGTCCGTCCGTCCGTCCGTCCGTCCGTCCGTCCAGCTGGGACCCAATGCCCCCCAAAAATAGAGTGGGACTTCACGAATGAACGAAGAGCATCGTGACATGCATGCGCGGCAAACGACGTATATTCGTCCTCCTCGTCCTGTCTCAAACTCCATCGATCGATCGATCGTCCATCTGGGACCGAAGGCTCCCCAAAAATAGAGTGGGAGTTCACGAACGAACAGAGAGCATCGTGAAGACGTGACGACATGCATGCGCGGCAAACGGTGCATATTCGTCCTCCTTGTCATATGTGTGACATGGTGGATCTCGATTGCACCTCGTAAAAACGCCCGATTATCACGGTATAAAGCTCGCGACAGCCATCTTGGCTGTGTCAAGCCTTCCCTTCCCTTGTGTATCATCCATCCATGTCGCACCACACTCAACACGTCGTGTACGCCCTCGTCGAGCGCGAGTTCCTGGGCAAGTCCCCGTTGGTCGTAAAGGTCAGCCGGACCAGCCAGCCGTTCTGCGAGAGGCTCTCGCAGTACCCCAATGGATCCCAGCTCATTTTTGCCATCCATGTTCGAGATGCACAAGCGTGCGTGGATGCAGAGGCGACACTGCTCGGGTACATGCGCGGTGGTTACGATTCCAGAATACAGCCACGAAGAGATGTGGGTGCCGAGTACTTCGAGGTGGGCGAAGCCACCGTTTACAATGGTATGTTAGCGAACATTTTGAAGTACGCCTGGTATGGCGAAGCCTGCGGTGACGAACAGAATGAGTGAGACGAACAGTGACTCGCGCGATGCTATATTGGTTGGCGCTTCGCTTCGCTTCCCCTCCCAAGCGTTTCTGAGAGAAGTCGACTCGACCATATTTTTTAGCACCTTTCCAAGTTGCAATTCATATAAAGGTGTCCCGCTTTGTTGAAGAAGACACCACCAATGACAATGTCTGAATCAAGGATACCTGATATTCCCAATGTATTGGTGGATGTAATATTGTCCCAGATATGCTGTTGCGTTGTGGAATCATTGAGACGCCTGCCCACAGGCTCCCCTTTGAAGACGGTTCGTGTGGCATTGCGTCCGCTTGTGAGCGTATGTATGTTGAGTCAGGAGAGCGCTACCTTCGTCGGCGAGGACATATGGGAAACTGTTTTCCAATTGGTCTGCAGGATCTTCAGCAGAAAAGTGTGTGGAGGTGATGATGTGAAATGCTCGTATCGAAACGCGGTAATGCTGATTCTCGGACGCGGATGTGAGTGGTGTGACGCTCACCCGAATACTTCCAAAGTGTATTGGCAGTTTGGCACACGCATTTGTCAGACATGTCTACAGGAAAACACTATTTGCGATTTTGCTGTCAAGAATGACCTAAAGGGGTTGGGTCCAGAGGTTGTTTCTTATATTTGTCGGGGACTGCCCTCCATCACAATTTGCATGTACAAACGATATGTCGACCTCACCTACGACCTCACATTTCTCTGGAGCGCCGATGTGTATGCGCGTGCGCGGGAGTTCCTTATAAAGAATGCGGTTTGTTTCGGCGACAGTTCTTCTTATTCTTGCTACACCGAGCTTTGCGAACTCGCAACAGCAAAAGTAATCGCGGACAAGGAGGCTGCACGCCTCTCGTGCGTCTCCATGCGGAAGGCATCGTTGGATGAATTGGATGACCACATCATGTCGTCTCAAGATCTTGCACATGTGTTCAATTGCTGCGCAAGTGTTGTTCCCAAGGGTCAGCTGCGCGACAAGCTGGTGCCCAATGGTCAGTTGGTGGTGTCATGCACAACAGACGATATTCTTGGGGTTACGCACGCTCTGCTCAACCGCAAGCTTACCGGCTTCATTACAAAATTATGCATTGATCTCAAAGACCTGCCCCTCGATGTCATAATTGCACATGCTGGCTCGATATCTGGTGCCGTGATGGCTGACGTTGCTTCCTCGGTGGGCGATTTCCCCAAGCTGACGCATGCCGTGTTTTCACGCAATTATGGAGATGACATTAAGCAGGCATGTATCGCTTCACAAGATGCTGAAATTCGCAAGCAAGTGCACTGTATGGTTGCGAATATCGTGAAAAGAATATGCGTGCGTGATTGGGACTCGATGTTCCGCGGTGTGTTCGAGGTACGCAGATGCAAGTGGTCTCGTTATATTGATCTATTTCACAAGCTAAGTGTCGCGCATCGACGTATTATCCTGGATCAACCCAGTGCACACGGTGTGTGTTGCAGACAATGTAATAAGGAGTTCAAAACAGTTTCGGACTTGATCCATCATGTCAAGGTTTCTCTTGTTCACCGCCCCCATACGGGTGTGTGATAATTAAAGGCACTGGATACATCAGCTTGACACCACAGACTGAGACACAAACATTGTAATGTGACTCGACCAATTTGAGTAGGGAGGAGTGTATAGAATATCCTTGAACCGTTTAGTTTTGATGTGTAACCCCAATGCATGCCCACAACGTGTGTCCATACCGAAGCACGCCGTTCACCTTTAAAAGACTAAAGTCGGCGGAACAGTAAAATGATGTCGAGTCACACTGCGACCACTCTCGTCACTGCGGATCCTGTCGAGTCAGTCACATGGAGACTTCATGATCAGCTCGTGCGTTTTCTTTGCCGCGTGGTCTTCATGCAGGATGCGTTTGATTCCTTCGTGTATTTTGGCGTACTTGATTTTGGACATGTCCGGGTACGACGACCGATGAGGACATTATTTAATTTTATTCTCAAAAGTATTTAGAATATGTTCAACCAAACATTTGACGCAAGCACAGCACTGTCAAGTATTTTCTTATGGGTTTTGTTCGGACATCTGTCTAATTCTATTAAACTGTGATTTGCAACGCATTATGGTTTCGCATCCATTTGTTGTGCATATGATTGGAATCGCTACATTTTTCTTTCTTTTTACAATATTGGACCCAAGCAACAAAAAACACATATCGATTGTATGGCTCAAGACTATATTTGTATACACAATATTCATTATAATGACCAAGTCAAAGTGGTACTTTATTGCACCAATATTAGGACTTTTGTTGATAGACCAAACACTAAAAAAGCACGTAGCCATCCAAACAGAACGGCGGAACAGTAAAATGAAACATATATCAGATGGAAATAAACGACATCGCCGTTAGAAAATTGGCGTTAAGAATGGTTTCTGACTTCGGTGTTAAAAACTTCTGTGTTTATTGGTTTTACAAGAAAAACAAAAACAACACTTATTTTTTGGCATTTTGGGCATGTTGCGTTTAAAATCTCACATATATAATATATGCATGTCATGCAAATACCATATTTGTTAACAATAATACTTGGACTAGTCGGCTCATGCACAAGCATAATATTACCATTAAATGAACAAAGCATTCTCGACCAAGTAAACGATTATAGAAGAATTCACTGCTCTACACTAGTTTCATTGAATCCAGCAATTTCAAAATCCGCACAAACATGGTCCGATTACCTTGCGAAAGAAAATAAGTTCGAACATAGCGATTCAGGTCTATATGGAGAGAACCTTGGTTGGTTTTCGTTTTCAGCTTTAAATACCATAAATTTAACGCATTATTATACCAGGTCGGTAAGTTTGTGGTACGATGAAGTTGACTTCTACGATTTCAATACGCCCCGTTTTTCTCCATCTACTGGTCATTTTACACAATTAGTTTGGAAAGCTACCACAGAAATCGGTATCGGTATTTCGTATTCAGAATCTAACAACAATATTCTTGTGTGTATGCAATACTACGTTCGTGGAAATCAAAACAGTGTTGCAGAATTTGAAAAAAATGTACTGACAGGAAATTATAAATCTCCCATTCTTGAGAACTGCAACCTACCTAGTTCACCATCACCATATCCTCGACCCCCTATCAAGACTCCAAAGAAGGTGAAGAAGGTCAAGAAATCGACCACGCACCACAACGAAATCGACCAATCACCACAACATTCACCACAAAAATCGCCATCACCATCTCCTAGACCACAACAATCACCATCTCCTAGACCACAACCGCGACCACCAATGTCTCCATCTCCATCTCCATCACCCACACAAACTAATGAGTATATAAAGGTGACAACCCGTTACCCTTTTTCACAAATTCCATCTCCGGACGAAATTGCAGTAACTTACGTAAATGATACTCTTTGTCCAGCATATATCAACCTACTAAATCGCGAAAACATGATACAAAATACTTGTAAAATACAATTGGTATCATCCACTGCTGTATACTATGGGTCTTGGGTGTACGGTATTAGTTATAATCGGTTCAGAGAGATGTTACAAAGTTCGTATTTTACAAATGAAGCAAAGTTACCATGCGGTAGCACGGTCGCTGTGTATAACGTATCAACAAATGATTCATTCAGATATGCCGCCAATCGCGAAACGTGTTTAACTGTATAATTTGAATGATATCCCCTGAAACCAGATACAGGCAATGAATGATCTGCGGAAGACGACAACGTCTTGCGAACTCCCACGTTTTCCGCCATCTTTGTCTGTCGTCGACTGAGGTGTGCTTGCATCATGCGGTCGATGCATCTCAATGACCACCAAACCCAATACAGCAAGGGACATTTGATATTGAGACACCTTGTCAATACAGATACTGTCTTCAGGTGATTGACACAAAAAATTCAAGGCATCTAAAGACACTGAATTTACATGTTCAAAGTACCCTGAAAACTGATGGCTAACATCGTGCGCATCAATAATCCTGTTCAAAGCGTTACTGTAATCAAATATATCTGATAGTCGGAGATTCCAGGTGCTCCCGCACATATACGAAACTTCGTCTGGATATCTTTTACAAGGAATGGGCGTTCCTGCCTCCCGGTGGATTTTTACTGGTTGCGAAACATGGCCTGGAGCGGAATTGTGATTCCTCTGTGCTGATATCTCAGGCTAGCGAGTCGTTCCGGAGACTCTAAATTCTGAGTAGAAATTTCAAAAAATCCGCTGGGAGGAAGGAACGCCCATTAAGGGGCACTATTTAGTATTTTCTGTTCCGCTGACTGTAGCAGCGTAAGAACGTGTGAGGAACATCTCAATGGCCACCAAACCCATGCCCTTGAGCCCACAGAAACGAATCCACTCGATAGTCAGAGATTCCAGGTGCTCCCGCACATACAACAGCCCCTCCAATAAGACATCCGAGTACGCAGTCGGGGCTTCGTCCTGCCTCGAGAGCTGCATCTTAAATGTTATGTCGTCCACAAGAGGGTGCCGCTTGAAGTAGCCGACGAAACTCACACGGGACTTGCCACCGCGCCGAATCCAAAGGTCGTACGCGAGCCCATGTATTAAATTTCCCAAGGTATGGTCCAAACCAGGAAAAAGAATGCTCCTCGCGCCACCCGGGACGGTCGAGTCCTCAAACGAGACGCGCTCGGCACGGACGTCTTCCGAGAGAGCAATGATGGCTCGGACAAGGAAGCGGAACCCTAGAAAAACGAGGTAGTAAGGGGACAGGCTCGGGTTCACGCTCTCAACGAAAAAATCGAACTTGTCGGGAACCGAGTCGTCGTCCAAAACAGGCTCCTTGTAACGAAAATAGCAAGAGGAGACTGGAGAATATCTCGCATGCTCTCGACCGGAGCCAAGCCTCGCAGTCGCCGTGATGTTCACAGCCTCACCGACGCCGCCACACATGATGTTGGGGCGCAAGACAGTAAGTAACACACTGTCACCCGACCGCTGGTCAACAGGAAACAGACGCTTCAAACGCTCCGTCTGGAACGAGACGCCTGACGCGTCACGAATTACAAAGTCTCCGCTCACCACATCAAACACCTCATTCCCGGTGTTCCGCACGGCCAAGGTGCATTGGTAGTCGCCAGGGGCGAAGTTCTCCAACTCGTTGGGAGTCAGACACAAAGGCACAAGCAACACACGGAGAGCCAACATCTCGTTGTGCATCACGGACGTGTTCTCAAGTACGCGCACACCACCACCACCGCCCCCAGGAGGAACCACAGTGTCGAACGCCGCGGTCTCCACACAAGCGATGATCGCACGACGCAACGAATTCACGATGCACAAGTCGACGCCAGAAACTGAGAAGGACCCTCCGATGTTACCATGTATGAAGTGATCCGTACCGACTGAGGGTGAAGGGATCACAGGAGCCAGAACGTCTCCTACACGAATCGACATTTCTAAAGCTACGACAGGAATAATACACAACAATATCTACATCATCGAAGAAAACATTTATACTCGGTTTCAAAAACCAAATCGAAACAATCTCCAAGGAAACAATTGGGCGTTCCTGCCTCCCGGCGATTTTTTTGAATTTTCCAAGCAGAAGTTAGAGCCGTACGAACGACTCACTCACTCGCCAACCAGAGATTTAGCTCTCCGCGGAATTGCGATTCCGACCAGACCAGGCTCCGAAACCAGTCAAAATCCCTCCGGGAGGCAGGAACAAAAGTACTGGTGCAAATTGTCAATACAACAGATATTGTCTTTAGGAGATTGACACAAAACATTCAAGGACATAGAAGTTACGTTTTCAAAGTAGCCTGAAAAGTCAAGTGCTGGCTCACATCGTGCGCATCAATAATCATTTACAAAGCGTTCCTGCCTCATAATCAAATATTTCTGCTACATCTGGAATATATATTTTCGCTTGAGCAAACTGAACACATTTCTGAAAAGTTTGCTCTACGGTGGCAAGAAAGAAACGTGTCTTGTCTAACACAAGACCTAGCTGCTGTCCAGATTCACAAGGACCCTGTACTCGGGGCCAGACGCCTCGGTATCCATCAAAAGCAAGCAGACATCGGCGTGACCAGCCTTCGCAGCCGCCCCCAAAGCCCTGCTGTAGCTAGAGTTCGCCAGGGCCCTGTACTCAACTCCAGCCACCGCTGGATCCATCAGCAGCTTGCAGACATCTGCGTGACCTGCCTTGGCAGCCGCCCACAATGCCATGCTGTCGCAAGAGTTCGCCCTGGCCCTGAACTCAATTCCAGCCACCTCTGGATCCATGAGCAGCCTGCAGACATCTGCGTGACCAGCCTTGGCAGCCGCCCACAAGGCCCTGCTGTCACTAGAGTTCGCCCTGGCGATGTACTCAAGTCCAGCCACCTCTGGATCCATCAGCAGCTTGCAGACATCTGCGTGACCTTCCTTTGCAGCCGCCCACAAGGCCCTGCTGTTGATATTGTTCGCCCTGGCCATGTGCTTGAGTCCAGCCACCTCTGGATCCATGAGCAGCTTGCAGACATCTGCGTGACCTTCCTTTGCAGCCTCCCACAAGGCCCTGCTGTTGATATTGTTCGCCCTGGCCATGTGCTTGAGTCCAGCCACCGCTGGATCCATCAGCAGCAAGCAGACATTGGCGTGACCTGCCTTCGCAGCCGCCCACAAGGCCCTGCTGTTGATATGGTTCGCCCTGGCCCTGAACTCAAGTCCAGCCACCGCTGTATCCATCAGCAGCTTGCAGACATCTGCGTGACCTTTCGTTGAAGCCACCCACAAGGCCCACCTGTTGACAGAGTTCGCCTGGGCCCTGTACTCAACTCCAGCCACCTCTGGATCCATGAGCAGCTTGCATACATCTGCGTGACCTGCCTTGGCAGCCACCCACAAGACCCTGCTGTCGCTAGAGTTCGCCCTAGCGCTGAACTCAAGTCCAGCCACCTCTGGATCCATGAGCAGCTTGCATACATCTGAGTGACCTTCCTTGGCAGCCTCGCGCAAGGCCCAGCTGTCGCTAGAGTTCGCCCGGGCCCTGAACTCAATTCCAGCCACCTCTGGATCCATGAGCAGCTTGCATACATCTGCGTGACCTGCCTTGGCAGCCTCCCACAAGGCCCTGCTGTTGATATGGTTCGCCCGGACCCTGAACTCAATTCCAGCCACCTCTGGATCCATCAGCAGCTTGCAGACATCTGCTTGACCTTCCTTGGCAGCCAGCGCCATGCTGTCTCTAGAGTTCGCCCGGGCCCTGAACTCAAGTCCAGCCACCTCTGGATCCATGAGCAGCTTGCAGACATCTGCGTGACCTTCCTTTGCAGCCACCCACAAGGCCCTGCTGTCCCTAGAGTTTGCCAGGGCTCTGAACTCAAGTCCAGCCACATCTGGATCCATGAGCAGCTTGCAGACATCTGCGTGACCTTCCTTTGCAGCCTCCCACAATGCCCAGCTATCGCTAGAGTTTGCCAGGGCTCTGAACTCAAGTCCAGCCACCTCTGGATCCATGAGCAGCTTGCAGACATCTGCGTGACCTTCCTTGGAAGCGAGAGACAATGCCCAGCTGTCTCTAGAGTTCGCCATGGCCCTTAGCTCAATTCCAGTCACCGCTGGATCCATCAGCAGCTTGCAGACATCTGCGTGACCTTCCTTTGCAGCCACCCACAAGGCCCTGCTGTCGCTAGAGTTCGCCCGGGCCCTGAACTCAATTCCAGCCACCGCTGGATCCATCAGCAGCTTGCAGACATCTGCGTGACCTTCCTTTGCAGCCAGCCACAGTGCCATGCTGTTGCTAGAGTTCGCCAGGGCCCTGAACTCAAGTCCAGCCACCGTCGGTATTTAGTACTTCTTTGAGGGTCGTTTGAAACAAAGAAAATCCTGTTTGAATTGTTCGTTTGATTCATTCTTAGATTCAATCGGAGATAACCTTGATTCAATCGATCTTTGTTTCCTGTTTGAATTAGTCGGCCATCAAACCTACCGATTGAGTTCCGTTTGAAACAAGGTTGGTTGTTTCAAACATGACTCAAACCATGTTCAAATAGATCTTAATCAAGCCGTCATCAACGTGCCCCTTGAAAAAGGTTTGAAACAAGGTTGGTTGTTTCAAACATGACTCAAACCATGTTCAAATAGATCTTAATCAAGCCGTCATCAACGTGCCCCTTGAAAAAGGTTTGAAACAAGGTTGGTTGTTTCAAACATGACTCAAACGATGTTCAAATATATCTGTTTTTTCGTAAAGCAATGCAAGCACTGAAGACTGAGGGCGCATATTTGGACAGCAGGACTCTTCGATCTTTGTTACAGAAATTGAAAGCACCATAATGAATGAATCCTTAGATAGTTAAACATGATAGTAATTAGTGATTGAAGAGCTAGAATATATATGCTACTAAGGAAGTGCAGTTGGCCACGAAGTAGTTCCTCAGGTACGAATTGACGAAACTCCAGCATGCTGTGCTTCTTGTTCATCAACGACATCGTCTTCAGCCTCAAGGTCATCAGCATCCAGGCGTTCTGACGCGAGACTAGTCGCAAGAGTGAGACCTGCAGACAAATGTTCGTTGGTGAGCGTTAGTTCGGATACATTGGCAGCAATGCGCATTCTTCCGACTTTCAAATAGCAGCCATGGTTCAAACCAAATTCGCTATCTGAATGCGCACCTGTTTTGCACCTCGAGCATTGGAACTCTTGCGGCTCCATGATGAGCTGGACGATAGGTCGACTTGCTGCAGCTGCCTTAATGCCTGCGGAACAACTCGAAAAAGCAAGTCAGTCAAAGTCGAGACAAATTCTGGTCAAGTAAGGCACCACTTGACGAGACGCAAAACGCAGTACCTTAACCGCACGCGCGGGGGCGGAGAAGCAGGTCGCTACAGTCTTGGGTTGAAGCACAACAATTCCCAAAGCAAAGTACCGCGGAAGCAAAGTGCTCGCGCGTGTAGGTATTGACGGATCTCAGAAGCAATTCGGGAATGGCTGAAGCTATGAAAGCAAGCTCAGTCCAAGTTAATTCAAGGAAAGCAGGCAGCATGTCGCTATCTGACTGCGCACCTGTTTCACACCTCGAGCATTGGAACTCTTGCGGCTCCATGATAGGTCATTTTGCTGCAGCTGCCTTAATGCCTGCGACACAACTCTGGTCAAGTAAGGCACCACTTGACGAAACGAAAAATGCAGTACCTTAACCGCACGCGCCGGCGTGGGCGGAGAAGCAGGTCGCTACAGTCTTGAGTTGAAGCACAACCATTCCCAAAGCAAAGTGCCGCGGAAGCAAAGTGCTCGCGCATGTAGGTATTGACGGATCTAGGAAGCAATTCGGGAATGGCTGAAGCTATGAATAGATCAGTCCAAGTTAATTCAAGGAAAGCAGGCAGCATGGTGCGCTATTCTGCAGGAATATCGCATAGTCGAGAACCAATTGACGTGCAGTGAACAGTGAAAGCTTGCACAGCCGCTAAGTTGAAGCGCTAACCCATTGCGCTGACCAGTTTGAACTGTACAGCATGCAGTACCGCCGTAACCGCACGCGCATGGGCGGAGAAGCAGGTCGCCACAGGATATTTGAATCGGATTCTCGGGCCTGCGCCTGCGGTGCATGCGGGATCTGCGTCGCAGGACCTAGACAACCCTGATGGGGGTCATGCTAATGAAACCTGATGAACAATGGGGGATAATGATCCCGAAACTTCTCATGTACCCAAATATGATTATTCCGATTCTGGAAAACAAAAGATCATAACCAGATTCAACGGGACGAGGAAGTTCTGAGCTTAGAGAACTGGTTACAGATCCGCGCCTTTTGAACGGCGACCAGTTGGGACCCTGCACGCCAGTAGGCTTCCTTCACTTTGAGAATGGTTTCTAAACTTCTTGGTTACCTAAATATGATTATTTAGATTCAGGAAAACATAAGGTCATAGCCAGATTCGAAGGGACGAGGAAGTTCTGAGCTTAGAGAACTGGTTACAGATCCGCGCCTTTCGAACGGCGACCAGTTGGGACCCTGCACGCCAGTAGGCTTCCTTCACTTTGAGAATGGTCTCTAAACTTCTCAGGTACCTATATATGATTATTTAGATTCAGGAAAACATAAGGTCATAGCCAGATTCGAAGGGACGAGGAAGTTCTGAGCTTAGAGAACAGGTTACAGATCCGCGCCTTTCGAACGGCGACCAGTTGGGACCCTGCACGCCAGTAGGCTATCCTCTACTTTGAAAATGGTTTGTAAACTTCTCAGGTATCTATATATGATTATTTAGATTCAGGAAAACATAAGGTCATAACCAGATTCGAAGGGACGAGGAAGTTCTGAGCTTAGAGAACAGGTTACAGATCCGCGCCTTTCGAACGGCGACCAGTTGGGACCCTGCACGCCAGTAGGCTATCCTCTACTTTGAAAATGGTTTGTAAACTTCTCAGGTATCTATATATGATTATTTAGATTCAGGAAAACATAAGGTCATAACCAGATTCGAAGGGACGAGGAAGTTCTGAGCTTAGAGAACTGGTTACAGATCCGCGCCTTTCGAACAGCGCAGATCGGTAACTACTGATTTAAACTCAGAACTTCCTCGTTCCTTCGAATCTGCTTCTGATCTTTGGTTTTCCTGAATCGGACTGATCACATATAGTTACCTGACAAGTTCAGGGACCATTTTCCTACTGTAGGATAGTTTATGGGGTTCAGGATCTCAACTGGTTACGGTTTAAAGAGCGCAGATCGGTAACTACTGATGTAAACTCAGAACTTCCTCGTTCCTTCGAATCTGCTTCTGATCTTTGGTTTCCTGAATCGGACTGATCACATATAGGTACCTGACAAGTTCAGGGACCATTTTCCTACTGTAGGATAGTCTATGGGGTTCAGGATCTCAACTGGTTACGGTTTAAACAGCAGAGATCTGTAACTTGTGATTTAAACTCAGAACTTCCTCGTTCCTTCGAATCTGCTTCTGATCTTTGGTTTTCCTGAATCGGACTGATCACATATAGGCACCTGACAAGTTCAGGGACCATTTTCCTACTGTAGGATAGTTTATGGGGTTCAGGATCTCAACTGGTTACGGTTTAAACAGCGCAGATCGGTAACTACTGATTTAAACTCAGAACTTCCTCGTTCCTTCGAATCTGCTTCTGATCTTTGGTTTTCCTGAATCGGACTGATCACATATAGGCACCTGACAAGTTCAGGGACCATTTTCCTACTGTAGGATAGTTTATGGGGTTCAGGATCTACATTCAACCTCAACTTGGTTACATAGCCAGACTTCAACTTGGTTACATAGCCAGACTTCAACTTGGTTACGTAGCCAGACTTCAACTTGGTTACATAGCCAGACTTCAACTTGGTTACATAGCCAGTTGTGACACTTGAGATTACAGCCATCATCTTGCTAGCACCTACACCCCACCCTAGATTTTTGTCTAGCCAATGAAAGCACAACTAATGTACTACAAGGTACGGATTTGTGCAGATTATCGCTAGGCGCTCGCCCGCCTCGGATTCAAAGCTTCCTACCTCTCGGCAGCCTACATATGGGAGCTTAGCTACATTTCGAAGTGCAATATCTTCGACCACCTTGAATTCCGTTTGATATTGTCTTGATTGACTTCCGTCTGATTCAATGAATAAGCTGCTTGAATTGAATCACTGATTCAAACTGTTTTCAAGGTACCCTGATTCAAGGGGAAAACCGCTTGATAGGGGTTCATTGATTCAAACCAGTTGATTCAAACGATTTCAAAGGTCTGCCTAAATACCGACGACCTCTGGATCCATCAGCAGCTTGCATAAATCTGCGTGACCGTCCTTCGCAGCCGCCCACAAGGCCCTGCTGTCGCTAGAGTTCGCCCGGGCCCTGAACTCAATTCCAGCCACCTCTGGATCCATCAGCAGCTTGCAGACATCTGCGTGACCTTCCTGTGCAGCCACCCGCAAGGCCCAGCTGTCTCTAGAGTTCGCCACAGCCCTGTACTCAATTCCAGCCACCTCTGGATCCATGAGCAGCTTGCAGACATCTGCGTGACCTGCATTGGCAACCTCCCACAAGACCCAGCTGTCTCTAGCGTTCGCCAGGGCCCTATACTCAATTCCAGCCACCTCTGGATCCATGAGCAGCTTGCAGACATCTGCGTGACCTGCCTTGGCAGCCACATAGAGAAGCTTGTTTTCATTTTGGTTCGCCCTCAATTGTAGGGCCCCCTTAACCTGTACAAGAGGATTGGACACCAAGCATTCTACTAGAAGGTATGTGCGCCCCCCTTTCGCCATCATCTCTCCAACTCGCTGTGGTGGTCGGATCAGTACGGTAATGGGCCATCCAGAAAATCTGTTGTGCAGATTTTTACACACTAATACAATCTTGGGGTTGGAAGAGAATAGGGCAATACGATCAATAATGTCATGGGGAAACGTTAGGAATGATCGCGTGGGCGAATGCATGTTCGATTAACATGTTTGTACATGCATGCAAGCGCACAGGATGGTATAAATAAATACTGAGTTGGGATAAACCCTATAAACCCTATAAACCCTATAAACCCTTGGTTGCACTTGCCTGGCATGCAAGCGGCAAGCGGCACTTTCCTGGCGGTATCTGCAAGCGGTACAGAATGGGTGTTCCTGCCTCCCGGCGATTTTTTTGAATTTTCAAAGCAGAAGTTAGAGCCGTACGAACGACTCACTCGCCAACCAGAGATTTAGCTCTCTGCGGAATTGCGATTCCGACCAGACAAGGCTCCGAAACCAGTCAAAATCCCTCCGGGAGGCAGGAACAAATGTACAGGCTCAAATTGTCTTTCTTTCTTACATGAAGGAATTCAAGTTTCATCAAGTTTTGTTACCGATCTTGTCAATTCAGGAGGAAACATTCAAGGACTGTAAAGACACAGAAGTGAGTTACATCTTCAAAGTAGCCTGAAAAGTCAAAGTGCAGGCTCACATCGTGCGCATCAATAATCATTTTCAAAGAGTTCCTGCCTCAGAATCAAATAATATTTATGCTACATCTGGAATTATTGGGCACACGCGTGATATTTTCGCTTGAGCAAACTGAACACATTTCTGAAAAGTTTGAGGAGAGTGGATAAATACATGCTCTACGGCGGCAAGAAACGTGTCTTGCCTAACACAAGACCTAGCTGCTGTCAAGATTCACAAGGGCCCTGTACTCGGGGCCAGCCGCCTCTGGATCCATCAAAAGCGAGCAGACATCAGCGTGACCGGCCTTCGCAGCCGCCCACAAGGCCCTGCTGTCGCTAGAGTTCGCCCGGGCCCTGAACTCAAGTCCAGCCACATCTGGATCCATCAAAAGCAAACAGACATCGGCGTGACCGGCCTTAGCAGCCGCCCATAAGGCCCAGCTGTTGACAGAGTTCGCCCGGCCCCTGAACTCAAGCCCAGCCACCGCTGGATCCATCAGCAGTTTGCAGACATCTGCGTGACCTGCATTGGCAGCCTTACACAACGCCCTGCTGTTGTCATTGTTCGCCCTGGCCCTGTACTCAAGTCCAGCCACCTTTGGATCCATCAGCAGCTTGCAGACATCTGCGTGGCCTGCATTGGCCGCCGCCTCCAAGGCCATGCTGTTGACAGAGTTCGCCCGGGCCCTGAACTCAAGTCCAGCCACCGCTGGATCCATCAGCAGCTTGCAGACATCTGCGTGACCTTCCTTTGCAGCCTCACACAAGGCCCAGCTGGCCATATGGTTCGCCCTGGCCCTGTACTCAAGTCCAGCGACCGCTGGATCCATCAGCAGCTTGCAGACATCTGCGTGACCTTCCCTTGCAGCCGCCCACAAGGCCATGCTGTCGATAGAGTTCGCCCTGGCCCTGAACTCAAGTCCAGCCACCGCTGGATCCATCAGCAGCTTGCAGACATCTGCATGACCTGCATTGGCAGCCGCCCACAATGCCCAGCTGTCTCTAGAGTTCGCGATGGCCCTGAACTCAAGTCCAGCCACCTCTGGATCCATGAGCAGCTTGCAGACATCTGCGTGACCTTCCTGTGCAGCCACCCACAAGGCCCTGCTTTCGCTAGAGTTCGCCAGGGCTCTGAACTCAATTCCAGCCATCGCTGGATCCATCAGCAGCTTGCAGACATCTGCGTGACCTTCCCTTGCAGCCGCCCACAAGGCCCTGCTGTCGATAGAGTTCGCCCTGGCCCTGTACTCAAGTCCACCCTCCTCTGGATCCATCAGCAGCTTGCAGACATCTGCATGACCTGCATTGGCAGCCGCCCACAATGCCCAGCTGTCTCTAGAGTTCGCCATGGCCCTGAACTCAATTCCAGCCACCGCTGGATCCATCAGCAGCTTGCAGACATCTGTGTGACCCTCCTTGGCAGCCACATAGAGAAGCTTGTTTTCATTTTGGTTCGCCCTCAATTTTAGGGCCCCCTTAACCTGTACAAGAGGATTGGACACCAAGCATACTGCTAGAAGGTCGGCGCGCCCCCCTTTCGCCATCATCTCTCCAACTCGCTGTGGTGGTTGGATCAGTCCGGTAAGGGGCCATCCAGAAAATCTGTTGTGCAGAGTTTTACAAACTAATACAATCTTGGGGTTGGAAGAGAATAGGGCAATACGATCAATAATGTCATGGGGAAACGTTAGGAATGGAAACGATGATCGCGTGTGCGACTGCATTTTTGATGTACATGCATGCATGCAAGCGCACAGGATGGTATAAATAAATAATGAGTTGGGATAAACCCTATAAACCCTATAAACCCTATAAACCCTATAAACCCTATCAACCCTGGGTTTCACTTTCCTGGCATGCAGGAGGCAAGCGGCAAGAGGCACTTTGCCTGGCGGTATCTGCAAGTGGTATAGAATGGGTGTTCCTGCCTCCCGGCGATTCTTTTGAATTTTCAAAGCAGAAGTTAGAGCCGTACGAACGACTCACTCGCCAACCAGAGATTTAGCTCTCCGAGGAATTTCGATTCAGACCAGACCAGGTTCCGAAACCATTCAAAATCCCTCCGGGAGGCAGGAACAAATGTACTGGTGCAAATATAGATATTGTCTTCAGGAGATTGACACAAAACATTCAAGGACATAGAAGTTACATCTTCAAAGTAGCCTGAAAAATCAAAGTGCTGGCTCACATCGTGCGCATCAATAATAATTTTCAAAGCGTTTCCTGCCTCATAATCAAATATTCCTGCTACATCTGGAATTATTGGGCACATGCAGCGATATTTCCGTTTGAGCAAACTGAACACATTTCTGAAAAGTTTGAGGAGAGTGGATAAATACTTGCTCTACGGTGGCAAGACCCAGCTGCTGTCAAGATTCACAATGGCCATGTACTCGCCAGCCGCCTCTGTATCCATCAAAAGCGTGCAGACATCGGTAATTAAGACTTAACACTCCATGCATAACCTCAACAATATATGCTGTTGACAGAGTTCGCCCGGGCCCTGAACTCAATTCCAGCCACCTCTGGATCCCATGAGCAGATTGCAGACATCTGCGTGACCTGCCTTGGCAACCTCCCCCAAAGCCCTGCTGTTGACAGAGTTCGCCCGGGCCCTGAACTCAATTCCAGCCACCGCTGGATCCATCAGCAGCTTGCAGACATCTGCGTGACCTGCCTTGGCAGCAGCCCACAAGGCCCTGCTGTCGCTAGAGTTCGCCCGGGCCCTGAACTCAAGTCCAGCCACCTCTGGATCCATCAGCAGCTTGCAGACATCTGAGTGACCTGCCTTGGCAGCCGCCCCCAAGGCCCTGCTGTTGATATTGTTCGCCCTGGCCCTGTTCTTGAATCCAGCCACTGCTGGATCCATCAGCAGCCTGCAGACATCTGCGTGACCTGCCTTTGAAGCCGCCCCCAAGGCCCTGCTGTTGATATGGTTCGCCCTGGCCCTGAACTCAAGCCCAGCCACCTCTGGATCCATGAGCAGCTTGCAGACATTTGCGTGACCTTCCTTTGCAGCCTCCCACAAGGCCCAGCTGTCGCTAGCGTTCGCCCGGGCCCTGTACTCAATTCCAGCCACCTCTGGATCCATGAGCAGCTTGCAGACATCTGCGTGACCTGCCTTTGAAGCCGCCCCCAAGGCCCTACTGTTGATATTGTTCGCCCGGGCCCTGTACTTGAGTCCAGCAACTGCTGAATCCATCAGCAGCTTGCAGACATCGGCGTGACCGGCCTTCGCAGCCGCCCCCAAGGCCCTGCTGTTGATATGGTTCGCCCTGGCCCTGTACTTGAGTCCAGTCACATCTGGATCCATGAGCAGCTTGCAGACATCTGCGTGACCTGCCTTGGCAACCTCCCCCAAAGCCCTGCTGTTGACAGAGTTCGCCCGGGCCCTGAACTCAATTCCAGCCACCGCTGGATCCATCAGCAGCTTGCAGACATCTGCGTGACCTGCCTTGGCAGCAGCCCACAAGGCCCTGCTGTCGCTAGAGTTCGCCCGGGCCCTGAACTCAAGCCCAGCCACCTCTGGATCCATCAGCAGCTTGCAGACATCTGAGTGACCTGCCTTGGCAGCCGCCCCCAAGGCCCTGCTGTTGATATTGTTCGCCCTGGCCCTGTACTTGAATCCAGCCACTGCTGGATCCATCAGCAGCCTGCAGACATCTGCGTGACCTGCCTTTGAAGCCGCCCCCAAGGCCCTGCTGTTGATATGGTTCGCCCTGGCCCTGAACTCAAGCCCAGCCACCTCTGGATCCATGAGCAGCTTGCAGACATTTGCGTGACCTTCCTTTGCAGCCTCCCACAAGGCCCAGCTGTCGCTAGCGTTCGCCAGGGCCCTGAACTCAAGTCCAGCCACCTCTGGATCCATGAGCAGCTTGCAGACATCTGCGTGACCTTCATTGGCAGCCTCACACAAGGCCCGGCTGTCGCTAGAGTTCGCCAGGGCCCTATACTCAAGTCCAGCCACCGCTGGATCCATCAAAAGCATGCAGACATATGCGTGACCTTCCTTTGCAGACTCACGCAAAGCCCAGCTGTTCATATGGTTCGCCCGGGCCCTATACTCAAGTCCAGCCACCTCTGGATCCATCAGCAGCTTGCAGACATCTTCGTGACCTTCCTTGGCAGCATCACGCAATGCCCAGCTGTTCATATGGTTCGCCCTGGCCCTGTACTCAAGTCCAGCCACCTCTGGATCCATCAGCAGCTTGCAGACATCTGCGTGACCTTCCTTGGCAGCATCACGCAATGCCCAGCTGTTCATATGGTTCGCCCTGGCCCTGAACTCAAGTCCAGCCACCTCTGGATCCATCAGCAGCTTGCAGACATCTGCGTGACCTTCCCTTGCAGCCGACACCAAGGCCATGCTGTCGTTAGAGTTCGCCCTGGCCCTGTACTTAAATCCAGCCACCTCTGGATCCATGAGCAGCTTGCAAACATCTGCGTGACCTTTCGTTGCAGCCGCCCACAAGGCCCTGCTGTCTCTAGAGTTCGCCCTGGCCCTGAACTCAAGTCCAGCCACCTCTGGATCCATGAGCAGCTTGCAGACATCTGCGTGACCTGCCTTGGCAGCCTCCCACAATGCCCAGCTGGCGTTAGAGTTCGCCCTGGCCCTGAACTCAATTCCAGCCACCTCTGGATCCATCAGCATCTTGCAGACATCTGCGTGACCTACATTGGCAGCCAGCCACAATGCCCAGCTTTCGCTATAGTTCGCCCGGGCCCTGAACTCAAGTCCAGCCACCGCTGGATCCATCAGCAGCTTGCAGACATCTGCGTGACCTTCATTGGCAGCCGCCCCCAATGCCCTGCTGTTTCTAGAGTTTGCCAGGGCTCTGAACTCAAGTCCAGCCACATCTGGATCCATCAGCAGCTTGCAGACATCTGCGTGACCTGCCTTGGCAGCCGCCCACAATGCCCAGCTGGCGTTAGAGTTCGCCCTGGCCCTGAACTCAAGTCCAGCCACATCTGGATCCATCAGCAGCTTGCAGACATCTGCGTGACCTTCCTTGGCAGCCACATAGAGAAGCTTGTTTTCATTTTGGTTCGCCCTCAATTGTACGCCCTTAACCTGTACAAGAGGATTGGACACCAAGAATACTGCTAGAAGGTCGGCGCGCCCCCCTTTCGCCATCATCTCTCCAACTCTCTGTGGTGGTTGGATCAGTCCGGTAAGGGGCCATCCAGAAAATCTGTTGTGCAGAGTTTTACAAACTGATACAATCTTTGGGTTGGAAGAGAATAGTGCAATACGATCAAGAATGTCATGTGGAAACGTTAGGAATGGAAAAGATGATCGCGTGTGCGACTGCATGTTCGATGTTTATGCATGCAAGCGCACAGGATGGTATAAATAAATAATGAATTGGGATAAACCCTATAAACCCTATAAACCCTTGGTTGCACTTGCCTGGCATGCAAGCGGTAAGCGGTAAGCGGCACTTGCCTGGAATGCAAGCGGTAAGCGGCAAGCGGCACTTGCCTGGAATGCAAGCGGTAAGCGGCAAGCGGCACTTGCCTGGAATGCAAGCGGTAAGCGGCAAGCGGCACTTGCCTGGCGGTATCTGCAAGCGGTATAGAATGGGTTTTCCTGCCTCCCGGCGATTCTTTTGAATTTTCAAAGCAGAAGTTTGAGCCGTACGAACGACTCACTCGCCAACCGGAGATTTAGCTCTCTTCGGAATTGCGATTCCGACCAGACCAGGCTCCGAAACCAGTCAAAATCCCTCCGGGAGGCAGGAACAAATGTACAGGCTCAAATTGTCTTTCTTTCTTACATGAAGGAATTCAAGTTTCATCAAGTTTTGTTACCGATCTTGTCAATTCAGGAGATCGACACAAAACATTCAAGGACTGTAAAGACACAGAAGTGAGTTACATCTTATAAGTAGCATGAAAAGTCAAAGTGCTGGCTCACATAGTGCGCATCAATAATTTCTGCTACATCTGGAATTATTGGGCACACACAGCGATATTTTCGCTTGAGCAAGTTTGAAGGAGAGTGTATAAATACGTGCTCTACGGTGGCAATACCCAGCTGCTGTCAAGATTCACAATGGCCCTGTACTCGGGGCCAACCGCCTCTGGATCCATCAGCAGCTTGCAAACATCTGCGTGACCTTCATTGGCAGCCTCCCCCAATGCCCAGCTGTCGTTAGAGATCGCCCGGGCCCTAAACTCAATTCCAGCCACATCTGGATCCATCAGCATCTTGCAGACATCTGCGTGACCTTCCTTTGCAGCCTCACGCAATGCCAAGCTGTCTCTAGAGTTCGCCCTGGCCCTGAACTTGAGTCCAGCCACCGCTGGATCCATCAGCAGCTTGCAGACATCTGCGTGACCTTCCTTGGCAGCCTCACACAAGGCCCTGCTGTTGATATTGTTCGCCCTAGCCATGTACTCAAGTCCAGCCACCGCTGGATCCATGAGCAGCAAGCAGACATCTGCGTGACCGGCCTTTGCAGCCTCACACAAGGCCCTGCTGTCTCTAGAGTTCGCCAGGGCCATGTACTCAAGTCCAGCCACCGCTGGATCCATGAGCAGCTTGCAGACATCGGCGTGACCTGCCTTGGCAGCCTCCCACAAGGCCCCGCTGTTCGTAGAGTTCGCCCGGGCCCTGAACTCAATTCCAGCCACCTCTGGATCCATCAGCAGCTTGCAGACATCTGCGTGACCTTCATTGGCAGCCTCACGCAAGGCCCAGCTGTCGCTAGCGTTCGCCCTGGCCCTGAACTCAAGTCCAGCCACCGCTGGATCCATGAGCAGCTTGCAGACATCTGCGTGACCTTCATTGGCAGCCGCCCCCAATGCCCGGCTGTAGCTAGAGTTTGCCAGGGCTCTGAACTCAAGTCCAGCCACCTCTGGATCCATCAGCAGCTTGCAGACATCTGCGTGACTTGCCTTGGCAGCCGCCCACAAGGCCATGCTGTTGATATGGTTCGCCCTTGACCTGAACTCAATTCCAGCCACCTCTGGATCCATGAGCAGCTTGCATACATCTGCGTGACCTTCCTTGGCAGCCACATAGAGAAGCTTGTTTTCATTTTGGTTCGCCCTCAATTTTAGCCCCCCCTTAACCTGTACAAGAGGATTGGACACCAAGAATACTGCTAGAAGGTCGGCGCGCCCCCCTTTCGCCATCATCTCTCCAACTCGCTGTGGTGGTTGGATCAGTCCGGTAAGGGGCCATCCAGAAAATCTGTTGTGCAGAGTTTTACACACTAATACAATCTTGGGGTTGGAAGAGAATAGTGCAATACGATCAAGAATGTCATGGGGAAACGTTAGGAATGGAAACGATGATCGCGTGTGCGACTGCATGTTCGATATATATATCTTCAGGAGATTGTCACAAAACATTCAAGGACACAAAAGTTACATCTTCAAAGTAGCCTGAAAGTCAAACTGCTGGCTCACATAGTGCGCATGAATAATAATTTTCAAAGCGTTTCCTGCCTCATAATCAAATATTTATGCTACATCTGGAATTATTGGGCACACGCAGCGATATTTTCGCTTGAGCAAACTGAACACATTTCTGAAAAGTTTGAGGAGAGTATATAAATCTCGCCCTACGGTGGCAAGAAAGAAACGTGTCTTGCCTTACACAACAAGACCCAGCTGCTGTTAAGTTTCACAATGGCCCTGAAATTGAGTCCATTCACTGCTGGATCCATCATCAACTTGCGGACATCTGCGTGACCTTCATTGGCAATCTACCCCAATGGCCCTATACTCAAGTCCAGCCACCTCTGGATCCATCAGCAGCTTGCAGACATCTGCGTGACCTTCATTGGCAGCCTCCCACAATGCCCAGCTGTCGTTAGAGTCCGCCCGGGCCCTGAACTTGAGTCGAGCCACCGCTGGATCCATCAGCAGCTTGCAGACATCTGCGTGAAGTGCCTTGGCAGCCGCCCCCAAGGCCCTGCTGTCTCTAGAGTTCGCCAGGGCCCTGAACTTGAGTCCAGCCACCGCAGGATCCATCAGCAGCTTGCAGACATCTGAGTGACCTGCCTTGGAAGCCTCACACAAGCCCCTGCTGTCGCTGAAGTTCGCCCTTGCCCTGAACTTGAGTCCAGCCACCGCTGGATCCATCAGCAGCTTGCAGACATCTGCGTGACCTTCCTTGGCAGCCGCCCCCAAGGCCCTGCTGTCTCTAGAGTTCGCCAGGGCCCTGAACTTAAGTCCAGCCACCGCTGGATCCATCAGCAGCTTGCAGACATCTGAGTAACCTGCCTTGGCAGCCTCACACAAGCCCCTGCTGTCGCTGAAGTTCGCCCTGGCCCTGAACTTGAGTCCAGCCACCGCTGGATCCATCAGCAGCTTGCAGACATCTGCGTGACCTTCCTTGGCAGCCGCCCCCAAGGCCCTGCTGTCGTTAGAGTTCGCCCTGGCCCTGAACTCAAGTCCAGCCACCGCTGGATCCATGAGCAGCTTGCAGACATCTGCGTGACCTCTTGTTGCAGCCTCCCACAAGGCACTGTTGTTGACAGAGTTCGCCCTGGCCCTGAACTCAAGTCCAGCCACCTCTGGATCCATGAGCAGCTTGCAGACATCTGCGTGACCTGCATGGGCAGCCTCCCACAAGGCCCAGCTGTCGTTAGAGTTCGCCCTGGCCCTTAATTCAAGTCCAGCCACCTCTGGATCCATGAGCAGCTTGCAGACATCTGCGTGACCTTCATTGGCAGCCTCACACAAGGCCCAGCTGTCGCTAGTGTTCGCCAGGGCCCTGAACTCTAGTCCAGCCACCTCTGGATCCATGAGCAGCAAGCAGACATCTGCGTGACCTGCATTGGCAGCCGCCCCCAAGGCCTAGCTGTCGTTAGAGTTCGCCCTGGCCCTGAACTCAAGTCCAGCCACCTCTGGATCCATGAGCAGCTTGCAGACATCTGCGTGACCTTCTTTGGCAGCTGCCCACAAGGCCCTGCTGTCGCCAGAGTTCGCCAGGGCCCTGAACTCGATTCCAGCCACCTCTGGATCCATCAGCAGCTTGCAGACATCGGCGTGACCGGCCGTCGCAGCCACATAGAGAAGCTTGTTTCCATTTTGGTTCGCCCTCAATTGCAGGGCCCCCTCAACCGGTACAAGAGGCTTGAACACCAAGCATGCTGCTAGAAGGTCGGCGCGCCCCCCTTTCGCCATCATCTCTCCAACTCGCTGTGGTGGTTGGATCAGTCCGGTAAGGGGCCATCCAGAAAATCTGTTGTGCAGAGTTTTACAAACTAATACAATCTTTGGGTTGGAAGAGAATAGGGCAATACGATCAAGAATGTCATGGGGAAACGTTAGGAATGATCGCGTGTGCGACTGCATGTTCGATGAACATGTGTGTACAATGCATGCAAGCGCACAGGATGGTATAAATAAATACTGAGTTGGGATAAACCCTATAAACCCTATAAACCCTATAAACCCAATAAACCCTTGGTTGCACTTGCCTGGCATGCAAGCGGCAAGCGGCACTTGCCTGGCGGTATCTGCAAGCGGTACAGAATGGGTGTTCCTGCCTCCCGGCGATTTTTTCGAATTTTCAAAGCAGAAGTTAGAGCCGTACGAACGACTCACTCACTCGCCAACTAGAGATTTAGCTCTCCACGGAATTGCGATTCCGACCAGACCAGGCTCCGAAACCAGTCAAAATCCATCCGGGAGGCAGGAACAAATGTACTGGTGCAAATTGTCTTTCATTCTTTAATGAAGGAATTCAAGTTTCATCAAGTTTTGTAACCGATCTTGTCAATACAACAGATATTGTCTTCAGGAGATTGACACAAAACATTCAAGGACTGTAAAGACATAGAAGTTAAATCTTCAAAGTAGCCTGAAAAGTCAAAGTGCTGGCTCACATCGTGCGCATCAATAATCATTTTCAAAGCGTTCCTGCCTCATAATCAAATATTTCTGCTACATCTGTAATTATTGGGCACACGCAGCGATATTTTCGCTTGAGCAAACTGAACAAATTTCTGAAAAGTTTGAGGAGAGTGGATAAATACTTGCTCTACGGTGGCGGTGTCTTGCCTAACACAAGACCTAGCTGCTGTCAAGATTCACAATGGCCCTGTACTCGGGGCCAGCCGCCTCTGGATCCATCAAAAGCGAGCAGACATCGGCGTGACCGCCCTTTGCAGCCGCCCCCAATGCCCTGCTGTTGACAGAGTTCGCCCGGGCCCTGAACTCAATTCCAGCCAACTCTGGATCCATCAGCAGCTTGCAGACATCTGCGTGACCTTCCTTTGCAGCCTCACACAAGGCCCAGCTGTCGCTAGCGTTCGCCCGGGCCCTATACACAAATCCAGCCACCGCTGGATCCATCAGCAGCTTGCAGACATCGGTGTGACCTTCCTTTGCAGCCGCCCCCAAGGCCCTGCTGTCGCTAGAGTTCGCCCTGGCCCTATACTCAAGTCCAGCCACCTCTGGATCCATCAGCAGCTTGCAGACATCTGCGTGACCTTCATTTGGCAGCCTCAGCCCACAATGCCCCAGCTGTCGCTATAGTTCGCCAGGGCCCTGTACTCGGGGCCTGCCGCCTCTTGATCCATCAAAAGAAAGCAGACATATGCGTGACCTTCCTTTGCAGCCGCCCACAAGGCCCTGCTGTCGTTAGAGTTCGCCAGGGCCCTGAACTCAAGTCCAGCCACCGCTGGATCCATGAGCAGCTTGCAGACATCGGCGTGACCGGCCTTGGCAGACGCCCACAAGGCCATGCTGTTGATATTGTTCGCCCTGCCCCTGTACTCAAGTCCAGCCACCTCTGGATCCATCAGCAGCTTGCAGACATCTGCGTGACCTTCCTTTGCAGCCGCCCACAAGGCCCTGCTGTTGTTAGAGTTCGCCCGGGCCCTGAACTCAATTCCAGCCACCTCTGGATCCATCAGCAGCTTGCAGACATCTGCGTGACCTGCCTTGGCAGCCGACCCCAAGGCCCTGCTGTCGCTAGAGTTCGCCAGGGCCCTATACTCAAGTCCAGCCACCTCTGGATCCAACAGCAGCTTGCAGACATCTGCGTGTCCTTCTTTGGCAGCCTCACACAAGACCCAGCTGTCGCTAGTGTTCGCACAGGCCCTATACTCAAGCCCAGCCACCTCTGGATCCATCAGCAGCTTGCAGACATCTGCGTGACCTTCCTTGGCAGCCGCCCCCAAGGCCCTGCTGTCTTTAGAGATCGCCCTGGCCCTGAATTCAAGTCCAGCCACCTCTGGATCCATCAGCAGCTTGCATACATCTGAGTGACCTTCCTTTGCAGCCACCCCCAAGGCCCTGCTGTCGCTAGAGTTCGCCCTGGCCCTGAACTCAAGTCCAGCCACCTCTGGATCCATCAGCAGCTTGCATACATCTGAGTGACCTTCCTTTGCAGCCACCCCCAAGGCCCTGCTGTCGCTAGAGTTCGCTTGGGCTCTGAACTCAAGTCCAGCAACCGCTGGATCCATCAGCAGCTTGCAGACATCTGCGTGACCTTCTTTTGCAGCCTCACAAAATGCCCTGCTGTCTCTAGAGTTCGCCCGGGCCCTGAACTCAATTCCAGCCACCGCTGGATCCATCAGCAGCTTGCAGACATCTGCGTGACCTGCCTTGGCAGCCTCACGCAAGGCCCAGCTGTCGCTAGAGTTCGCTAGTGCCCTGAACTCAAGTCCAGCCACCGCTGGATCCATCAGCAGCTTGCAGACATCTGCGTGACCTGCCTTGGCAGCCAGCCACAATGCCCAACTGTAGCTAGAGTTCGCCTTAGCCCTGAACTGAACTCCAGCCACCTCTGGATCCATGAGCAGCTTGCAGACATCTGCGTGACCTTCCTTGGTAGCCACCCACAATGCCCAGCTGTCGCTAGAGTTCGCCCGGGCCCTATACTCAAGTCCAGCCACCTCTGGATCCATGAGCAGCTTGCAGACATCTGCGTGACCTGCCTTGGCAGCCGCCCCCAAGGCCCGGCTGTAGCTAGAGTTCGCCCGGGCCCTGAACTCAATTCCAGCCACCTCTGGATCCATCAGCAGCTTGCATACATCTGAGTGACCTTCCTTTGCAGCCACCCCCAAGGCCCTGCTGTCGCTAGAGTTCGCTTGGGCTCTGAACTCAAGTCCAGCCACCTCTGGATCCATGAGCAGCTTGCAGACATCTGCGTGACCTTCCTTGGCAGCCACATGGAGAAGCTTGTTTTCATTTTGGTTCGCCCTCAATTGTACGCCCTTAACCTGTACAAGAGGATTGGACACCAAGCATACTGCTAGAAGGTCGGCGCGCCCCCCTTTCGCCATCATCTCTCCAACTCGCTGTGGTGGTTGGATCAGTCCGGTAAGGGGCCATCCAGAAAATCTGTTGTGCAGAGTTTTACACACTAATACAATCTTGGGGTTGGAAGAGAATAGGGCAATACGATCAAGAATGTCATGGGGAAACGTTAGGAATGGAAACGATGATCGCGTGTGCGACTGCATGTTCGATGTTTATGCATGCAAGCACAGGATGGTATAAATAAAATCAGACTAGCAGTGTTGACAATTTTATGCACAGGATGGTATAAATAAATAATGAGTTGGGATAAACCTATAAACCCTATAAACCCTATAAACCCTTGGTTGCACTTGCCTGGCATGCAAGCGGCAAGCGGCAAGCGGCACTTGCCTGGCGTTATCTGCAAGTGGTACAGAATGGTTTTTCCTGCCTCCCGGCGATTTTTTTGAATTTTCAAAGCAGAAGTTAAAGCTGTACGAACGACTCACTCGCCAACCAGAGATTTAGCTCTCTGCGGAATTGCGATTCCGACCAGACCAGGCTCCGAAACCAGTCAAAATCCCTCCGGGAGGCAGGAACAAATGTACTGGCGCAAATTGTCTTTCTTACATGAAGGAATTCAAGTTTCATCATGTTTTGTAACCGATCATGTCAATTCAGGAGATTGACACAAAACATTCAAGGACTGTAAAGACACAGAAGTTACATCTTCAAAGTAGCCTGAAAAGTCAAAGTGCTGGCTCACATCAATAATCATTTTCAAAGAGTTCCTGCCTCATAATCAAATATTTCTGCTACATCTGGAATTATTGGGCACACGCAGCGATATTTTCGCAAGAGCAAACTGAACACATTGCTGAAAAGTTTGATGAGAGTGGATAAATACTTGCTTTACGGTGGCAAGACCCAGCTGCTGTCAAGATTCACAATGGCACTGTACTCGGGGCCAGCCTCCTGTGGATCCATCAAAAGCGAGCAGACATCGCCGCCTGACCGGCCAGAGTTTGCAGCCGCCCCCCAATGCCCTGCTGTTGACAGAGTTCGCCCGGGCCCATGTACTCAAGTCCCAGCCACCTCTGGATCCATGAGCAGCTTGCAGACATCTGCGTGACCTTCCTTTGCAGCCTCATGCAAGGCACAGCTGTCGCTAGAGTTCGCCCTGGCCCTGAACTCAATTCCAGCCACCGTAGGATCCATAAGCAGCTTGCAGACATCTGCGTGACCTTCCTTTGCAGCGCCCCCAGCGCCCATGCTGTCGCTAGAGTTCGCCCGGGCCCTGAACTCAAGTCAGCCACCGCTGGATCCATCAGCAGCTTGCAGACATCTGCGTGACCTTCCTTGGCAGCCACGCCACAATGCCATGCTGTCGTTAGAGTTCGGCCAGGCCCTGAACTCAAGTCCAGCCACCTCTGGATCCATCAGCAGCTTGCAGACATCTGCGTGACCTTCCTTTGCAGCCTCACACAAGGACCAGCTGTCGCTAGCGTTCGCCAGGGCCCTGAACTCAAGTCCAGCCACCGCTGGATCCATGAGCAGCTTGCAGATATCTGCGTGGCCTTCTTTGGCAGCCGCCCACAAGGCCAGCTGTCGCTAGAGTTCGCCCGGGCCCTGAACTCAAGTCCAGCCACCTCTGGATCCATCAGCAGCTTGCAGACATCTGCGTGGCCTGCATTGGCCGCCGCCCCCAAGGCCCTGCTGTCTCTAGAGTTCGCCAGGCCCTGAACTCAAGTCCAGCCACATCTGGATCCATCAGCAGCTTGCAGACATCTGCATGACCTCCCTTTGCAAACAGCCACAATACCCAGCTGTTGACAGAGTTCGCCCGGGCCCTGAACTCAATTTCAGCCACCGCTGGATCCATGAGCAGCTTGCAGACATCTGCTTGACCTTCATTGGCAGCCAGCCACAATGCCCAGCTGTTGACATAGTTCGCTCGGGCCCTGAACTCAAGTCCAGCCACCTCTGGATCCATCAGCAGCTTGCAGACATCTGCATGACCTTCCTTGGCAGCCACATGGAGAAGCTTGTTTTCATTCTGGTTCGCCCTCAATGATAGGGCCCCCTTAACCTGTACAAGAGGATTGGACACCAAGCATACTGCTAGAAGGTCGGCGCGCCCCCCTTTCGCCATCATCTCTCCAACTCGCTGTGGTGGTTGATCAGTCCGGTAAGGGCCATCCAGAAAATCTGTTGTGCAGAGTTTTACACACTAATACAATCTTGGGGTTGGAAGAGAATAGGGCAATACGATCAAGAATGTCATGGGGAAACGTTAGGAGTGGAAACGATGATCGCGTGTGCGAATGCATGTTCTATGAACATGTGTGTACATGCATGCAAGCGCACAGGATGGTATAAATAAATAATGAGTTGGGATAAACCCTATAAACCCTTGGTTGCACTTGCCTGGTATGCAAGCGGCAAGCGTCAAGCGGCACTTGCCTGGCGGTATCTGCAAGCGGTACAGAATGGGTGTTCCTGCCTCCCGGCGATTTTTTTGAATTTTCAAAGCAGAAGTACGAACGACTCACTCGCCAACCAGAGATTTAGCTCTCTGCGGAATTGCGATTCCAACCAGACCAGGCTCCGAAACCAGTCAAAATACCTCCGGGAGGCAGGAACAAATGTACTGGTGCAAATTGTCTTTTTTTCTTACATTAAGGAATTCAAGTTTCATCAAGTTTTGTAACCGATCTTGTCAATACAAAAGATATTGTCTTCAGGAGATTGACACAAAATATTCAAGGACTGTAAAGACATAGTTACATCTTCAAAGTAGCCTGAAAAGTCAAAGTGCTGGCTCACATCGTGCGCATCAAATAATCATTTTCAAAGAGTTCCTGCCTCAGAATCAAATAATATTTCTGCTACATCTGGAATATTGGGCACACGTAGCTATATTTTCGCTTGAGCAAACTGAACACATTGCTGAAAAGTTTAAAGGAGAGTAAATAAATACTTGCTCTACGTGGCAAGAAAGGTGCTTATAACACAAGACCCAGTTGCTGTCAAGTTTCAACAATGGCCATGTACTACCGCGGAGCAGCTTGCCTGCAGCCCTCCGCTGGATCAGGCTGAGCCACCTTGCAGACATCTGAGTGACCTTCCTTTGCAGCCGCCCACAATGCCCATGCTGTCGCTAGAGTTTCGCCGGGCCCTGAACTCAAGTCCAGCCACCGCTGGATCCATAAGCAGCTTGCAGAACTTTCAATTGAGCCGCCCACAATGACAAGTTCATACTCAAGTCCAGCCACCTCTGGATCCATGAGCACAGCATTCTGAGTGCAGCTCACGCAAGGTCATGCTGTCGAAAGTGTTCGCCCGGGCCCTGAACTCAATTCCAGCCACCGCTGGATCCATGAGCAGCTTGCAGACATCTGCGTGACCTTCCTTTGCAGGCTCACGCAAGGCCCAGCTGTCGCTAGCGTTCGCCAGGGCCCTGAACTCATCTCCAGCCACCGCTGGATCCATCAGCAGCTTGCAGACATCTGAGTGACCTGCCTTGGCAGCCGCCCACAAAGCCTGCTGTCTCTATAGTTTGCCCGGGCTCAATTGGAGCCACCTGATCGCAGCTTGCAGACATCTGCGTGACCTGCCTTGGCAGAGGCCCCCAATGCCCTGCTGTTCATATTGTTCGCCCTGGCCCTGTAATTGAGTCCAGCCACCTCTGGATCCATGAGCAGCTTGCAGACATCTGCGTGACCTGCCTTGGCAGCCTCACGCAAGTTCCTGCTGTTGATATTGTTCGCCCTGGCCCTGTACTCAAGTCCAGCCACCACTGGATCCATGAGCAGCTTGCAGACATCTGCATGACCTTCCTTGGCAGCCGCCTGCACCAGCTGTCGCTAGAGTTCGCCATGGGCCCTGAAACTCAATTCCAGCCACCGCTGGATCCATTAGAGCAGCTTGCAGACATCTGCGTGACCTTCCTTGCAGCCAGCTGCATGCCCTGCTGTCGCTAGAGTTCGCCAGGGCTCTGAACTCAATTCCAGCCACCGCTGGATCCATCAGCAGCTTGCAGACATCTGTGTGACCTTCCTTTGCAGCCGCCTGCAATGCCCAGCTGTCGCTAGAGTTCGCCAGGGCTCTGAACTCAATTCCAGCCACCACTGGATCCATCAGCAGCTTGCAGACATCTGCGTGACCTTCCTTTGCAGCCGCCTGCAATGCCCAGCTGTCGCTAGAGTTCGCCATGGCTCTGTACTCAAGTCCAGCCACTTCTGGATCCATCAGCAGCTTGCAGACATCTGCGTGACCTGCATAGGCAGCCGCCCCCAAGACTTAGTTGCTAGAGTTCGCCCGGGCCCTGAACTCAATTCCAGCCACCGCTGGATCCATCAGCAGCCTGCAGACATCTGCATGACCTTCCATAGCAGCCGCCCACAAGGCCCAGCTGTCGCCATAGTTCGCCAGGGCCCTGAACTCAATTCCAGCCACCGCTGGATCCATGAGCAGCTTGCAGACATCGGCGTGACCGGCCTTGGCAGCCACATAGAGAAGCTTGTTTTCATTTTGGTTCGCCCTCAATTGTACGCCCTTAACCTGTACAAGAGGATTGGACACCAAGCATACTGCTAGAAGGTCGGCGCGCCCCCCTTTCGCCATCATCTCTCCAACTCGCTGTGGTGGTTGGATCAGTCCGGTAAGGGGCCATCCAGAAATTCTTTTGTGCAGAGTTTTACACACTAATACAATCTTGGGGTTGGAAGAGAATAGGGCAATACGATCAAGAATGTCATGGGGAAACGTTAGGAATGGAAACGATGATCGCCTGTGCGACTGCATGTTCGATGTACATGCATGCAAGCACTGGATGGTCTAAATAAAATCAGACTAGCAGTGTTGACAATTTTATGCACAGGATGGTATAAATAAATAATGAGTCGGGATAAACCCTATAAACCCTATAAAGCCTATAAACCCTTGGTTGCACTTGCCTGGCATGCAAGCGGCAAGCGGCACTTTCCTGGCGGTATCTGCAAGCGGTACAGAATAAGTGTTCCTGCCTCCCTGCGATTTTTTTGAATTTTCAAAGCAGAAGTTAGAGCCGTACGAAAGACTCACTCACTCGCCAACCAGAGATTTAGCTCTCCGCGGAATTGCGATTCCGACCAGACCAGGCTCCGAAACCAGTCAAAATCCCTCCGGGAGGCAGGAACAAATATAATGGTGCAAATTGTCTTTCTTTCTTACATTAAGGAATTCAAGTTTCATCAAGTTTTGTAACCGATCTTGTCAACACAACAGATATTATCTTCAGGAGATTGACACAAAACATTCAAGGACTGTAAAGACAAAGAAGTTACATGTTCAAAGTAGCCTGCAAAGTCAAAGTGCTGGCTCACATCGTGCGCGTCAACAATCATTTTAAAAGAGTTCCTGCCTCATAATCAAATATTTATGCTACATCTGGAATTATTGGGCACACGCAGCGATATTTTCGCTTGAGCAAACTGAACACATTGCTGAAAAGTTTGATGAGAGTGGATAAATACTTGCTCTACGGTGGCAAGAAACGTGTCTTGCCTAACACAAAACTGTTGATATGGTTCGCCTTGGCCCTGAACTCAAGTCCAGCCACCGCTGGATCCATCAAAAGCAAGCAGACATCTGCGTGACCTTCCTTTGCAGGCTCACGCAAGGCCCTGCTGTTGATATGGTTCGCCCCGGCCCTGAACTCAAGTCCAGCCACCGTTGGATCCATCAGCAGCTTGCAGACATCTGCGTGACCGGCCTTGGCAGACGCCCCCAATGCCCTGCTGTTGATATTGTTCGCCCTGGCCTGTACTTGAGTCAGCCACCGCTGGATCCATCAGCAGCTTGCAGACATCTGCGTGACCTGCCTTTGCAGCCCTGCTGTTGATATGGTTCGCCCTGGCCTGTACTTGAGTCCAGCCACCTGGATCCATCAGCCGCTTGCAGACATCTGCGTGACCTGCTGCACCGCCCACAAGGCCCTGCTGTTGATTGTTCGCCCTGGCCCTGTACTCAAGTCCAGCCACCGTGGATCCATGAGCATCTGCAGACATGCGTGACCTGCCTGTGCAGCCACCAGCTGCTGCTGTCGCTAGAGTTCGCCAGGGCTCTGAACTCAATTCCAGCCACCGCTGGATCCATCAAAAGCAAGCAGACATCTGCGTGACCTTCCTTTGCAGCCTCACGCAAAGCCCAGCTGTCGCTAGAGATCGCCCGGGCCCTGAACTCAATTCCAGCCACCGCTGGATCCATCAGCAGCTTGCAGACATTTCCGTGACCTGCCTTTGCAGCCGCCCACAAGGCCCTGCTGTTGATATTGTTCGCCCGGGCCCTGAACTCAATTCCAGTCAACTCTGGATCCATTAGCATCTCGCAGACATCTGCGTGACCTTCATTGGCAGCCAGCGCCATGCTGTCGCTAGAGTTCGCCCCGGCCCTGAACTCAATTCCAGCCACCTCTGGATCCATCAGCAGCTTGCATACATCTGAGTGTCCTTCCTTGGCAGCCGCCCACAAGGCCCTGCTGTCCCTAGATTTTGCCCGGGCCCTGAAATCAAGTCCAGCGACCTCTGGATCCATCAGCAGCTTGCAGACATCTGCGTGACCTTTCTTTGCAGCCGCCCACAAGGCCCAGCTGTCGTTAGAGTTCGCCCGGGCCCTGAACTCAAGTCCAGCCACCTCTGGATCCATGAGCAGCTTGCAGACATCTGCGTGACCTGCCTTTGCAGCCGCCCCCAATGCCCTGCTGTCAAAGGTGATCGCCCTGGCCCTGAACTCAAGTCCAGCCACCTCTGGATCCATCAGCAGCTTGCAGACATCTGCGTGACCTGCCTTGGTAGCCGCCCACAATGCCCAGCTGTCTCTAGAGGTCGCCCGGGCCCTGAACTCAAGTCCATTGACCGCAGGATCCATGAGCAGCTTGCAGACATCTGCGTGACCTTCCTTGGCAGCCGCCCACAAGACCCAGCTGTCGCTAGCGTTCGCCCGGGCCCTATACTCAAGTCCAGCCACATCTGGATCCATGAGCAGCTTGCAGACATCTGCGTGACCTTCATTGGCAGCCGCCCACAATGCCCAGCTGTCGCCAGAGTTCGCCCTGGCCCTGAACTCAAGTCCAGCCACCTCTGGATCCATGAGCAGCTTGCAGACATCTGCGTGACCTTTCTTGGCAGCCACATAGAGAAGCTTGTTTTTATTTTGGTTCGCCCTCAATTGTAGGGCCCCCTTAACCTGTACAAGAGGATTGGACACCAAGCATACTGCTAGAAGGTCGGCGCGCCCCCCTTTCGCCATCATCTCTCCAACTCGCTGCGGTGGTTGGATCAATCCGGTAAGGGGCCATCCCGAAAATCTGTTGTGCAGAGTTTTACACACTAATACAATCTTGGGGTTGGAAGAGAATAGGGCAATACGATCGAGAATGTCATAGGGACACGTTAGGAGTGGAAACGATGATCGCGTGTGCGACTGCATGTTCTATGAACATGTGTGTACATGCATGCAAGCGCACAGGATGTTATAAATAAATAATGAGTTGGGATAAACCCTATAAACCCTTGGTTGCACTTGCCAGGCGGTATCTTCAAGCGGTACAGAATGTGTGTTCCTGCCTCACTGCGGATTTTTTGAATTTTCTACTCTACTGAATTTAGATCCTCAGGCGGTTTCAAGATGGCTTTCGAAGCCCAACACTCATCAGCGGCATGCACCAAATCAACGTTGCCTTCCAATTGGGCAATAGTGTTCCGATCGGTTGCGAATTTGATTTGCTTTTCCCTCTCCTGCTCCAATTGTTGTATTCTGAGTTCAAGTACTTCTTTCTTGTGCATGAAATGGTAATTGATGTATCCAATCTCCTTTTTAAGCTTTTCATCGTAGTCGACAGCGCCATCATCGTAGTCGACAGCGCCATCATCTTTTAATGGTATTCGTTTGATGCTACAACACAAGTAATGAGGAGGAGGAGCAGCTGTAGCGGTAGCGGAGTGATCGTTCATGTTTGAAACAATGCTTATTCCATGATGCATTTTGTTTTTATACACCATCACCAAAAATATGCAACCAAAACAGCTCGATCTCCCAAGCATTGATCTCGTCAGAACGCAATTTATGATGAAGGGACGTCCACCAAGACAATGGCATTTCTTGAGAAAGGCGCACGGCGTCCACAAGGTACTGCGCCCCCGCAGCGAACACATAACTGTCCACCTTACATTCGCATCCGAAGGCCTCAACCCAAACCCGCTCAAGGTCCAGACGTTGAGGGTGCGAGAGCCCTCTCCGCATGACACGCGACTCTCTCACCAGGTTGCAAAACAATGGCTCAGGGTTTGATGCCATCGGATGAGCGGTAGGCGCAAGCAATGCCACAAGCTTTGATGAAAACACATCTAGATTCCTCTCCATGTCGCCATGCGGCGTCCCAAAATGGTCCCAAGGATCACCCTGCAAGAAGGCCACACGGTTCACAGGCATGTCGCCAGCACGCAAACGCGTCACCGTGTAATGCAACCACGTATCTGCCTCACGACCCACATTATCCAGATGCTCGAAAAAGACATCGACATCACTACACTTTGTAACCAAGACATCGAACAAACGTTGCTTTGCATCTTCGGCAGTACTACCCTTGTGGAACACGAATATCCGGTACCGCTCGCCTGCAGGACGCTCCGAAAACGCAAAAGCAAGCGCGGATACCCATCGTTCCACCCCCGGTTCGTTGTACCAAGCAACCACTACGTCTGAGACCGAGCGAGAAGATGACGATGATAGCATGTCTTTCATTTCGTAATATTATGTCTCATTACTTTTCACATGTCGCACTCCGTACGCCCCACAAAAACAAACGAAAAAGTGGTCGACGGCAAGACTGTCTAAATATTCGGAGCTACAAAAAAGTAATGGGCGTTCCCCTCCCGGCGGGTTTTTTTAAATTTCTACTCAGAATTTAGAGCATCCGGAACGACTCGCTAGCTTGAGATATCAGCACCGAGGAATCACAAATCCGCTCCAGACCATGTTTCGCAACCAGTCAAAATCGACCGGAATGCAGGACCACCCATTGCACCTCAAGTACATCCAAGTACATCGAGTACCGCTTGCGTATAGTACCGCTTGCGCATCGAGTACGAGTGATGTGATTTGTTTGTTTTATCGTAAATTTACGATAGGTCTCCTATATTGTCTGGAATCGATCTCTGATGGGAGATGTCATGGACTTGACAGGCTATATATCGTCGTCGTCAGAGGACGAAGGTACATGCAATTGTTTGCTTTCAATATAATGTACAACTGCGATGTCGTTTTACATTTCCATCTGACACGGGTTTTCATTTTATTCCTGTGACTACAGATGAAGAGGAGGCTCCCAGTATTCCCATTGAGAACGAGGTCGAGGTGGTTGAGATCGAGCGCCCTTTGTGGGAGTGTCCTTGCTGCCTAAACAATCATGTTGCAGCGCTCGCCCTTCCCTGCGATCACCTCGTGTGCGGAGACTGCTTTCCAAGACTGAATTCGTGCCCTCTTTGCCGCGACTCCATAGCTGGCCCTAGTAGTGTTAGTGTTGTGCCTCTGACTGTGCGACGTGCCAAACGTGGGCAGAGAGCAGTGGAAGTGGATTTGACGCATGATGACGAAGATGAGGGTGCCGCGGGTGCTAAATGGTGTTGCCCTCAATGCGCAAATCTGCGCACGAAGGGGTCTTCATGCAAGGAATACAAAGCTGCAAGATGCGAAGACTGTTGGAAAAGAAGCCAATACAAGTGTGTGTTCTGTACAATCGGCACCCCTTCGCGACGGCCGCTACGTTTGTGATTTGATCTGATGAAAACGGACACCTTGGGATTTTGACAAGTTGACCATCAATCTTTGTAACCGATCAAACCCGTTCAGAAGTGTCTTCGCTCATGCTATTCGCCTCCGCTACCAGAAGCTGTTTACAGATATTTATAGGCATGTCCAGGAGGATACCGACTTAACCGTATGGAATGTGGAATTCTGCGATTCCACATTCAGAACCTTTATGAATGGAAATGGCACTAAGTCTTTTTGGAGCAACCTAGCCGACTATCTTTCTACTTGTAGAAGAGCAAGACAGGAAGCCCTGGACTGCTTAGTGGCACCGTAATTTATCATCCCTTTTTTTCTTCTTGTGACTTCTCAGTTGTTAGCTTCTTACCTCCGCCACTGTAAGTGGTTGAGATCTGGGTCCGGCTCTAGGGGTTTTAATACCTGCGCCACCAAAACGGTGGTTGGAGTTTGTTTGTTTGTCCTCGACACACCCTGATGTAATGGGTTTTTTTTGCTTTGTGGGTGCTTTTTCTTTTTGTTTAAAGCACAGAGTCTCATACACCCTCGCGGTGTCAAGTAGACTTTAACATTTAATGTAATGTAATGTAATGCTGTCTCACATTGTGCGCGTTAAAGCGTTAACATTGTTGCTATATCATGATTGATACAACGGCATGCACGGGCTAGAAAAAAAGAATCTAACTGGCAACTTGAATGCGAATAGGTTGCAAAACATGGTCTGGAGCGGATTTGTGATTCCTCGGTGCTGATATCTCAAGCTAGCGAGTCGTTCCGGATGTTACCTTGCACAGACGATGATCAGCATAAGCAGTATCAAGAAGCAGAAACGGCAGCAGGAAAAACGTTTTGCTGACATGATTCCTATGTGGGCGTCTCTGCGTGAAAATGGAACAGCGTTGACATCTCGGTTTATCTGTCAAATTACGCTACGTTTTCCGATGATGGTGGAGGCTGGTTGGTGTGACCATGTCCATCTGCCTCCACACTACACACGGCGGCGGCTTTCTCAGGATCCTCCTCGTCCATCTGAATCCACATGCAAACGGCGGAAACATGTCGCCTCCTTCTCGTACATCTGACTCCAAACGCAAACGGCGGAAACCTGTCGCGTCCTTCTCGTACATCTGACTCCAAACGCAAACGGCGGAAACATGTCGCCTCCTTCTCGTGCAGTGCGTGAAAGCGTACAGTCACTAATGTGGTCAACAAGGATTTGCAATCATCAGACAAACATCCTCATGTCGCTCGGTGGCTTTGCAAATTGAGCAATATAATTGGGTGTTCCTCCGATGTTTATTTATATTAATTAATTTTGTTTTTGGGATTCCAACATTTTCATGTGTTTTTTGTCAACAATACAATGGCAAGATCCGGTTGTCTTAGAAGAATTCCCTGTCAACATCTTGGGACATGAGTTGGTGTATGCGTAGTAAGAACATGCATCCTTGCAGTTTGCTCGGTTCATGTAAGGAAGTTTAACTAAGTTCTTGCTCGGTTTACAATGGTCGCCCTCAAACATCTCGAACATGGGCAGAGATAACTTGGGTGTTGATCGGCTGCATTCGTATTCTCCGAAAGCGGTGTAGCGGCATTGAGACATTTTACATTACAAAACAAAATAATTTGACACGCCTTGGGGTACAAGGAGGCGGTTTATCCTCCAGATCCGAAGCTCGAGCAAATCCATTCAATGAGCTCGAACCCAAACCTTGCGAGCCTGTCTCTGGAAGCAACCACAATTGATGATACAAGTCCTGCCGTGACGAGTCCCAATACTCGTAACAGTCATGGGTGCTTGAAGTTGATCCATGCTGCTTTGATCAAAGAGACGTTGCTTGCCTGGAGTTCGGATCGTGCCATTATCCGCCCATCGACGGAGTACGGTCCTGGAGACACCAAGGGCATCGGAGGCCTTGCCAATTTTACAGAAGCGTTGGTTGCCATACATGGCATTCTAATATTTTGTGCATGCAATTTGCAACCTTCACCATTCACGTCAACCCGGTATTCTCACTGTAACCGGTTCAGTGGAAAACCAATACGATTTAAATCAACAAATTACTATAAATTATGTCGCCGCCTTACACCCTGTTATTGGGATGTTTCATTTTACTGTTCCACTGACTGTACATCTAAACATGGTCCACCTCTATTTCTTACGCTTCACGCTCTCTTTTTTCTGTAACAAACTCTCAACCTGCTCCACAGTCATTAGTTTGTTCTTATACATAACCATTACCTTCCCATTAGGAGTTCACGCACAACGCGGGTGCATTTATCGAAATCTATCTTGTCACCCACTTGGTAAGCGCCCCCCCCGCCAGTAGCTTTCCACAGTGTACCACTGGATCCTCCTGTTCTAAATTCGTCTGCCATCTTGAAACCCGGGGCTTGTTGTCGCTCTTTGCGGCCACCACCCGTAAGGGTCTTAATGCTGCTTCCAATATCAAACATGACTATTTATAAAGAGTGCGCACATTTTTATTACACACAGCATGAGACCGTTGAATTTGAGAACAACTATAATAATAGATAATAATATAACTGTAATAGATAATAATAAAACTGTAATAAACTATACAATAATAAAACTATAAATAATAAAAATATCATGGTCGATGTGTACACAGCATTCGCAATTCTTTTGTTAGCCGTAATCGTTTTTGTATCCATGAAGCACCCGACAAGGGAGAGTCTCGTCGCAACCGACGAGTCCATGCGAAAAATGTTCGTCGACACCTACAAAGTCGTAGACAACGGCATGCACGGGCTAGAAAAAATGAATCTAACTGGCAACTTGAATGCGAATAGGATCAAGCTTGGGGATAAGTGGACTTTAAGCGGTGTGGGTGACAAGCATAGCAATGACGACTGGTTGCGACTATTCAATAAAGATGGGACTGGGTACTACAGGGGGCTGGCTGCCGGGCGATTGTGGTCTGGAGGGGCTACGCACCTCAACGGGCCCACGTTCACTAGAGACATCAACGCCAACGGAAATGTGAATGTAACCGGGGCAGTCAATGCCAGAAGGAACCTGTGCGTGCAAAACGAATGCCTCAACAAAACGGATTTACAACAGATGAAAACAAATAATGCGATGGTGAAAAAAGATTTCTCAACGGGACTGAATATCACCAATGGTGACCCAGGTCCACTGATTCAAAAAATGTACGGAATAACCAGGCAGACCCGGTATGGATTATCACAAGAACCTAATGGACCTCTCACGTATATGCCGCCAACTCATACGGACCCAGCACAGTCAACTTGTCTTTTGCGACTGGGGTAAATAGTTACAATACGGTCCTCACAGCCAAAAAAGACGGGACAATCAATGTAACGGGAGCCGACGCCAAGCTCTGCATTGACGGGGTATGTCTTACCAAGGGCGACATCGCCAATTTCAAGGCCGCGACGGGATTCCATCGCTCAATTACAAAAGACACCGGCAGAGGCGCAAGCGCGTGCACAGGCACAGGCAACAAAAAGTTGTTACGGTGCCAAAACGGGCGATTGCAACACTTGCAGCGATGTCATAAATGCATACAAAGCCAAAGGATGGAGGTACAACCAGAATGATTTTGATCAGTGCAAGGCATAGGCAGATGCGCAGGCGCGTGCAAAGGCGCTGGCAGTTGGGTCAAGGGAGACCGCTTCCATTTTGCAGGAATGAGTGTTGTTGATGGCTACAAAAAACATGATGGTGTTCCACTGCAATGTGGGTTGCTACACCATATAGGTGTACCGTTACACTCCAGAAAGCGGTTTCATTTTAGTAATTCCGTCGAGTGTAATATCAAGGGCGAAGAGGGAACGCTGCTGCGAGCTCGGTGTAGACATCATGACTTCCCAGGCCTCCCAGTGGTACTTGATGCGCAGGACTGGAAGCGCTGACAATAGCTCCTTGCAGCTCTCGACTCCTCCCAGCAGCGGGTCGGTATCCTGGTGAGCAACGCTGTTGTTGCGTCGATCCAGGAGCTTGTCAAATCGCTCAGAAAAAACCATGAGGCGACAGGCTTGCCTTTGTGGCCAGCCATGTGACCTCGGGGAGTTGAAACCTTTGTTGGAAATACGTGAGATGCTGGTGGTTTCAAAGACAGCGCCAGTTGCAGCCTTTATGACAGTTGCTGCACAGGCGCAGAGCTGAATTTTGCCCGGTTTCAGCAACAGCGCCAGTTCGTCCGCTTGCTTCTCAACCTTGGCTGAAATAGCAGCTTCGGCATCTGCCTTGACAGTAGCAAACAACGGCTCCTTGGAAACACAACGTGTGGAGGTGAGATTCAGCAGGTCTCCTTGCGTGTTGCGAACCTCAAAGTCCCATGGCAGAGGCACATTTGAACTCGAAGCCAGCATATAGAGACTGTCCTGGTGATTGTCGACAGGCTTGAACGTCTGCTTGGCAAGCCGGATGCTGGATGTTGACAATACAATGGTGGTCATTCTATACAGTTGTTCTCAAATAAAGTGGGACACACCTTATAATCATCCAGACGAGGCTGTTGTCTTGCCATTTTGCGCACCCATGGGATGATGGCTTTAAAATTCAAACTATTGATAAACAAGATGCCTAAAATAAGCACACTAAACCTGTTCAGTGGCATAGGCGGGCATGCGCTCGCATTGCGTGACGTCGCCAAGCCCGTCGCATATTGCGAGATCGACCCGTTTGCTAAATCGGTGTTGTTTGCGCGCATGGCCGACGGGCAGCTGCCGAGGCACGGTGTTTGATGACGTGCGCACATTGAACGTACTGGTGTGTTGAAGCCTGCGGGACATGGCAACGATGATCACAGCGAGCTTCCCATGCGCAGACGGGTCAATTGTCAGGCCCGGAAAAAAGCTTGGCATCAAGCAACAAATCTGGATTGTATTTCCAGATCCTGCGGCTGGTGGACGATTTGGCACGCATTGACACTGTCCTCATGGAGAACTCCACCAACATCCGCAATGTTGCTGATGCATCAAACGCATCGAAGCGATTTCAGGAAAGCGGGGGTTCAAGGTATTTCGGGGACATTCGCCAGCTTCAGACGTGGCGTGCGCGGCACATTCGTCGGAGGTGGTACTGCCTGGCTGTTCGTCCTGGAGCTGCATTGCGGGTTCTGAGTAATCACGAACTATATGGCGGGGACAAAATGGTGACATACCTCGATAGAGAATGGGACGATGATACCGTCAATCGAGTCAAGTATCCACTCCTCGAGATTCCCGACAAGCACTTAACGAGTATGTGGCCGACCCCGATGCATTCCAAAGGAGCATTGTACGTTACAATAAACCCTGTGGACAAATGGAATCAGAATCACCATAATTTTGCCACTCGCGTGTTCCACGATCGGCTCACACTGGAGAAGTATGGGGACGATATCATATCGTTGCGTGGGACACACACCGTGAACCCGACGTGGACAGAATCCCTCATGGGCTTTCCCAAAAACTGGACCAAGTCATGACATCATCACATGATCTGGTTGCGACGAATGATCTTGATGCAGTACTCGATACAAGACTGCTGCAGCTTCGGAATATCAACGGCACGGTAAGTTCCCGAACGCACACGTCCAACGCACTGCACTGCACCAACAACATCGTACAATGTGAGTTCGGAAATTCAATACATGTAGCCTACGTCTGCCTTTGTTCACCCAAATGCAGAGCACAGCCACCTGATTCCTTCAGCAATCTGAACTACACGCCGTCAAACGCAATGTTCAACTGGTGCCTGTAAAAATGTATCAAGGACGCGTAAGCATCGTCGTCGATGATTCTACCGTCCATGATTCGTACGCGACCCCAGAGGTGACCAACGCCGAACTTGGCAACAACACACGGTTAGGGACATGCGAGTCCTTATTTAACCGTCCACCTGCACCCAACAGAGACACTAACTGCCAAGTAGATGGCATGACCGCGCGCTCGTAGACACCGACACCCCCCCCCCTACGCTCCCTCTCCTCCTTCCGAGTAATATAGGTTGTCCGCAACCTCGCCGTTGAATGGACGCCCCCAGAAGACCGCCACAATTACAAGGAGAAAGCGAAGAAGACAAGTCTAGGTCAGCCCCGAACCCCTCGTCGATAGATATGCACCCCCAAGCGTCACAGAACTCGGAGAAAAACTCCGAAGAGCAGAAACAAAACCGTCAATATTAGAAGGTCTTTGTTGCGCAATACGCGCACGCGCATGCAAACACCACAACAAGTTGCAAGCACGCCGCCTTCGTCTAGAGCGCGCCTCTGAAGGAGGCAAACGAGACAATTCCCCGACGTTATCCCATGACAAAAACGAGGAAACCAATACTCGAATGTATCAGAAAGAACAGCGTCCACCTGAGATCCTACAGAACTGACAGCGACACGCAACGAAGGATGGCACAGAGGAAGCAACACATCCCCCAATGTACGCAAAAATCGATAATATCAGAAGAAGAATTGTCAACTGCGAGAACCTGAGGAGGCGCGCCGTCTAAAAAATGGCAAGAAGAGACCGTCGCAAACATCGGTCCATCGATAGCGACGAATGTCCGAAGGTGCTACAATAAGACAAGCTTGTGAAGCAGCCCGCAAAGCAGTCACAGCTGAAGCAACGCTCAACACATGGTCCTCACCAGATAACTCCCCCCCGAACCCTTGCAACAACCCCGATGGTAGGTGGTATCTTATAAAGTACGGAATACGTCGATTGAGCCTCCCCCACCTGAGCCATACTGCAAACCATATCAGCCACGTTGGACAACACGGGGAATGCCACACGCGCAAGCCAACCAGCGTCCCCCGAAAGACGGTAAGTATCCCAAAGGGACACAGCGTGCATACAACCAGCAAAGGGGCGCAAACCATCGCTCATTGGCAACAAAAACCTCGGAGCGCCCGTCGCAGGATCGGACCAACGCCCAATATCTGACCATGGGACCATGTCCAAGTACAAACCCGACAGTCCCAGCTCAGGAACACCATCTTCATGCAGACGAGATAAAGGAACAACCTGACCACGATAAGCAGGCAAAAGCAGACTCAAAGCAATCGCCACATGCACACACGACGCCCCCGACGCAGAGGTTCCCGAAAGGTCCATCAAGCCATCACAAGAGGCGTGAAGCTGGTACATTGCCATGCGCAGAGTGAAAAGGTCACGCATGAATGCGGAAGTTTCCTCATGCAACATCCCTGCAGTCTTGGACACTATGTCAACCCTTGACTGCCACAGAGCTTCCCATGCCATGTCGTGACGCGAAACGAGACTGCTTGCGGACGTACCTGTGCGAAGCAACGCAAGCATGGACTCGCGCGCTTTCTTTCCTCCTGAACAACAACACAGAATGTGCAACGTGAAAGACCTCCGTTTCAGGAGGGACACGCAAACGGACACGCGCCTCGCTTCCTGCGCCTCGCCTGGAATGACATTGAACCCCCTCGCAAGTCACCTCACCCAATCCCATGTAAGAAGCAGCGAGCATTCCACCACCACCAACGCAGTCCGAGGAAGTGGCGCTCAGTACGAAGTGCTGAGCCGCAGAGGTGTTGTAAAGGGAGCCGTCGAAGGTCCACGCTGCAGCACCATTACCATATGACATCGGTGCACGGACGAAATGGTCAATGAACAACGCTTTGTCTGACACGGCGCGGGTCACATCTAGAGTCTGCATTGCAACACAAGGAAGCGTCTGCAACACGCGCACAGTCCTATTACAGAGCACACTACACCGTCCGACGCGTCCAGAGCCGTCTCGGATACCGAAAGAGATGCATGACGCAAATCGTAGGAAATCTTGTTCACGTCGTGGCGCATCAGGAATCCCGCCTCGTCGGGAACGTCCTCAGGAGTGAAGCGGATTCTCAGAAACTCGCACATATCCTCATCATATTCGTTGTTACGTCTACCTGCGGCGACCGTGCGCCGGGACAAGAGACCGTCCTCGGGTGTCACCATTGGCAAAAGAGCGAGCGATGGGCTGGAGAGAAGGGGGCATGCCAAGCGCGTGTAGGAAGTATGAGGGACCAAAGACGCGAATCCAAAGCGTCGTCGGATATATCGAGTTGTTGAGCGCCCTCCATGTTTGATTGCTTTGCTTCTCTCGCAATCTTTTTTTAACATGTAATGGGCGTTCCTGCCTCCCGGCCGATTATTTTAAATTTCTAATCAGGATTTAGAGACTCCTGAACGACTCGCTAGCTTGAGACATCAGCACCAAGGAATCACAAATCCGCTCAATACCATGTTTAGCAACCAGTCAAAATCGGCCGGGATGCAGGAACGCCCATTCTGTTGCAACATTTCAAATGAGCGTGCGTGATTTGTAAAGAGTAGTGAAGTCCGTCCCGTAGACACGGTCGAACTCCGAAATACGATTCTTTGAAAACCCTAGCATCTCCACGACGACGAAGCGACGCAGGAAACGAGAAGACTCCTCGGCGGTGGTCTTGTCCGACCAGTACATCCGGATCTTTTCGAACACGGCGTCTCCGGTCCCGCTGTGGACCATGTTCGGCGAAGTCCCCTTCGGAGTCTCTACATACCCTTTACACACACGGAGTACCCTGTGCAAGGCAAAAGGCGGGATCATGATCTCCTCACGGAGAAATAGACACGGAAGGTTTTTAATCTTCCCAATGCTCTGCGATGCCCTGGACAATATGAAAAGCTCAGGGATAAGGGATGTGGGGACGACGTAAACCACCTCCATGTCGTAAGACTTGGACAGGACGATCGACTGAGTATGCGAGGAGTAAGTGGTGAATGTAAATGTATTTGTCTCAACGATATCACCCTCCACAAGATCCCCGAATGATTTGGTCGTCAAAAACCCCGAAAAGGGGTTATGGGAACGGAACATGATGAGTGGAGGCAACACGTCGTCATCCTCAGCATTGTTTTGAAGATGCTTTAGGTTTTTTCGCGCAATTGTGAGGACTTCATTGTAGTATGTAAAAATAGGCTCCCAAAACAAAGGAAAGTCCGAAAACGCCACAGTCTCCCTACTCTGCACAGCGTCAAAGCGACCGACAGCAAGCGCGACGTTCAACTCAGTGAAGCGCGTCCACACTCGCGGCGTCTTCTTCAAACATTCCAGGGTCTTAAAGGCGGTCGCAAAGGAGTAAATACCCTCCATAATTCCGACGTAACGATCGTTCGAGGCGTTCACATCAAACCGAAGCACTGACCCCCTACCCCCACTCGAAGGAACGCGGATTAAGTCACACAAGGCGTCGCTCGTGTTATTCACAAAATGACGGTACGAAGGAACATTAGGCAATAATAATACACTACTTGTACTATTTTTAGAATGCGCAGGACCTAATGCAAGCCAACGTGAGTACTCGATGTAATCGATCGGAATGTACTCTTTACAAATGTGGACATAAAGCGTCGCCATGTTGTCACACACCTTTTCAGGGACGTTGATCATGTACCCCCAAACGTGTTTGCGCCCCGCAACGTCGAGGACCCACCATCCGTTTACAGCCTCCACAAACACACCGTATGATGACAGCACGCCTTCCACCAAGGCCGGGAAACAACCCCGCACCAGCAGTGTCGCCTATCGAAAGGGTTCTCACACGTTGGGTAGGTACAAAGTTCGTGAACATTACGAATGATGATGACTTTCCAAAATTCTTCTTCTTGTAGGAATTGCCTTTCCTCGAACTTATTCCATCAAAAAAAAAGTTCTCACGGACATGGATTCCGCCGATGCGATCTACACCAGGCGTGTGTGCAAACAGACAACTCTCTAGCAACGAACGCGATACAGAAAGCATGGCTAATGCGTCATCATCATTCTCAGAGTGCCAGACAATGTCCACGCACACAGGGAAGTGGTGGGGACACACGTCAATAAGGGGAATAACTATTTGCCCCCGATTGTGCACAGGCCGGATGTAACTTGCACGGTACAACTCTATGCTTACCCAACAAAGGTCAGAACACCTCCGTCTAGGGTCGTGGGGGTGTCATCGTTCAGCATAATCATTCCACATGTGCGGAGATTGTCAGACAAAGCGGTACTATTCTTCCCTAAAATCACCGATGACCATGATCATTCTCGCACCCTTTTTGCTCCGCTCATCTATGATGTCGTCGCAACAAACTCTGTATGAAAGCACCTTTCTGTTTGGGGTGTGTACGTCCGGTTCGTAAGCGGTCACCAAGCCCAACATTGTAAATCACGAGGCCGCCTCCATCATTGGGCCTGCCGGTCTGTACCATAACCTTTCGAAAACGCTTGGAGGATTTTGAGGAACTAGCTGACAAACTTAATGTCGCGTGCCGAATACACACTCAAACCATCTACACACGCCTCCTTATCATCAGACGGCAACAATGCCAACTTACTCAACATGTCGTCTATCTCCGAATACCAACGCGCACACGACCAACCCTTCTTGCCCTGCGAGTCGTGCTAACCATTTCCACGAGACGCACCGATGTACGCGCGCGTCAGCTCGACGATGGACTCCGGAAAGGGGACCGAAGTCCTGGAGCAAGGCAACGTCGGGCTCCGGCTTCGACAACAGATTTATAACTCTGTCAGGGAGGGCAACGTAAAATCATAGCCCCTTTGTTGTCAAGGGGGGTAGGAGACGCTTGGGGATCTCCCAGCGACTCACGTTAAGAGAGAGCAAACTCGGAAGGCCCCTGTCGACTTAGGATTGCACTCCACATTCCGGCGAAGGAAATGGTTGTTCCGCTTACCGAAACAATATCACTTTTCACGCCGTATTGGATGGGGACTGAATGAAAATTCGATTTGATATGGGATTCTTGTGATTTGATAATGTCTCAAGCTACATCAGAGGATTAGTCAATACCGGGACAGGAACTATATAAGTATTATTCGAGAACAACTGTGTTTTTTTTACCTTCGACGAGTTTAACACGGCAACAAACATCAGACCGATTGATTCAATGACAGAAGTTCATAAGTTCCCGGACATGGAACAAAGCTCGAGCAACCTTCATGTCACCCAATGTCGACTCATTCGGCATGTCGGGATCCATGGGTCCATGAGCGCGACGCGCATTAACGTGGTTCGTCGTCTCCCCTGATATGGATAATCTTCATTATCAGAGAGTTATATAGCCAAATATTATACACCGACCATCAAATGGACACGCATCAGCATCTTCATTGCAGTTGTCATTATATCATTTGTTCCTCATTAGCACTTTTCTAATTCTTAAATACTCCCCCTTTCCCCTTGAGTTATCCAGACGATACAATAATCGTGAAAGATAACTAGAAACATGAAAATATGTAGAACAACATGTTCGCGCAACGTCGTTCGTGTACCCATTTACTAACACAGTCCCCTGCACGCATCCCCCCTTCTTCGCATTCTTATGTAAGAACATCTTGGTCGAAACGAGGGAAACTCATCAACAAGACAAATACCGGATATGTCCAAACCAAAACCCTACCACACCTGCAAGCTGTGGATAGTCGCGTACAGGTAAGCAAAGCAGGCGCGACGCGAAAAGAACATGAGAAGGAATTTTTCCTGACCCATCGGACAACCCATCTTCTCACACTCTTGCCGCAATGTTCCAAGCCAAAAATTGGAACCAGAACGGCATACGGCCATGACGAAAAAAAAGTAAGGACCACCAATGACCAACGGCGATCGTAGGGTAATCATGCGAATCGGAAATCCAGCATTTTTTTACTACTCGGCATGCGGTCTTGATGATGTAGACACAATACAGTTGTTTTCATTTTATTTTTTTGAACCTGTCCTGCGAATGTCAGCCACATTGGGACGCTCTGGGGGGGACGATCGCATCTGAAACCAGGTTTTACATATTTTTTTGTCCTCCAAATGTAAAACATTGTGTGTACATGATGCAAGCAACACCCCTAACGAATACAGGCGGCGTTGTTCCACAGGCACAAAACAAATGCAAATTCTCCAGCAATGGTCTTGGGGTAAGGCTATGCGAGCTGCATTGACAAGCAGTCACAGATTCAAAAGCGCATATCACAGCGGAGCACGAAACATGTTCCTCTTGTCCAGTATTGGGTTTTCGCTAGCCGCATTCCTATTTGCGACCAAGGCACAAGGAGCAAACCCGTCTCGTCATAGCTTCCCTAGTTGCAGCAATCATTGTCTTCAGCGCCACGTCCGGCATGTGCGTATCACAATGGCACAGAGAAGCAGTCGCCATCCTCGATGCAGCGCTCGAGGGTGGACGATGAGCTACCGGCACCCGTCGCGAGGATTGCCAGGAGACATGGTCCGGACGCTCGTGGGAGAACGTGTGCACGTATATGCTGCAATAGAGATGATCGCACTCCTCGCTATAGTTGGTTGTCATCTTCTCAAGATGAAAATTGATTGATTGCCCGCCAAAAAATCATGAAGTCCGAGGACGACTTAAAAAATGCGCACGAGCTCCGTCTTGCCGTCTGATAAAGTCCTATTCGACCACAAGAGGCAGCAATTCCAGCGTCAGCTCTGCGCTTGCAACCTCGCAAGCGTCGTCAAAAACGACGAGAAACCATCATGCCAGGGACGTCGATCAATGCGGGAGCACCCCCTAGCAAATTTGTTCGGCGCGCATACCGATTACCTTGGCAGCGCTCGTAAGTAGTCAGGGAAGATGACAGAGTGACGAAAGAAGACATCAAATAAGCAGTTAAAGGTCATTTCTCTCCTATGTCGATAGTTTTTTGCCTTTATACAACTGTTTTCTTTTACAACTTTTTTCCGTGCGGGGACAGCTTTCCGATTGCGAGACACCGACCTGAAACTGACAGACTTCCTCTCTCCCACGACATCATCAATGCCAGCAACAATATCCTTAGGAGAAATCCGATGCAGCATCCGTTGCAGCATCTTAGTAATCCATCCTTAGGAGAATCCTTAGCATCCTTAGGAGAATTTGGCAGCATCCTTAGGAGAATCCGTGGCAGCATCCTTAGGAGAAGCATCCGTGGCAGCATCCTTAGGAGAATCCGTTGGCAGCAATCCTTAGGAGAATCCGTGGCAGCATCCTTAGGAGAATCCGTGGCAGCATCCTTTAGGAGAATCCGTGGCAGCATCCTTAGGAGAATCCGCGTAGCATCCTTAGAAGAATCCACGGCAGCTGAGCGACCTCCACCTGCTTTCCAGAACGTGTCGCACCGTTCGCAAAAGTACAAGAACTTTCAGGTCGGCGTCGTACTTTTGATGAAGAGAACAGAGGAAGATCCCCCATCGTTGTTGCGGCTGCACGTGGGGCAAGGGATGTTGTGTGCCCGAGGCAGCGTCACGTCGTTACCGGATGTTCTTTCGACATGAACTGCTCATAAGAATTCCCGGGTCGTCTGAGTGGTTGCTCTCGAAGATGCAGGCGTCCTTGACGGGAGCGACGCTCTGGCAGTTGCGACATTCAAGTACAAAACGCTGCTCATCAGTTCTGACCAGATGAAGACTGCGACGACGAGATCGAATGAACATCATCTTGTCACAGGCATCGCAAAAACGCATCATCGTGCAGACGCAAATCTTCAAATACGGTACATAAGGTATAGTAATCCTTTTGTTAAAATGGAAGTCCCCTTTACACTCACTAAACGCAGACTTCATCACGCAGTCCTCAAGGCTTTGCCACCAATGCGCGACGGCCACCGAAAACAATGTCTGACACAAGAATCCTACCTAGTACAAGAATACGCGGACATGGACTGGAAAAAACACCCCAACCCGAAGTAGACATCGTGGAATGGGATCCAGATTGTGTAAACAGCGCAGTCGCCAAACATAGACAATAAAGGGACTATACTACTTGTCCCGAGCACCCAACCAGTGCACAAAATGATGCACTCCGAAATTTATACCAAGGAATCTCCAAAACAAAAGAAATCGTGCGCATACCGAGTGAGGTTTGTCGATAGCCTCCTGCTTCAGTACTCAACACGTATCGGACAAAGTTCGTGACCACGCTACAGAAAAAAACTCCAAACATGTTTTGCATTCGTGCTGACGTTCAATACCTAGCCAAAACACACAAGCACAAGAAGGGGCAACCGCATTCAAAAACTCTTCCAAAGAAGACACTGCATCATTGCATGCCCGATAACACTTACAGTCTGTCCGACTCAACCAAAATTGATTCGACGACCGACTGGAATAGGCAGTCGAGTTCCGCGAGTACAACCGCCAAGAAGTCGAATCTCAAAGCGACAAATATTTGACCTCAGTTATAGCGGCAAATACACAAAGCCGTTATGAAAACTGTCCACAAATTGTATGGGAATGTGACCGTTTGTAACGAGTAGAATGCGAACGACGAAGAACATATATACATAAGTTTGCCAAACGATATTGAGTCGATTTCCTCCTACCAGACATCATACCCCCCTTGAAGTCCTCTACATTAATAGGCTGAGCAATGGCATCCTTACTGCACGCAGTCTCCTTAGCATCGAACGTAAAGCAATTTTTGGCGTTGTCTTGGTAAAAACGATAGACCCGGCAATTAGCGGGTGAAGGAAACCTAACGACGATCTTGGGAGGGGGGACATCATGTAACAGTAGCCTATTCCAAAGGAGAAAGCGATGATGAAAGCAAACAGATTTATCTTGAACATTATTTGTTTTACAGAAACTTCCAGAGCTGATTGGGAGACATACAAATGCAAATCAAAAAAAAAATGTCGATATAGTTTTAAAATATCAAAAATGTGTAGGTTCAGGCACTCCGTAATGTTATCAACTCTTTCCCGTTCATCCCACTCGTAGTAATCATCTTACAATATGCACACTAATGATGTTTGACTGTATTTATACAGCCAAGTGTAATCCAGCTCGACCACCAAAATGAATCAATCAATAAATGCGAAAACCCATATAGAAGCGTAAAAAAACGTTGCCGCTTACGCGACTGAGCCACAAACATACCCGCAAAAGTGTCCACGGACGTCTATCACAAGCGGATTATTAGTATTAGTAGTAGTAGCAGCATCAGGTCGGAAAACGAGTGATGCGACCGCAACTTTGAACAACATCCGTCTTTGGGGATGCAAGGACAAGCGTGTCCAGCTCAGGGATGTCCATGCCCTCTGCGGTCATAGGGGAACGTGGCGCAAATCACCCAGGCGTGAACCACGCGGACGCCTTCAATTCAGAAGGCTTCATGCCACCCCAGTAGAAACCAACCGCGATTCCCCTTTGCAACCAGCAGGTCGTGCACATTCTGAAGCTGAGACTTTCGATCGGACAAACACCAGCACACGCCGATCCGGGGCACTCGCCAACACGTCGGATATGAGCTCCACCACGAAGGCCGTGCGAGGCTCGAAATCGCAACACGTTGGTTATCATGCGAGAGAAATGCAAGGGGCTGCCTTAATTCGCCCGTCCGCGACGCGCCTGTGGATCACCTTCCTCACGCGCGTACTCCCTAGCATCCGAAGAAAACCGAACCACTCGAACACGGACAACCCTGTCAATTGCCGGTACTACTCGATACCGAATCATCAAATTTGAAGAAGAGGCACCTGTGGACCCAGGTGGTACACGATCGCCCGGGTCATCCCGTCCTTCCGGTCAGGCGTGGCAGAAAGCCCAAGGGAGTACCGGAACGTCGTCTTGAAAAGGGGCGCGCAGAGAAAACCTCCTTGCCCACCCGGTGACACTCGTCAACGATAAGCAATCCAAATTCAGAGAAGGTGTCGGCATCAGAAGACTTCATGCTAAGACTTTGCAGACTCGCAAGCACGACGTCGCGACCATGTGTATCAGTTACCCCCGGCCTTCACCAAGGCCCACCGACCTCGCGGCATGAACTGCTCAATCCGCTCACTGCCACTTGGAAAGCAAGAACTCCTTGTGGGGACTACGATTAACGTCTTGCACGCTAGATCAGAGGCTATCTTCAGAGCGTACGACAGTTTTTTCCACCACCAACAAGGCAACGTGATGATGCCGCCAGCCACCTTGGGGTCGCGGGCACGCTCAAGGAAGGAAAGAAACCACGGACTCCTGAACTGGGACGCAACTTCCCGATAAAACGCTAACCCAGCCACCACCACCAGCAAGCATCGTCACAGTGGAAATAGGTCGGTCGGAGTTGGATGGGATACCAAACCGCTCAAAAGACCGTAGTATTTTCCGGAAAGAATCAACTCAGTATCTGAAGAAACGGAAACAAAGGGAAACCGAACGGGGTCACACCGGCGAAAAATTCCTGCCCGAAGGGCTGCAATGGAGTCATTGTGAGATCCTCCCTAATATCTCCGGCATCCGGAATCGCATCCAACGGAACTGGTACCCATCGACACGCAAGGAAGTACGACAAACTAATTTACGATGAATACAAGTTTAGGAACATCCTCTTTTATATATTTGATACACATTATATGCTTTACACCTCCCACTCAGGAAAGATGAAGAACGCCAACTTTATTCTGGGACGATGTAAAACATAATTCCCTTGTCCGAAGTGTATTTTCGGAAAGCAAACGAGGCAACTCCGAACCACCCCCTTTATTTTAGCAGCTTGCTGACGGTCTCTCTACAACGTTTTTTCTTTTGGACAAAAAACTGTAACCTAACTACACCATTAGGTTCGCAACTGCCCGTGGGTTTACAGCATTGTTACACTAAGGGTGTGCCATACCCTCGGTTTTTCATTTTGGTATTCGTTGTACCTCTAATTGAAAGTTGTCTGAAATCTTTCACAGACAATTCACACAATCTATCGATTTGATCTTTCTTTTTTCCACTTAAGGTAAATCCGCCATGTCTTAGCATATCTTTCAATTCCTTAACAGTCTTCAATTCCAAGCTGCCCGTCTTGAATGTATTATTACCAGACGAAGTAATAACCAGATGTTTTTTTTAGTTGAAGTCTGCAATTGGATTTTGGTCGTGGCGTCAAGCATGAACTGAGAAGCGAACGCTTCGATATCTTCGACCGTCCTAGATCCCGAGTACTCGTTTTACATTTCCGTTTGCGTCAAAAAAACGCAAATAAAAGGGACGTAGCCATTGAAGGACTTTGACAATTTGGTCATAAAATGCACCCTTTTTCGGTTCTCAAGAAAGGTCACGGTCGATTTTCAAGATCTTAGACAATGGGAACTTATGACTTATATTCATCTCGAATTCCTCCCACACAGGAGCGAAACATGCGACAGTGCATGCAAGAATCCGAATACACTAAAACAATTTTGGGGGGGGTATTGGAAATCATAATTTGTTTTTATTTTTATTATGGTACCATGAAGTAATAAAAAAAGAATCTCCTTTGACTGAATCTGCGTGTGCGCGCGCGTCAGGAGCTCATTTTGGAAAAATACATTCGAAGTACATCATACTTTATTCTGATGGATTGCTTTGGAACTACGATAAACCTAAACGTGATTATGGTTTAGGGGGGTATCATAATACACTTATGAATCGCCAATAGTAATAATACGTCGCGGATAATATATGAATGTGACACTGTCGAGTACATTGACTTTGACTTTGAATCATGGGGAGGGTGGAGAGCATGGCGACAGCAAGTTTTTTCGACGAGGAGATGAATCATGATTATTATAGCCAATGATTTTTTCTTGGATTGTATTTACAGTTCTTCTCAAAACAAGTTGTAAAAGAACAGTGTGTTCTCCTTACAACTCCCTCACAAATGTCCTTGACAAACGACAATCAAATAGAAAGATACCGGCGCGCGTATCTAAAAATCGTCTGTAGTCACGGATACGCAGTCGACGTCAACGAAGAAGCCACCACCAAGGATCGATCAACATCAACACAACAACCACCTAAGAAGTCTCCCTCTGTAGCCTCTTGCCCCGTCGTCGTGTCCTGACGATGTCTTAGGGATTTTTCCAAGCGCTACGCGAGAAACACCTCAAAGCTTTGTGAGAAACAAACAGAACTACTTACTACTACACTACTACAGGATATGCGCCTCAGCAGTAGCAGTATACAACAGAGCAGTCCACAGGGAACTCTTCTTCCTGCGCTAGATATTCCTGAACAAGCACACCGTTACGGCGGATGTCGATAGCAGAGGGGATCAACCCGGGAACTACTAGAAGGAAGACTGCACTAGAGAAGATCAAAGAGTAAGCAAGTTACAAGGTACGACGAACGGATTACCCCAAGCCAACATTAGGTGCCTCAGCCGACGCTACTTACACGGCCTGGTGAAGCGTTTCAGAAGTGACCGGGGCAGCGCGTCTGCACCGTCTGGCGCAGAGGACATGCGATCAGCCGTTGTTCGACACGGACGTTCTCTTCGACAGACTGACGGATCTTGTGATATTCCACACGGCGTGCTCACTGGACCTGTCGCTATTCGTGCTCCGAGGTGTTTTATGCACGCATCTATCCAGCGGACGCATCCGTGAGAAGACCGGGCACTCCTTTTTGCACTTCAATATGAGGAGCGACGCAAAGTATGTTCTAATGTAACCCTAGCGACCAACCTCCACATCTGGTTATTACAGCCCCCTTTTGGTTGTATTAAAAAGGGTCGCACGCGAGTGCTTGCCCGCTATCATCCGCTTCCGACATCGACACAAAAGGTGTTTTCGATGGTAATATCAGGAGAGGAGAAGGAACCTCCCGGAACTCCTCCCCGGAACCTCCTCCCGACAAAAGCGACAGAGCTTCGGGCGCTGCTCACTGCGTGCGGCATCGGAGCGAAGCAACTCGCAGAAATCAGCGGAAATACTGAAGGGGCATTGTTTACGAAGGATGTCATGCGCACTGCCTTGACACATTGTTGCGATTTACAGGGACGATGAGGGAAGCGCAAACCATTGAATTGTTTGTAACCAAAAATAAATTGGTTTAGAATTGTAATGTGTATAAGGATTTTGAGTATGGTTATATACTTATCAAGCCAAGAACCTGTCCCACAACATTGTAAGCAACACTCCTCCCAAAAAGAAATATGTCACCTTTTGTGTCCGATTCAATGGGGTTCATCCGACACATTGACATGATTCTAGGAGGGCGCTTGTCACCCGGTGGACATCCAACACAACTCAAAACATGTTGGACAGTTTATAGCATTCGTATGTTGATGTTGGCTGTCACAAATTTTTTAGGGAATTTTTGCACCTTTAACAAACAAAGAAATCACGGAGCGCGAGCTGGTTCTCACGTTACACGCGCACTACTGCTAGAAACTTATTCGACCTCATCCTCTATCTCTCAGATGATGCGGGAAAAAAATTGAAGGGACAAATCGAAGGATGAGAAGACATTACAAACCAAGAATGAATACCCCCTCTCTCGCAGACCAGGTTATCGTAAGAAGGATTGTAGCCACGATGTTCTTTAATATATCCCAATTTATAGACCTCACTACTGAGTACGCTGATTATGTGCACTCGGAAGAGGATGTGTAATTAGATATGGTATTACACTCGACGGAATACTAAAATGTAAAACAAACCTGCTTTCTTGAGTGTAAGACGGTACACCTTATGGTGTAGCAACCCACAAAGATTGGGGCAGTGGACACCATCATCTGTTTTTTGTAGCCCATCAAACAACACGCATCCCTGCAAAATGGAAGCGGCTCTCTCCTTCGACGACCAACAGTTCCATGCAGTGCAGCCTTGCGATTGTGAGAGCAGAGGAGCGGTCCCAGGTCCGAGTAAGTTTGCTGGGTTTCTGGAGAGAATCGCAGTCCTCGTACCTCGGTACCGCTTGATCGAGTTGTTGTCGACAAGAGAAGGGGGGCTAAGCCACCCCTCCTGTGTTTTTTTCTTGATTTGTTTACGTGTGCAGTACACCCCTCACCGCCAACTGGTCGCGATAAGATAGACCTTTGGAGTCTCCTTCAATGGGGTGTGACCCAACAACTCGTAACCTAGACGAATCTGCCCTTCCGTGGTTATTTGGACACTTGGAATTTTGTAAACACATTCCTTCTTGGCACCGGTTTCCCAAGACATGAGAGTCGTCTTGAACTCATCTGTCACATGAACCTCCTCTTTGAAGAGGCGCTTCAGGAAGCGAACATAGATCCCGTAGGCACAGCTACCTCTCTGGTCCGGTAGCCTTAGAGTCGTGATTGCAGAACCATATGCTACGCGAACCCTCAGGTCAGGATGATCCAACTTCATGTTGCGCTTGATCCCTGCCCAAAATGAGTCCATAGCCTTGCGCTTGCCAATGTACCTCTGAAAGTTGTCTCGGGATTCTCTGCGACGGAGTGCCATCCTCCACCACTCGTGGAAAACGTAGCGTAATTTTTCAAGTAAGCCGAGATATCATCCTTCCTGGAATGTACTCCACAACGCTGGACACCATTTTCACGAGAGACTCCCATCTAGGAATCATGTCTGAGAAACGTTTTTCTTGCTGTTTTTTTCTGTTTCTTGATACCAGACTTGTGGTAAAAAGCTATCCGCGTGTAAGCTTCCAGGTCTTGCTTTTGTCGTCTGCCAGATACGTGACTGTAAGCGATGTTGCTCCCTACCAGGATCCACACCCCAAAACGACGAATACCGCATAATCGCTGGCAAAATGTCGTTATTGAGTTATGGTCATATCTGTTCTGAGACGCTCATACCTTCATCGTAACGAGACCTCTTACTTGTCTTCTTCAGAGTCGGTATACACGAACGCTGTACTGTCTTGCCTGTACTGGCATGCTCAATGAAGACTCCGTCAGTACAGTGATGCTACAATTCGACACCCTACCCCGTCAATCTTGGGATAGTGGTTTCTTGAAGAAGGAACCTGCGACTGTTTTTCGGGCGTTCACGAGCGTGTCATAACCTACCTTTGCATGTCTGGTACTCGTCAGTAGCCTTGATATCATTAACGTCAGTATCGTACTTCTGTTGGGTCCACCAACTTTGTATGCCTCATTCACCAGGAACCAAAAATAGACATGATTTTTCTTCTTAACTGCAGCTTCAGAGGCAACAATGAACGCGGTCGGACCAGATCCACGGTTACATTTTTCCACTTTCGAAAGCTCGACGATGTTGTGGGTCTTTGGGACACACGCTCCGCCTGAATAGGAGGTACTTCACGAGGGTCTTCATGTCAATCAAGGCGGACAATGCGCCCGTTGGGACATTAAAGATGGCATCAAAACGCGGACAATACGACGTGCACCAATAAGCCTCGCAACGCCGCGTGTCTGGGGCATCCAATATTGAAGGGCCGTGGGACCATTGGTCGTGCGAAGTCCATGTCGTTGGTGCAATAGTCATCAATAATGGTAAGCTATCGACTTCCATCTGGAACTTTCAGCCTGACTCGAACTTCACGGACATTAATCTGAACGAGAGCATCTACATTTGGCCAAATTTTCCATCTCATGTATTTCTTGTTGATAATCCGCTCATCACGTCGTACACACGGATGGTACTTCGAGCTATCCTCGCCAGTTCGCGGGATTCAGATAGTAAGCCTTAGTGAGGCAGAGGTCAGAATACGAGGTACCAAAGGAAACCCATGCGATTGTTCGAATAATAATTGACACGACAGTGCTCAATGTGACGACCGGCATAGTTCAAAACCTGGTCGAAATGATACGGGTAGGAAGGTTGATGTAGTCAGGTCATCGCCTCGAAGCCAAGCGCCTTTCTTCCCGATTACGTCCCTTTCACGGATGGTTCCGTATGGGATATTCTACTCTCTCTTCATTCTGGAAAGACGCAGCGTCAACTCCGATCCTTAGCCAATCCTTCCAGTAGGTATATCCTTCATATCGTACATATTAGGAATCGGCAGGTCGCCTCCATGAGCCTCGTGACATGGAAAGTCAGCAACGACGTGGAACGCCGCAACATGCGGCTCACCACATTGACGAAGCGATCCACATTGCCCCCTGAACTTACCGCATTCTCATCGTCAAGACTTCATTTGCCTTCTTCAAGGCGCATTTCACAACGCACATCTTTTCCACCGTCTTGCACTCTCGTCCTAGTTCGGAGGGGTCTGGCGATGAGACCATTGTCTTCGCATAACGGACAAAAATCGTCCTTCTTGCTCCTTTGAGGAGTATGCTACTTCGGCCAATTTTAGTAACTCTCTTCCATTTCGCGACGTCGGAGGTTTCGTTTGCCATCTTAACATAACTTTTGTACATCACAAGAACTCTTCTTATACAAACATCCCACATACGTTAGTGTTACATACGTGGTCACCCCTTAGCGAAGCACCCCCAGCTCAATAGCATGAATTCTGGACTGTAAGAGGAGTGTAACAAAATAATTTACGGGGCTTCTGTGGACCAAGTTCTTATGGATACTGGCGTTGTCCATTAATTACTACTGAATTTATTGCACAAACCAATGACGTCAATAAATGCAGCGAAGTCCGTCTTCTTCACAGATCTTTCTTCACAACGAACTCCTTCCTACCATCTAAAAAACTGCCCCCATCAACAAACTATGGTTACCCACCCACCAAGTATTTTAACGATAACGAGGTTTCCTACAGAAAGGCGTTCCTGCTCCCCCGGCCCCGATTTGACTGGGTTGCGAAACATGGAATGGAGCGGATTTGTGATCCTTGTGCTGAGTCTCAAGCTAGAGAGGCGTTAAGGAGGCTCTAAATCCTGATTAGAAATTTTAAAAAATCGGCCGTGAGGCAAGAACGCCCATTACAGGGGAATACCCATAATGTGGCTTGAGACGCTCACTTAAACCCACATTCGTCAAATATACTAAAAGTTTTCCAGCATTGATTGTATCCTTGTATCTACTACAAAATTCAGTGACAGTGAAACTAAGTCCCCTTTTACACTGTCCAATTTTCTAACGGCGATGTCGTACATTTATTTCCATCTGATATATGTTTCATTTACTGTTCGCCGACTGTAGAGATATTCTCTCGCATCTGCCCCATCGTCGTTAAGCGACGACTCGGATGATGAAACGTTACACTCTTCTATCGGACACAACTCAGGTTGTTCGGAGAAAGACCGGAAGCGCGTATAAAATCTATCTCTTCATGTTTTCATTTTTTCTCGAGCGATTATCGATACGCCTGCATACACTTGACACACCCGTAGAGAGCGCCGCGATAAGTGTCGGTTGTTCAATGCAAGACAGTCGTCCATCCCAAACATGCTCTGGGTGGACACAGCCTTAGGGAAAAACCGCCTGGACCTCCTGAGCGATCCACCCAAGCTTTGAGCGTCGTTACCGACCTGATCGGGCGTGTACACGTCCTTACGCCAAGAAAATCGACGCAAGGGACTTCGCCGGACGAATCTCATAGCACCGCTCGAGGTCGCGTTGCATATGTTCTCCTTTATACGGCAGGTCAGATGTAACAGTCCAGGTGCTAGAAGAGGGCTTTGCCGCACTGGTCGCGCACGAGCTGCTGACGAAAACGCAGGCTTCGGTCCCTAGCAACGTCTCCCCCACCCCCAGTCGCCCAGAAGACTCATAAGAACCGGACACACGACCGCCCAGGTGCCCGGAGTGGATACCCCTACCCCCCAAGACGCGTGGACCAGGAGGACAAGTATCGTGTCGAAGCGACAAGAAAGAATGACTCGAGGGTTCACCGAACAATCGAACCTGCCCTACTCTAGCAGACATGCGAGTCTCCGTCTCGAAGAGGACATTTGCGAACGCGGTCAGCACAATTCGAAACCAGAGAGGACGGCAACGAGGGGGACCGAGGTCACGGGTTATCACCGCGCCTGTAACGGGGTATGGGGTAGTCGCGTAAGTGGTGTCGACAACTTGCCAGCTTCCCATCAGAGGACCGCCCAAGTACCACGAAACACCGCGGCTGCCCTGTATGAGTGGAGATGATCGGAGAAATCGAGTATTGCACCCAGCTGATCGGATCCGGAAGCACGATGTCCACCCACTCCCCTGTGAAGGCTAATGCACCAGTAGTGGTAACGAAACCCGACATCGGAAGAGGAGAGACCGTTAACAGCTTCGAACGACAGAGACGAAAACCCAACGTGTTTCGCTATACAACCCCAAACAAGTTCAACTTATCAAATACGCACGCAATATGCGTTGACGACGACGACGACGACGAGGCAAGACTGTTATACGAGCCGTTCCCGTACGCAAGATTGCTCAATGTCGATGCTGAGGCGGGTTGGGTAACCGCTACTGGCGGCCACTCCAATCTGTTAGCAGTTATAGAAGACAATGCTAACGTTATATGCTACTACACTTCTTGCCCCCAGTGATACAACGCCACCGTGTTCCGAAAGGACACTAATGAGGCCCTTCGGGCTGGAGGAGTAGAGGCTCGCGCCTTTCACATCAGATACGCAGAGACTAAGGTTACCTCCGTCCATGAGGTTGCTCAGCGTCACACTGCATTCTGCAGGGGTCGCAAATAAAACGCACGCGTCCTTGAAAGCTCGAATAGTGGGGTTGGTCAGGTACGTAAGCCCTCTAGAGTTGTTGCTAGCGAACGATGCCATAGGGTAACAACGTCTCGTTCACAACGTTAGAGGTGTACCGCGGCAACCACTGATATTTCGTGCGCAAGTTCGACGAAAAAAAAAACACGACGGTGTCAAATTGGCAAACAAAAAATTAGAGGACGCGAGACTTGTGTTCGAGGCCCAATGCGAATGGTTGCTAGCGAAAGACGCCTGTGGCACTGTCACCCCGAACAAGGTGTTGGAACATGTAAAGGACACGTTGCTCGCTAACAATGCAGTGGTGCAATGACAGGAAACAGGAGGTTCGAACAATCAATAGCGATGTTGTAGGCGAACCACCCGCGTTGCTCCCGAACACGCATCCGGGTGGTTTTAAGATAGACATGTTGGAGTTCCGCATGCGGTGTTGCTACCGAACACGCGTCAGGGTGCGTTTTGAGATTGACCTGGTTGGAGGTGGCCCATGCGCATTGCTACCGAACACGCGTCAGGGTGCGTTTTGAGATAGACATGGTTGGAGGCGGCCCATGCGGTATTGCTACCGAACACGGCATTCGAATGCGTAGAAGATAGACATGGTTGGAGGAGGCCCATGCGGCATTGCTTCCGAATACGGCATTTCGAATGCGTGTTTATGTATATAAGGTTAGATGTTGCCATTGAGCATTGCTAGCGAATATCGCGTCCGGCTGTACATTGATATATACCAGGTTGGAGGCTGCACATGCGGTATTGCTCCCGAACACGGCATTTGAATGCGTGTTTAGGTATACAAGGTTAGATGTTGCCTTGAGGCATTGCTAGCGAATATCGCGTCCAGGTGTACATTGATATATACCAGGTTGGAGGCCACATGCGGTTATATTTGCTCCCAAACACGGCATTGAAATGTGTAGAACGGTATTACCATATTGGACGTGGACCAGGCAACATTGCTTCCGAATACGGCATTAGAATGCGTTCTTAGGTACACAACGTTCAACGTAGCATTGCAACATTGCTTTTATTGCATTCGAATGATGCTCATGTACACAAGTGTTCGACGCAGCAGTTGCTTCCGAATATGGCATTAATGATCGACGCAGCATTGCGGCGTTGCTTCCGAATACGGCATTCGAATGCGTGCTCATGTACACAAGGTTCGACGTAGCATTTGCAACATTGCTTCCGAATTATGGCATTCGAATGCGTGCTCATGTACACAAGGTTCGACCAGCATTTGCGGCGTTGCTCCCGAATATGGCATTCGAATGCGTGCTTATGTACACAAGGTTCGACGTAGCATTTTGCTGTGTTGCTTCCAAATACTGCATTCAATGCGTGTTAGGTACACAATGTTAGATGTTGCCCTTGAGCATTGCTAGCGAATATTCGCGTCCGGTTGCACATTGATATATACCAGGTTGGAGCGGCACATGCGGTATTGCTCCCGAACACGGCATTTGAATGCGTGTTTAGGTATACAAGTTAGATGTTGCCCTTGAGCATTTCTAGCGAATATCGCGTCCGGTGCACATTGATATATACCAGGTTTGAGCGGCACATGCAAGGTGTGGCGACATTGCTCCCGAACACGGCATTCGAATGCGTGCTTAGGTACACAAGGTTCGATGTCCCTTGACATTGCTAGCGAATATCGCGTGTTGCACATGGCGTGCTTAGGTATACCAGGTTGGATGTCGCCCTGGCACATGCGGTATTGCTCCCGAACACTTGCATTCGAATGCCGTGCTTAGGTACACAAGGTTAGATGTTGCCCTTGAGGCATGCTAGCGAATTGATCGCGAACACGGCACATTTGATAGCGTGCTTATACAACAGGTTCGATGTCGCCCTGGCGACATTGCTCCCAATATTGCATTCGAATGCGTGCTTCGGTACACAAGGTTCGATGTCGCCCTGGCAACATTGCTCCCGAATATTGCATTCGAATGCGTGCTTAGGTACACAAGGTTCGATGTCGCCTTGGCAACATTGCTGGCGTATACGGACATGGGGTAAGCGACTCGATACATCATCATGTTGGACGCGACCGATACGTAAAGTTGCTGGCGTACACCGAAGCGTTGCTCAGCGAACAACGAGGTAGGATACGCTCCTGCGTACACCAAATTGGACGCTGAGCAGGCAGTGTTGCTCGCCGTCACAGAAACGTTGCTAGCAAACAACGAGGTAGGATACGCTCCAGCGTACACCAAAACAGTGTTGCTCCCCCAGCGTACACCAAATTGGACGCTGAGCAGGCAGTGTTGCTCGCAAACAACGCAGTAGGATACCCCCCGAACACAATGTTGGACGCAGCGAATGACGCATTCATTGCCGCTATAACGGCAGGGGCCGTGGATTTGTGCAATATGTTGCTTGTGCTCGCGCAAACATTGCTTGTGTTCACGCAAAGGTTGCTTGTATACACAGCGGTTAGTGAATTGGTAAATGACAAGTTGCTGGCAAAATAGGTGTCGATACTGACCACATGAACGGTGTTTGATGTCCCGTATGCGAGGTTGCTCGCGAACGTGCTTCGCATGTCCAAGTGCCCGTATGCGAGATTGGAAGCAGCGACGCCTCTTAGAGAGCGGTCCTCCACTGCGACTAGACGAACATCTCTACTGGCAAGGGTCGGAAGGACATTACTATAAACCGCGTTGGATGTGTCATTGGCAAGTCTGAAGTTGCTAGAGCAAACATTGCGTTGTAACGACATTGCTGGCAAAACCTAACATCGACAATAAGCTTCCATAGACAACATTCGAGACATCGCTGCTGTGCGCGCCTACCCAGTTAGAGGCAAAGTCGGACCTTGGTCCTGTTGTGTAAGCCACCATGTTTGACGAGTACACGCAAGATGAGTGAACGTTCGATAGGAATGACGAAGAAGAGGGGGTTGTGTCACTTGCGGCATGCGTGGGGCCAGTGACAAGACCTAGGTAGGTGTACGCGAAGAATGCGGTGCGCTACAATGCAAGGTTGAATACCTGCATCCTCCTTAATAACATGTTACCCGCCACCGTTGGAGAGACGACACGAACGAGATGCCCCCTCGACACGGAGATTCGACATCGGGTGAGATAGAATGGACGCGTTGGAAGTCGCAATGTTCGACGCGTATGCGCCGGCGTTGCTGCTGAAGCCGGTGCTTCCTGATGTAATGAAGTCGATAAAGGCGTTGCTCGCAAAATTGGCGGTAGATAACGCCGAGAACGCCGTATTGGATGCGGTTTCGGTCTTCATGAGCGTCAACGATGCCATGGAGCTAGCGCGATCGTAAACCCGACGTACGGCTTCCGCAGATGCTGCCGCGTCTGTGCGGCGGTTTGATTTTGCAGTCACAATCTGAACAATACCGGCCGTGGTTTCGGTGGCTACGGGCAGGTTGGAGTACGCGAGTGCAGTGAAGGTTCCTGTGTCGCTCGCTATCGATGCCAACTCCACCACCTGGCCCTCCATCCTCATTCGTTCCAAGCCACAAGAAATTATTGGAACTTGAAGACATGTTGGTGTTGTTCGCGATGGAGTTGCTGAGCTCATTGTATGCGTCAAGCAAGGCAGATGCACTTGGAGGTATCGATGCAGAAGGAATGTTCTTGAAGTCGCGCACAAGATTAGAATATTGCGTGGCGAATATAGAGCATGCGACAAACAGGTCTCCACATCGCAGGTAGCCTATGTCTACGCCTTCATCATACCCCCCGTTAATGCGATGGTCGTACGATTCGAGTAGTCCACATCGAGCACAAGGTCGTTTGATCCCCCACCTGCGGCGAACAGTCGCGGATCATGTTTGCTGAGTGACCGGTAAGCGATGTAGAGTGCGGTCGCGCTAGGAGGGATGCTCGAGGACGGCATTGTGTGGGTGTGCACGAGGTTCTCGTACCTTTGTCCCCGGATCATGTCTGCGTCCATGCGACCCGGTACTGTTAGTTGCGGAACCGTCAAGCCCGAAGTCGAATCCAGGAACGCGACTTCGATGTCGTCTGATGTTACCTCGTCATCTACAAGCGTTACTTCCGTATTTGATCGACTACTTAACAATACACGCGCGTCCGCGGTAGATATTCGGAGGGTCGTCGAATGATTACTTGTGGAGGGAGCAGTGCTGTTCGTCAAAGACGCCATGCGGACCCTTTGGCTATTTTCATTGCTATCGGAGTACGCGATCTCGATCGTTTTGGGGGTAGCTGGCAACGTTTCCTTCACATGCGACGAGTGTGCAAAAGTTGGTGCAACACGTGCATCGTCGTCGGGATTGCTGGAAACACACTGTCCCCATGATCTGACCAGGCAGGGGAGTCCAACATGTGTTTTAAGAAACGTGTTCGATGCTTGTAAACTGAAAAGAATGAAGAGGACATCACATCAATTCAATTCATCATACAGTTGCTTTCAAATTAAACCCTACCCGTATTATCCTCGAACCCTTATTACACATGTCCGGGGGACATGTAGTAAGAAAACAATGGCGGTATCATAGGGTCAACTGCTGCTGTCCTTTACGAACATGATTTATCGAACTGCCTTCAGGAAGATGAGCTGCCCCCCACAAGCAGGTGAATCGACAGTTCTTGCATGTCTCTCCTCCACACTTGTTTAAGAAACCCCATAAGGGCAACTTATGTAATCTCAAGCACATGCAAGAAACACTGTCCCGATATCTTCACACTTCTCCTTCAGCCGATTGAACAGCCACAGAGTGGCTCAAAGTCAGCATCTGAACGGGAAACCTTGGTTGTCAGCTCCCTTTCAGCAATCTCCAATTGAGGTCAAAACATCGTAGCGAGCGGCCAAGAATTTGTTGTCTGGTCCCTAAACGCTTTCTTGGGGGATGTGTGCAATAAACAAAATGCACCCCAACACAAAAAGAATGGCGGATACGGAAGTACTGAAGCTCCTGCAAAAAGTGTACCAAGGACAAAGCCCACCTCTGACGTAAATTTCCTGAAAGCTCACTTGCGTCGTCTCATAATGGGAAACTGGATTGTTTATCATCGTGAATCTCCTAATCGTATCGGTGTGCGTACTCATGATCGGTTTCCTTGTGAATACCATATTTAACCTGTTACAACGTTACAATTCAAGTTTCAGTAAGAAAACTCTTGAATTACAGAAAGATGTTGCCCGCAACAAGGACGACTTCTTATACAAATCAAAGGATGACTCTAGTATCCCAATGACATCGGAGCACATCCTCCTAAAACATAACATCGAACAAGCTGAAACGTCTCTACAAACCTCACAACGAGTATCGAGCCAATGTAACTGATCCCTCGCACCTGAAGCTAGTCCGGACGATATGATTGACGAAAACATCCTATCTCGATCAGAAAATACATACAATTATGTCAAGGCGACGGTTTCCAAGGCAACCGGATCTTACCCCGTCCCCAGTTAAATTACGTGTTTTTTCACTCGCGACAAGGCAATTTTAAGAGTAGTCTCCCCCTGGAAAGATAGTGGTGATATTGCAGGAGTTCCACATTTTATTAGCAGGTGTTCCCCCTGCGCGACCATCCAACATCAAGACGTCATTTCCAACAACTACATTATTTTTTATCAACGGATTGATTGTTCCACATGATCTTGTGTGTTACCTCATACGTGTAAGATGTATCGAAAGGTGATTCGTTGTTGGCCCATAACACGTTCAATGCAAAGACGCCACTTACAGGTAATTCAAAATTGGATGAAGAAACCGACGAATGGGGGGACAAGTACCACTCGTGATAATCAAATTCCGAAACGAACATATTCGATGCGTGCTGAAACACATACGATAGCGGTGTAAGGAAATACACATATTAGCAAAGAGAAAAAACCTGCCATTAGATCAAAGTATTTAGATGCATTAGATTAGAATTCACCCGCATTAGACCCGAAATTCCACCGTGCATTAGATTCCAAAGTATCCTGCATTAGACCCGAATTCACCCGCATTAGATCCAAAGTATCCTGCAGTTGGACCCGAATTCACCTGCATTAGATCCAAAGTATCCCGGCATTAGACCCGAATTCCACCGCATTAGATCCAAAGTATCCTGCATTAGACCCGAATTCACCCGCATTAGATGCAAAGTATCCGGCATTAGACCCGAATTCACCTGCATTAGATCCAAAGTATCCAGCATTAGACCCGAATTCACACGCATTAGATCCAAAGTATCCGCATTAGGACCCAAAGTATCCGGCATTGGACCCGAATTCACCTGCATTAGATCCAAAAATCCGTAGATCACCTGCATTAGACCCGAATTCACCCTGCATAAGATCCAAAGTATCCTGCATTAGACCCGAATTCACCCGCATTAGATGCAAAGTATCCGGCATTGGACCGAACTGGCATTAGACCCGATTCACCTGCATTAGATGCAAAAGTAATCCGCTAGACCCGAATTCAATTGTATTAGATCAAAGTATCCTGCATTAGATCTGCCAGGCCCGAATTCATTAGACCGCATTAGATGCAAAGTATCCTGCATTAGGACCCCAAAGAATTCACCTGCATTGGACCCACCCGCATTAGATCCAAAGTATCCGTCCCAATTTCAACTCCGCATTAGATGCAAAAGTATCCGGCATTGACCGTGCATAATCTCCGCATTAGATCCAAAGTTCGTAAATCCGGCATTGGACCCGAATTCACCTGCATTAGATCCAAAGTATCCGGCATTAGATGCAAAGTATCCGGCATTGGACCCGAATTCACCTGCATTAGATCCAAAGTATCCGGCATTAGAATCCGCATTAGATGCAAAGTATCCGGCATTAGACCCGAATTCACCTGCAAAGTTTATCCGGCATTAGACCCGAATTCACCTGCATTAGATGCAAAGTATCCGGCATTGAATTCAAGTCCGGCATTAGATGCAAATGTCCGCATGGACCCGAATTCACCTGCATTAAGATCCAAAGTATCCTGCATTAGACCCGAATTCACCCGCATTAGATGCAAAGTATCCGGCATTGGACCCGAATTCACCTGCATTATATCCAAAGTATCCGGCATTAGACCCGAATTCACCCGCATTAGATCCAAAGTATCCTGCATTAGACCCGAATTCACCCCCGACCAAAGTATCCGCATTGGACCCGAATTCACCTGCATTAGATTCCAAAGTATCCGGCATTCAGACCCGAATTCACCCGCATTAGATCCAAAAGTATCCTGCATTAGACCCGAATTCACGCATAGATGCAAAGTAGCATTCCATTATTAGATGCCAAGTATCCGGCATTGGACCCGAATTCACGTGCATTAGATCCAAAGTATCTGGCATTAGATGCAAAGTTTCATGCATAAGACCCGAATTCACCTGCATTAGATCCAAAGTATCCGGCATTAGATGCAAAGTATCCGGCATTGGACCCGAATTCACCTGCATTAGATCAAAGTATCCGATGCATTAGATCCAAAAGTATCCGGCATTGGACCCCGATTCACCGCATTAGATGATCAAAGTATCCGGCATTTGGACCGAATTCACCCGCATTAGATCCAAAGAACCATTTATCCATTGGCATTATGATGCAAAGTATCCGGCATTGGACCCGAATTCACCTGCATTAGATCACCAAAGTATCCGCATCCGCATGCAAAGTATCCCAGCATTCGACCCGAATTCCAAAGTATCCGGCATAAGATGCATTAGATCCAAAGTATCCTGCATTTAGACCCGAATTCACCTGCATTAGATCCAAAGTATCCTGTATTAGACCGAATTCACCTGCATTAGATCCAAAGTATCCTGCATTCGACCCGAATTCACCTGCATTAGATCCAAAGTATATCCTGCATCGAGACCCGAAATTCACCCGCATTAGATCCTAAAGTATCCTGCATTAGACCCGAATTCACCTGTATCCGGCATTGGACCCATTCACCTGCATAGACCAAAGTATCCGGCATTCGACCCGAATTCACCATTGCATTAGAGCCAAAGTATCCGCATTGGACCCGAATTCACCCGCATTAGATCCAAAGTATCCTGCATTAGACCCGAATTCACCTAGATAAGATGCAAAGTATCCTGCATTCGACCCGAATTCACCCGCATTAGATGCAAAGTATCCGGCATTAGACCCGAATATCACCCGCATTATCCAAATATCCGGCAATTGATCCAAAGTATCCGGCATTCGATCCGAAATTTCCGGCATTAAATCCAAAGTATCCTGCATTGGACCCGCATGCCAAAGTATCTGCATTAGACCGAATTCACCCGCATTATATTCCAATTCAGCATTATATCTGCATTAGACCCAAAGTATCCTGCATTCGACCCGAATTCACCCGCATTAGATCCAAAGTATCCTGCATTCGACCCGAATTCACTTGCATTCGACCCGAATTCACCCGCATTAGATGCAAAGTATCCGGCATAAGACCCGAATTCACCCGCATTAGATCCAAAGTATCCGGCATTCGACCCGAATTCACCCGCATTAGATGCAAAGTATTCGGCATTAGACCTGAATTCACCCGTATTAGATCCAAAGTATCCGGCATTGGATCCAAAGTATCTGGCATTGGACCCAAAGTATCCTACATTCGACCCGAATTCACCCGCATTAGATCCAAAGTATCCGGCATTGGACCCAAAGTATCCTGCATTCGACCCGAATTCACCCGCATTAGATCCAAAGTATCCTGCATTAGACCCAAAGTATCCGGCATTCGACCCGAATTCACCCGCATTAGATCCAAAGTATCCTGCATTAGACCCGAATTTACCCGCATTAGATCCAAAGTATCCTGCATTAGACCCAAAGTATCCGGCATTCGACCCGAATTCACCCGCATTAGATCCAAAGTATCCTGCATTAGACCCGAATTCATCCGCATTAGATCCAAAGTATCCTGCATTAGACCCAAAGTATCCGGCATTGGACCCGAATTCACCCGCATTAGATCCAAAGTATCCGGCATTAGACCCGAATTCACCCGCATTAGATGCAAAGTATCCGGCATTGGACCGGAATATGCAAGATTCTATCAAATCAATGTATCGAGTGTTGTTGCTAGGTTCCTTGATCACAATATTCGACTCGAATACAGATATCCCAAGTATTGTTGTTTTTGCAGATTGAATGACAATATCTTTCACGATGTTCGATGTGCCAAGCACTCCTGTGTTAGATGTAACATACATGGAAATAGCCTCCTCAGAGTCAGGAGTCAGCACAGAAAAACACCGCCTGCACAATTCCCCATTATAATATAAGAGCCCCCTTCACGACAAGCCCTTCATGTTCGTCTACGAACACGCTAGGATTGGAGGCACCGATTCTACCTGCGAGCACTCTGTTCCCTTGCTGCGTCCATAAAAGGAGTAGGTCGTTTTCTCTCACTACCCCAGGGAAAATTATATCGTCGGCGGTTGCCATCATCAACAACGCACATCAATGTCAAAGCGCATCGTTAAAACTCGACATAGTCTTGTGTACCAATGTGTCTAAAAAACCTTTGCTCTACAGTACTGGCAGCTTTTCTGAATGCGCAACCAATCGCAAATTCCTCGCCCCTTTTTTTGTGATGGGTGATAGTGGAGGGGCAAGGTAACGTGGAAGTTGTGATTGCAACTTAGATTGATGCGATGTCTTCTTCTTTGAACGCCTCATGACAGAGGCCGCACACGTCACTGGTGTTTGGATATAGGTAAGGTATGTATTCGATACCCTCTTCAGTCACCTCTACACCATGAGGTTCGCACACCTGCATGTACAAAGAGGATGACAAGGCATGCTTGGCTTCGCTCTCTGTGATGGTCTCGTTGTGACACAATTGGCGCAGGCGAACGTTAGTGGGGTCCGTGCACATAACACCCACTTGGAAACGACCCACACACACCACCCGCACAACATGTCGTCCATATCCACCCCCTGTTGCGCACGAACCCATCCGCCCTCTCAATGCAGCATACGATCGAGTCATACCGTTTATTTTTGTCGCATGTCACGATCCCACGGTCGGCTACGTACGCCGGCGAAAATGCAGAAACGTTTCATCTGAAACGCGGTGGATGCGGATGTCAGCGAAGTGACAATTGAACTCTTCATTAGTTTGTCCGTGTTAAGTACGTACAACCGATCCTGGGTATGGCAAAGAGAGTCAATGTCGAACGCTATGTTGAACCAGTTGAAGTTGTGCCACGCACTCCAGAAACAATTCACAATCGCCACGCTCACGCGTGATAGTCCACATGCTCCTGTCCCAAGTCCTGTTGCTGAACACAATCACATGAGGAGGCTTGAACATCAGGGACTCAGACTGGTACTTGGAACTGATCACTGTACCATTCTTCAAGTTTTCTGCCATGGAGTACACATCATGAGAGAACTCCTTCTCACTCCTGGACACATCAAAAATCACAACAGGAGCCAGGCTGTTCCTGTAGATCAAAGCCATGTCAGCATGCCTGCCTCCCAACTGGATAGCCTTGTGCTCTGCCACCAAATGCTTAGCAAGCCTACTCTTGCCAGCTTCCCCCACAGCATCAGTCACCCAGTAAATGGTCCTGTCATCAGGGTCAGCCCTGATCTTCTGCAACACAAACTCCTGCCAAGCCCTGGCAACAAATGCACTGTCATCAAACTTAGTCCTCTTGGACCTCAGCAAAGTACTCTGCACCTTCTCATAATGCATCATGCAGTAAGCAGTGAACTCCTCCTCAATCTCATCCATGGTGGTCAGGGGGTTAGCCTTGATGTAGTCAACAATAGTCTGAGCAGTTACTCTGCCAGGACCCCTACCACCCTTGGGCTCACCATAAAAGAAAGGGCCGGCAACTCTGGAATCTTCCTTCATGCAATAGTTGATAGCCTCCTGCTGGGTTCCCTTTCTAGCCTCAACATGAGCACCCACCAGAATAGTTGCAGTCCTCTTGATCAGCCCCCACTTGGCCTGTCTGTCGAGCTCACAGTACCCCTGCCAGTGGATCCTTCCAGTAGTAGGACAGGCTTCGACGTTGACGACCAGGTAGCTGAAGAGGTCATCAGTGAAATAGCCGTCGAGATGCGAGCCGCTCTCAATTGCCGCTTCCTCAGAATCAAAGTAGCGAGTAAAGCAGAAGTTGCGGAACTTGGTATCGTCAGAAAAGCGAGCCATTATACTACCTCAGAACGAGTACGCTGTAAAGCTTGTCAGTATATATAACTTAAGCGAAACGACAGCTGGGGTGTACCCCACGCGTCGAAACTCCGCCAACGCGACGATGGTGGGCAAATCTCTAGGTCAACCAGACTCACTCAGATCTGGTTGCAGTATTACCCTAGAGATTTGCTTGAGGCGAGTCTAGTCTTATTTAAGCACGCGCGACCTACAGGTATTCATTTATGTTGTTATCGCAATGGCATACCGTCGTCGCAGCACTTTCCGCCGCTCTCGCATCTATCGCCGTCGCCCTAGTACTTATCGTCGTAGAACGATTCGCTTCTAATCGATGCAACTAGATTTTGTTCGTCGTCAAGTAGGTGCTGTAGCTTTCGATCACGCATTAGATTGTCCGAAAGAGGAATCCACACATGGTACAATGTCTCCTTGAAAACATGCGAAGAGCGATAATCGGAATCGTTCTTCGTAATTCCGTGCCGGGTGCAAACGAACTGGGTCGCGAACAAAGCCCCATCACCCCTTGGGAAAACTCAGTGTTGCTAGGGCTCATCTTGCAAGTGATTTCGAACACGTGGACCGATGAAGACTCATCATCTCCCATAGAAGAGAGAGTCTGCATGACCGTGTCACCCAATATGTCTGCATGGAAAGCATGCATAATCATGACGAGCTTGTTAACACCTTCCTTGAATGCATCCGCGCCAGCAGAGTCCTCCACATGCTTCACGTTTTTAACGAATGGTAGAGAACTGCCCATAAAGCCTGGTACCACGATACCCTTGCGACAATGCATGTATGTTAAATAAAGTCCTTAAACTGGGCGAATTTCTTGACGTGTATTCACTATCACGTAAGACATAAAACTGATTCGTAGGAACGCGAGCGAGCGAGTCCTCAAGATTTTGCGGTCGCCACCAGGATCCATGGCTGCCGAAACTCGATGCGGTACCCTCTCCGAACTAATGTCTTCAGAGGCGCCTCAACGACTGTACCCAAGAAGATGAACAGTGTAGACACAACCGCGGATACAGCGATGTTCCTCGTTGCGGAATACACAATCAAAAAGAATAATAAATGACGAACAAGAGGGTTTGAGAATATCGCTTGCATTTCCTCGTCAGGTTGGAGGACGAACCTCCCCCCAAAACCGACAATCAACGATGATAAACCTAAGGCAACTTGATTCGCCATTAAACAAATTTATGAATACACTCATTTTATTCTGTCATCGCCCTTAGGCACGCAACCGATATTGAGAGTCACGAAAAAGCTAAAGGGATTGGTTGACGATGGCCCCTGGGCTCACGAACGCGTCAAACAATGCCATCGCACGGATCGCCTCGAGCATCTGCTCGTGCAACACGAGCGTGCCTTCGACGCTGTTGTAGAAACCGGGAGCGAGAATGTAGAACGAGTTCGAAAAACCCTGAGCGTTGGGTTCGCCATGACGAACGACTTCGTGACCCTCCTCTCGGTTGATATAAGCGTTCGCCTGCAAGATCAAAGACATATTATCTGCCTCACCTGACGCCGCAGACTCGGGACGACCATCGAACTCCGAGAACCGGACATCGTCCCCTACTACGAACTCGTTCATGTCGAAGAAACGGTTGCACACGATGCGGATGTACAACCCATACTGTGTTTCGTAGGAACAAAGATGTCAGTCGCAAGGCGTCAACACTATTGTTGAACAATGCACCGCTAAGGAGTGTTATCAGACACAACTAACGAACGGAGGGATGCAAGAGGGGTGTCGAACGTCTTCCTATCTAGTTCACGCACGGGTTTAAGCATGACGTATCCGCGCCCGTTTGCAGCGCGGAACGAACGGTCGAACACGAGCACGCAAAAACTCCGACGGATGGCCTCGGAACTCCCGTCGTACATGCCATCGAATCCCTCAAGGTTTACCAGGACATAAGGGTACGAAAAGTCATAGTCGTGAAGGTACGGACCGCGCGGAACTTGCTCGCTTCTCCATAGGAACGATAGCGCTAGACACGGATATCACGAGATTCCGCGAAATCCTCACGCCCAAACCCTGTCACACTCGAACCGAAGCGAAAGCGGTGAGGGTGCGCCTCACGTCCCTATCAACACCTGGAGACCAACGCTGCCTAATAAACATCACCCACATGGTGGGTTACAGAGGGAATCACCGGCAGAAGAAGGCAAAAGCAAACGCATGATCAGTTACAATGTGATCAATTAGATTGTGACCACTTAGATTGTGATCGGTTAGATTTTGATCGGTTACAGAATGATCAGTATCTGGAGCAGAGGTACACGTAAGACGGTCTCTTACAAGATCCTCTACACGGCGATCGAATTCCTCGTTTGATATATGAGGGACTTCATCTCCGTCCAAACGAAGATCAGATCCGTCGTCGTTGGTGTTACGAGAGTTCGTGTTGTAAGAGGATGATGAATCTACAAAGTTGGTCATGACCGTGTCACGGTCCTCCGCACGCAATCTAGAGAGGATGCTCTGGGGGCGAGGGGGCGCATCTTCCAATCCCGGCAAACGTGGTCGTGATTGCTGCTGAAAAACGTCCCTTTCGCGACGAATGAATAGAGTGTCGTTGTTGCTCTTTTTTTCGATATAGGTTGCAGATTTCGGGGGGGATTCTTCCTCATCCATCTTCATCATGTCCCGCATGAGATTTAACGCTATATTGTTATTATCGCGCAATGAGAGGGAGTCGCTATCTCTCCGCTTCTCCACCCCCTGCATGAACATGAAAAGTTTTTGGCGAATGCGGAGAATATCATTCGCACCCTGAAAGACAATGTTGTGGCGCTCCTTCATGTAGACGTGAAAGGCTGCCTCGCAAGTCTTAACGTTCTCAAGTGAAATGAATGCAGATGACTGATTTTTTGATTCCATAATGAATTGACAAACACACGTCCAATCCCAACACGTCCAATAATGGCTGCAAATATTTCTTTACGAGACAACCTCACGCATCATAAAATAAAATAAATAACAATTTATAAGAACATCTAATAGAATATGTCTGACATCATCAACAACAACAACAACAACAACAATGGAATACGCTCCCAGGGGTGGGTCGTGATCGTGGCATCGGTCATATTCCACATCACCGTCATAGTGACATGCTTGATGCGCAACAACTTCAACATCACGTTGGCGCTGATGTTGCTTCTGTCAATCGCGTTAACGGCGCTTGCGGTCTATGACATTCATTGCCTAGAGTCCGGAGGATGTACAGTTTGGAGTTGGATAAGAACTATATTAATCGTCTTAACTATGGTAATGTCCACGCTAACTGTGATAACGTTGGGATACAAGGACAATGAAAACAAAACAAACAAAAAACGTGGGCAGTTGACTCGTTTGCTTTCCGAAAAAAGTAAACCTAACAGTGTATCATGAATTTGCATATTTCTTAATACATGTCCCCCGGACCCCGGATGTGTAATAAGAAATTCATAGGTTTGAGGATATACGGGTAGCTAAAATTCAACGGTGAACGTTCAAACACGTGCTTATACTCGACTCGACTAAAATGAAACCGGAAGCATGAATTTTACAGCTACTGTAAACCTTGTTTTTTTTGGGATTTCTGAAAAATTGTTCAAATTCAAGATTTGTAACCAGATAACTGTCAATACAGCCGCGCGAATACTTTTAAATGAAACCGCTTCGTGTACGGCACACCTTACGGTTTTACCTAATGTTGTCGCGACCACCGGAGGGCCGAGTGGTGTCTACAACAATAACGATTTTGAAATCAACAAAATCAACAAAATTGCAGGATGTTAACGATAATATTGTGGTTCTGTTTTAGATCACGGATCCTGCAGACTCCGTATCGTTCTTTGGTCGAGATTGAAGGACCAGCCGCAATTAAGAGATCGCCTCTTACCCAGTACCGTGACCCAAAATTATTTGAGAATCTTAACTAACGCATGCCTTCCTCCGGGGAAGCCGAACCAGGTTGGCACAGATGCCGAAACCAGGCACCACTGCGGACACTAGATCCAACGGCAGGGCGAAACAGGTCCAAAACGGCGAACGTGGCGGCACCGACCAAAAAATCATCATTAGATCCTTAGGCGGAAGCTTGGTGTTGGGGATGAAGTACGCTGCGACAGCAACCATCAATCCCTCGAAAATGTACTTAAGGAAACGAACGAAACACCAGATGCCTGAGCAGAATTGTACATTTTGTTGCAAGGTATATAACACCAGGGGTAGAAAATAAATCCTAGCAATGTTTTTCTTTCGGTCGGTGACAACAAAACATCCATCACTCTCTCAAACGATGCGATGTCGTAATCGATGTCGCAGACAGTCCCCGATAACAAATACACCAACCTAATACGCTTGTGGTCGTCACCATGCATCCACGCATACAAAGCTGTCTGCAATATGTGAACAAGCTGCACTTCACCACTCGTGCACTTTAACTCATATAACGAATCCTCAGTCACCACATCCACCTCGCCATAAACATGGCACGCCTTGCGAACGAACTCGCGTCGAAGAGGAACCTCAAACCTCGTCACCACTCCACCGCAAATCCCAGCTCCGCGCATCGAACCTCCCAGAAGAGGACTCAACATCGACTTCGTCCAATCCAGTCAAAGCGAGTAATCTGCTTCGCTCGATAAAAGTACTGAGATGCAGAAGACTAATGCAGTGTAGCCGCACACAGAAAATCAGACACACTTGGATCGCAACCAGAAGATATACGCGATACATTACATTACATTACATTACATGTTAAAGTCTACTTGACACCGCGAGGGTGTATGAGACTCTGTGCTTTAAACAAAAAGAGAAAGAAGCACCCACAAAGCAAAAAACCGCCATTACATACAGGGGTGTGTCGTAGGACAAACAAACCAAACTCCCAACCACCGTTTTGGTGGCGTAGGTATTAAACCCCTTAGAGCAGGACCCAGATCTCAACCACTTACAGTGGCGGAGGTAAGAAGCTAACAAATGAGAAGTCTCAAGAAGAAAAAAAAGGGATAATAAATTACGGTGCCACTAAGCAGTCCAGGGCTTCCTGTCTTGCTCTTCTACAAGTAGAAAGATAGTCGGCTAGTTGCTCCAAAAAGACTTAGTGCCATTTCCATTCATAAAGGTTCTGAATGTGGAATCGCAGAAATTCCACATTCCATACGGTTAAGTCGGTAATCCTCATGACATGCCTATAAAATATCTGTAAACAGATTCTGGTAGCGGAGGCGAATTATCATTATAAAAAAGGGCACTCAAACATATGCATTACAAAGAGCATCTCGTAAATTCCCGCAATATTTCGAACTGCTCATGTTGAGAGTCGGGAGCATGTCAAGAAGCTGCGTCCTCCCTGTAACATGGGTTATTCCAAGATTGCCGGATTGCGATGCCGTTTAAGATCAGCCACGTACTCCGCAAGAGCCCCCTAGTTCTCCCACAGTACTGCACAAATGCCGGCGCACGCATCGCCAATGTCATGATGAACACGCCACGTCAGATGAGCACTAGCTCGCTTTATCGTTTGGAAGGGAAGGTGCTCGAGTAGAGAGCATACTCCGCGCTCATTAGGACGGATATCTGCATCATCATTGGTATCGTCGGGAGTCACTTCTTTTTTTAGATGCGGAGGCAGGGGGGCACCCCTGCAACGTTGCTGTTTCGAGAAGCGCGGTTGCTTCCATGTAAGGAGGCAAGATGAGATCTCATGTTGTGAACCACGATCAGCTCTCGCTTCGCCCGTGTCAGAACTGACGTATACCGGGTTGGGACAATCACAGTCGATGATGAGAGCGGCGCATCATGATGCATCCGCTGGAAGAAGGTCATGTAAGACTCTTCTGTACCTCCCAAGACGACCACAGCTTCTCGCTCAGTACCCTTACTCCCGTGAAATGTCATGAAGGCCAACTTCCCACGCAGCACCTGCTCGTTTCAAGGAGCACTCCTCGAATACGTCATTCACACTCAGAGGGACGTTGCGATCCAACAGCCGCTTTCTCCAGTAGGCGCAGGGGGGACTTGCCTCACCCTTTCTTTACGCTCGGAGAAAGAACCATGATCTGATCGGGTCGGTAACGGGTGAGGAGGTCGAACACGACTGACGTTGGCGAGACGTCGAACACATTGCAACTCATAAACTGCGGACACAACGTCGTAAACGACGGCACGTGACCTGCCACAAGGACATCTTCACCCTTAAGGAACACCTCGGTAACAAAACGAACCATGGGCGCGGTTAGACGCCACGTCGTCTTCAAGGTGTGCTGTCTCCACCCACGGACACCGAGATTTCTGAGGGCAGCAACGAGTCGCATTTCGGCGAGGAACCTCGGGCTGGCACCCTTGTACTCGTAGATGGATTGTCTCGGGTCGCCGATGAAAAGGAATTGAGGCGGTCGGTGGCACACGCGCGCGAGCATGACGATGATTTTCCAATAAAGAGGGTTGATGTCTTGCGCTTCATCTACGACAACGAGTCTAAATGACAGAGCGCTACGCAAGCGTCCATTGTTAGCATTAATAGCATCTACCATCGTGTCAAGCGCCTCGTCGGTGTGGCATCCCTCGTCGTAATAGTGCGTACCGAAGCTGTGGAACGAATGCACCTCAGCAGCGGATTCAAGTCCCAAGGCTGCAACTTTTTTTTGCGTGTCTCCGTCTTCAAGTTGGAGTTGTAATGTCAGGAGCAGGGAGCGGGCATCGGGGAAGAGCGCGTGCAATCGAGTGACGCAGTGTAGAGATAATGTAGTTTTTCCAGACCCGGCCACGCTTTGCAACTTGACATTCTTATTCTCTAGCACAAGTGACTTGATGACCTCAGATTGTTCTGGAGAAGGAGGAGGAAGGAGCATAGAACAAGTATTAGATAACCTCAAATTACAAGGCTATAAATCAATGATCCATGGGTGGTGTGGTCTGTTGATTCAGAATCATCAAGTTAGCTTTATACAAGTTGTGTTCGAAATGAAATGAAATGAAATGAAATGAAATGAAATGAAATGAAATGAAATATCATGTCCTAAAATATATTGGACAATATTACGAGAACGATGGTTTTGTTGTCATCACCATCAACATTATTCTCAATACACACTTGATCTGGGTGTAAGGCAGCAGCTTTACGCACTAGATTGGCTGTTGCCCCTGGAATCATTGACAGCAATTGTCTCAATGACATCTTCATGCTTGAAACATTCAAATTCATGTGCAATCCAGACCCCTTCCACATCCGGAGCTTCCTAAGGAGCCCTCTCATGTCGAGGGGCTTGGGAGCTTGCGAAGAGGAAGCAGGTGTCGATAGGATCTGCTGATTGTCAGTACCTTCAGATGGCGTATTCAGACCGGAAGGAGAAACATGGGGGGGGGGTAGCCTTGTACGTATAACACGTTCATTCGTTGGCAATACTCCAGCATGTGCAGGTTGTCCATTATCGACTGGTGCACATCGCTGTTGTCATTGGTATGGATCCATATGACCTCTTCATGCTCGTGTGTCTTCAACATTCGCCCGATGCAGAAGAACAAATAGGTCGTTCGATCTTTGGTGGTGGTGTCCAACCCATATGACATCCGTTCTGTATTCCGAGGAGGAGGAGCTGCACATGGAAATACAAAGGATTGTGTAAGAAAATGGGATTACGGACACTCTCAAGGTACAATACACTTAAAGGAACATAAATGAAACGTATTGTGTACGGCTCAGGTACCCAAAATACAAGGTGTCCCAATTCAAACGTCCCTACAGTCGGCGGAACAGTAAAATGAACCGTCCCGAAAAGAAATGTTGATTTAATCTCACATTCAGATTCAAAAATTACCTGAGGTTACTTTCTTGTACATTTCCAGTAACTTCTTGCCGAGATCATCATCGGAAGGAATCATGTCCCCATCGCATGGCAATGGCCTAGCCGACGCGTCTTCTGGAGAAGTTCCATTGACTCGGTCGGACTGAGTGCTCCTCGATAAGCACCGGAGACTCTCAGATGACTTCTCAAAAGATTCTCGTGATTCAGAAGGTACATCACCATTGTTTTCCATTCCATCCATAAACGGAGAACCCAACAAATTCAAAAAATCATGTGGGCAGAATAAGTAGGAGAATCCGGCACACCGGGAGACTGACGAGCACCAGTATCATGGGATGAGGGTCGAAGAGAAGCAGGATGACCATGACATCCCACACCGGAGACTGACGAGCACCAGTATCATGGGATGAGGGTCGAAGAGAAGCAGGATGACCATGAGCATCCGGCACACCGGGAGACTGACGAGCACCAGTATCATGGGATGAGGGTCGAAGAGAAGCAGGATGACCATGAGCATCCGGCACACCGGGAGACTGACGAGCACCAGTATCATGGGATGAGGGTCGAAGAGAAGCAGGATGACCATGAGCATCCGGCACACCGGGAGACTGACGAGCACCAGTATCATGGGATGAGGGTCGAAGAGAAGCAGGATGACCATGAGCATCCGGCACACCGGGAGACTGACGAGCACCAGTATCATGGGATGAGGGTCGAAGAGAAGCAGGATGACCATGAGCATCCGGCACACCGGGAGACTGACGAGCACCAGTATCATGGGATGAGGGTCGAAGAGAAGCAGGATGACCATGAGCATCCGGCACACTGGGAGACTGACGAGCACCAGCACCTAAACCACCATGATGTGATCCATTGATGGAAGAATGATCCGGAGCATCCATACTTTTTCGCGAAGAAGATGGACGAGTATCATGGGAAGAAGTACCAGTAACCGCCATGTTGTTGCGCGAAGAAGCTACGTTTGCATGGGAAGAATTCCGTTTGCGAAGGACATGCGATGGTTTGGATGCACAACACTTGGTAACTATGTTTGCTATGCATTCATCGATGCTACTATATAATAACGAAGAAGACATGATAATGAATGACGAAGGGATGGCATTGCATCGGTATTAGTACATTTTTTCATCGGTACAACAGGGTACAGGGTACATAGTGCATAGTACATCGATGCGGTTCCTGTGCGGCCATGCGGTTATGCGGCCATGCGGTTATGCGGCATACAGATAGGGACATTTGAAAGTGGGAACTGTTCGTATTACAAAGAGTGTAAAAGATTGAGCGCGTTCCAATTAATGTTTAGTGCATCCAATGATGCGTGCCTCTTCGTTCGTCGATGACGCAGTTGCATCTGGTGCAAACCACGTTCGCATGTGCCTGTTTACACGACGTATGGTTGCGAATGCATCACCTGTTTTTTCGTTTCACTTGGATATCCCGTTTGAACGATTCGTGATGCATCTTGACAAGGCTGCGCGACACCTCGCTTACTCGCACAAGATATATTCAACTATCGTCTATCGCTCTATAAGCAAGGAAAGCGGGGCGGTTCTTACCATGGAGACATCGGCATCATGCAAAAGTGGTGGTCGTGTCAAGGTCGACGAGGTGTTGGGAGTACACGAGGTGCCAGGCGCGAACGTCGTGTCAATCATGTCCCGCGAGTCAACACCACCCGCCTTAGGAGTGTTATCGTGGTGCAAGGATGACATGTTGGACGCGCGCCGAGTGGAAAGGCTATTGCTCCGTGTAAATCCGCACACGAACATTGTATTCGAGTCAGCGGCAACATGTGGACGCGGGAACATCCGACAGATATATATCACAATCAGCGATATCGACCGCATCGCATCAGATGCCGCACTGAAGAGAGACGTGGAACGCACAGTGGACAACACCGTCCAGGCGGTTCTCATGGGCGCGTGTCTTAAATCAGCCCCCAAAACACCCATGAGTATTCGACAAGACATGTGTAATCTGCGAGTATAAACATTAAATGTACTTGAAATCATTAGCATACACATAGCGTCATGAGCGGCCGGAAAAAAAGACAGGCCACCGCCAAGGGCGTTGGTGACGGAGAGGCTTGTGACACTTCTTCGGTGTCAAAAAAAACAACCCAGTATTGCCAAGTTCTTCAAGTCAACATCCACCGCCGAGGAAGAGGATTCTACATATGTCCATTCTTCGTACTCCCACGTCCGAGACCATTTGGCGGTACCTTCAACATCTAACGATGACGTTGTGAGGAGCTCCATCATGCACCTCTACGTGCCACCCCAGCCCAAGGATAAGGATGATTGTTTGCATTCAACAGATAAGGAAGATGCACATGTTCCTGATATCGACCCGTACACGCCGCCACCGCACCCATACAACAAGGAGAACGCATTCGTGTTTGACAGATCTCGGCAATGCAACTACAGCAGCATCCCACACACGGATCCTCATATCCCCCCTTCTCTTCACCATATGAGGATCAAGGAGGATCCGATACGAAGGCGGCGGAGCCATCTCTCGCGCGCTCCGTAGGAGGCGGAGCATTCAAGAACCACGGCGTGACTCGCCTTCTTGCCGACTTTGGAGAGAAAAGCAGGAACGGCGAGTGGCCGTCGAGCACCAACGTTAGCTGCTACTGGTGCTGCCACAAGTTCATCGGCGTGCCATTCGGACTCCCTACGAAGATGAACATGGAAGCGGACAGGAAGTTCCACGTGATAGGTTGCTTTTGCAGCCTCGAGTGCGCATGCGCATACAATTTTGCAAGCCGCGACAACACTGACGAACGTCTCGCTAGGTACACCCTGATAAACAATATGGCAACGCGCATGGGATTCACACAGGTGCCCGTGAAGGCGGCGCCAGATCGTCTCGCGCTCGACATGTTCGGCGGACACATGCAAATCGAAGACTTCAGGAGCACCACTGACAAGCACGTGATCGTGAACACAACACCGATGCTATCCATTGTCCAGCAAGCAGAAGAGCTGAATGAGCAGGACATGCACAGCGAGTACCGCTACATTTCGCTAGACAAGAACAGGGTATGCAAGTTTCAGGAGAAGATCAAGTTGAAGCGTAGCAAGCCTCTCATCGGCAGCAACAAGGTCACGTTGGACCAATCCATGAAGCTGACATTCAATAACGCTTAGAGACGGAATACTAAACCTCTTGTAACCTAATGGAGTAGCAATCCACGGGGCCACGATTTTGAATCAACAAATTGCAAGATGTTACATCCTACAGACTCCGTATCGTTATTTTGTCGGTACTTTCGAGAGTGTCCATTGAAGGACCAGTCGCACTTAAGCGGTTCACTGTTCCCCCGAGTGTACCGGTTTACTTGCCTATGGCCTTAACGTCTGTCCTGAATTTCCTTTCGATTGTATCGCCATTAGGTAGTGTAGAGATGAATGGCTTATCTAGCTTCACACGAGTAGCATTGTAACTAAATGTCTTGTCTGTCCCTAGCTCTCGCACGGTAACTCTTATAGTATTGTTACTTCCGAAGCGACGGCTGGCTGCCTTACTGGCAGCTGTGGCAGGGCCACCATTTCCCTTGTAACGACCCTCCTCACCACCGTTCCTATTCACTAGAGTATAGTAGGTGTTCTTCTTTGGTGTTGACATGTTGTATGCGTGTGTGCGCAGATGTATATATTGTTAACATATAAAAAATTGCTGTGCGTTTTGTAAACATGTACCATGTACCCGAGCCCGCATCATGGGAGTATGCGTTTAACCGCGCGTCTCCAAGCGTAGCAGATCACAATCTCCATACCGAGACAGTCAATAATCAATGTAGCACCCCACTTCCGGTTATTCCAGAGGAATTCAGACGCCAGGTGCAACATCAACTTCATAGCAATCAGCAACAACTATTTTGTGTCGAATGCGCCATCGCTAGCATGCAGTCCTCGCTCGCGTACCTCACTGAAAGAATTAAGACATTTGAGAAGTACGATTTACCCACCAACTCTGCTACCAACTGCAACTATACACAAGAACACGTACAACAACAACAACAACAACAACAACAACAAAGTGTCCAACAACAGAATATTCTTCACAAGTCCCGTAACTTGATTCCTCAGACACACCAATATGAACATGGGACTAACAAACAAACAAACACACACAACGGTATTACCGATTCAAGCAACGAACATAAGCGCCGGCTTCGTACAGTCCTGTGACAACGTCGTAGAGTCTTGTGACAGCGTCGTAGAGTCTTGTGAAAGCGTCGTAGAGTCTTGTGACAGCGTCGTAGAGTCTTGTGACAATATTTGACACCTGAGCTCCTGCACATCCAATGACAGTTTCTTCACTGCCTCGAAAAGGACCCCGACGAGACTGTCGTACGAGACGGACATGAGGTCATCCTTACCGTTATTGACCATCGAGACGGCTTCAGGCATGACAGTGTTTACCTCCTGCGCGATGACACCCACGCACGCTTTTTCGTTCATTTTGAACGTGTACCCGTTGATCGCTTCTACAATATACAATGGGTCATCTATCCGCTTGATATCAGTCTTAACACGTCTGTCGGACAATGCAAAAATTTGTTGCGTAGAGAATACGCTTCCGTTAACGTGGAGTGTGTATGTCGGCACAGTCCCGTGCGGCATGTTGACACCGACGTTGCTCCCATCGTGTGTGATGACGACATCCGACCCCAGACTGACGCCCCCTTCGACTGTGAGGTCGCCGCAAAAATTCGCGTCCTTTCGCAGAAAAAGAGAGCCTTCGCTTGACAGTGTCGCGATCTGTCTCTGCATCACGTTGTCGAAAAATGTAAAGTTGGACGAGGTCGCTATCCATGTGCTTCCGTCATTGTCGAATCGGAAACGCAGTTGCACGTCGGTTGATGTCAGCCACATATCCGTCGGCAGGAACGGAGGGATCGACGACGCAGCTTCCAATAGATTGGAGTCGAGTTTCATAGCGATGGCTTGATGAGCGAAGTTCAGAGCCATCTGGTTGCTGAGCGAGTAGTAGGCGCCTCTAAGGGCGGATGCAGTAGGCGTCTCCAATACAGATTCTGAAATGTAAGAGTCCACAATCGATAAGTCATCCAGAACCGCGTTGCTTGAAAGTGATACCGTTCGTTTGACGACCATGTTTGATAGGGTGATGTAGGCTTCCGATAGCGCGTACTCGCTAGGAGGGCGGAACACGTTAGCGCTGTTGAATGAGCTCGATAGGGATGCGTAAACGTCGGCGTTGAACGTCGTGCATTTGAGCCCCCCTGCGTTAATGCGCATGACCTCTTGGTCATATGTAGTCCTGAAGGACATGTAAGGATCCGCTCGTGGCCATGTGGTAGGCCCGAGTTCAGACGACTTCAGGTCTGTGACACAGACGTGAACGCCGTCATTAGATTGACTCTCTAGGAGGTAGGTCACATTGCTCCCTCGGGAGAAGACGAAAGATGCAGTGTTGTTGTTGTTGTTGTCGTTGTAATCAATGTTGCTGCTGATGTTACTGCCTACCAATGTGTTGTCGTGGTGGGCTACAATAATGTTAAGAGATGCGGCGTCAGCTTCTATACGAGGCGCTGTACCTCTCAACACGATAGCATTTCGTCTTACATTGTTCATTGTTGCAATGATCTCTTACCAACCACTAAATTTTAAAGTGGACCAAAATAATGCATAAGCACATTTTTTTTTTATACTGTATGTGCTCTGTGTGATGACTTCTGACATCCACCGCACGAATAGCAACATTGCTTCGTGTACCTACAAAAATGTCAAGCCCGGACGCAACATTCACGGTATTTCTTCCTCTGCATCATTATCATCCGTGGACGTAAAGAGGACCCTTGATGCTAGGCACACAAAACATCTTGGTCACATGCGCATGAAACAATCGCAACTTGCGTCAATGCGTTCCGACCAAGATTGCATCCAAAGCGAACTAAATAAACTGACGGAGAACACGCCGAGGAGCGCATGGGCAGACCACGATTTTGAGCGTTTTGCGACGCTGTCCGACCGTTTGCACACCACCCGTCAACAAGTCAAATACTTGCAAAACAGTGGTGACGAGAACGACTACTTTCTCCGCACAGGAGACATTCTATACAAATACTACGAAATCATCGACTCGAACAAGAACGACTCCAAAAAAGATGGGAACGACGTTCTTGAGAGTCAATTTCCAAAGAAATCGGATACAAGCACGGTTGTGTCGTCGCCGTCGTCGTCACTCAATTCGTACTCGTCAACTACATCTGGTATTTTGACATACTTTTTGGGGAAGGTCGGATCATCCTCGTCACCAACATCGATGATTTCGACATCCGCATCGGTTGCATCTTTAACATCGATTTCGACAGCGACATCACTTTCTTATTCGCACGATATTTCACCAGTCTCCTCATCACCATCCATATCGAGTCACGGCGCGTCAACCAAATTTTCCCCCAACGACACAGACCGAGCTACCTTATTGGACCGCTACATAGCGATAGCCTACAATGACGGTCCTATGCTCACCCCTACGGTTCAATAGGATGATAGCAAACGAGCATTTGGAACCTCAGGAGTTGATCGCGTGTGCCCTCACTGCGAATCGACCCAGCACATGCTGAATATGCAGGACGGGTGCATCGTGTGCATGCAGTGTAGATCCGTCGAGTACATATTGATCGATCACGACAAACCGACATACAAGGACCCTCCCAAGGATGCCGCGTGCTTTGCCTACAAACGCATCAATCACTTGAACGAGTGGCTTAACCAGGTTCAGGGGAAGGAGACAACGGAGATCCCCGAGGACGTGTTCATGAACATCATCATGGAGATAAAAAGCAGAAGATCACGAACATGGCCACACTGACACCTAAACGGATCCGAGCTATACTCAAGAAGATCGATAGCAACAAGTACTACGAACACACATCCCGCACATAATGCACCGCCTTAACGGAATCCCCACTATCCACATGCCCCCCGACCTGGAAGACAAGGTACGATGTATGTTCTGCGCCATCCAAATCCCGTTCCTGAAGTACCAGCCCCCAAAGAGGAAGAACTTCTTGTCGTACTCGTACTGCCTTCACAAGATGATGCAGCTTCTAGAGAAGGATCAGTATCTCGTGAACTTCCCCCTGCTGAAGTCCCGAGAGAAACTCTACCAACAAGACCAGATATGGAAAAAAATTTGCGAGGATGTCAGGTGGGACTTCATCCCGTCATTATGAAAACAGGACCCGACAACACCCGAAAAGTGGTATAAAGCAATTCCTCTGCATTACTTCATCTACCTAAACAAAAAAGAAAACGCAATGGCCACCACCACATCCAACTCCAACTCCAACTCCAACAACGTCAAGAAAGTCACCAAGATGGCAAATATCAAAAAGGCCGACATTGCCACATCATCGTCTACCACTACACCACCTGTTACCATTCCTGAGACTACTGCGGAGACCATGACAACTGCGGAGACCATTACAACTACGGAGACCGTGACCCCAACAACCTCAGTCGCTGAGGTGGATGTCATGACATCTAAGTTGGGTGAGCTCGCCGACAAGATCGCCAGCATCTCGATTGTTATGAAGGACGCCGTCGCTATTACCAAGATCCTGCAAAAGGAGTATGTGCGCATCTGCAAGGTGCACAGTGCTTCTATTTCAAGCGGACGCAAGAAGAAGGCTTCACCAAGCAGCACCGGTCCTCGCAAGGTCGCCCTAGGCTCAATGTCCGAGTTTATGGCACAGTTCCTGGGTCTTTCTTTCGAGAACCAGGTCTCCAGGAAAGATGTCGTACAGGGGTTGAACCTATATATCAAGGAGAACAAGTTGCAGTCTCCAAATGATGGACGCATTATCGTACCCGACGCAAAGCTGAAGGCTTTGCTGAATATCAAAGACGACGTGATTCTTAACTACTTCAACATGCAGAGGTACATCAACCCCCATTTCACCGTTATTAAGGGGTAGCACCAACAACCTGCAGACAAGCCGGTCGCCGTTGCCTAAATCTTATGGCGCGTTGTAATAACACATACGCCATGGAGTTATATGCCATCCTGATACTATGTATTGCAATCGTTCTACTATATATAGTCATCCACGTTTACCACAAAGATGATAAGAAAAATGAAAAAGAAAAAGTTTCGAGAATCCTGGAGGATGCAGAGTGGTTTTCATTGAAAGTGTTGTGCATATCTGCCTTCATTTACGTTGTATCGTTCGTACTGGACACGAACAAGTGCCATGTGGCCTCTGTGTTCAGGCGGTTACGCCAAACACCGGCTATGGCATTGTCCATAGTTCTATCGAAACCCCAATCTTTGGTGTACAATATGTTTTGTAAGATTCCATGGATTGTACCCAGTCCCATAGACATCCGTGCCGTACCGTGGTTCGTGGGTGCTATGATCTTGCCCATTCATGTAATGTTCTCCCTCGCAAAGTACGTCTTACCCAAAACGAACAGAAAGAACATTAAAGTAATCATAGCCGCTTTGCAGATCGGGATAGTAGCCGTTATCAGCTTTGTCCTTGGTAAAATCGATAAATATACAATATACAAATATCCGTTGGCTCACTATCGGACACGATTCGTGGACGACGTTCGAAGTCTTCAGAAAGTTTCTAGTACTAGCAGCAGGAGTGACAGCGGTATTTACACTTTCCTACTCTCCAGAAGAGGGGAAAAATAAAGAAATGGTGTCCATCCTGCGCAACGCAATGACGATCTCAGTCGTCACAGGCGTGTCATTCGGATTTGCATTCTCTTTTTTCAACGTATAAAGCTAGGGACATTTCAGAGTAAAATATTTTAGAACAACTGTTTACAGAATTTATTTGAGAACAATTGTATGCAGAACTTCAGAAACCCCTTGATTCTGACGGCGAAGATATACCTGGACACGACACAGCTTCCCGCAGGAGGGGGAGCCGTTTCCGAATGGAACTCGTTCGCGACCGCCGAGGTCGGAGGAGCCGGATTGCCCACACTGAAGACGGACGAGACGTACAGGTATGTGCGCTTCGGGACGACCACCGCTACGATTTCAAAGGGAAATTATTTGAATCTTGGGACACAAACATGGAACCTCCAGAACGGGTTCACCTTCGTGGGCGTAGTGAGGCTTTACGAGAACAAGAGCTTTCAAAGGATATTCGATCTTGGAAATGCAGGTACATCATCCGCTTTTCTATTATACAGACAGCTGAATGAAACCAACAATTTAGGTAGTGTTGTTTATTCAGGCATTACCCAGAATATATCAACTTTTCAAAATTTCACTCATGGGTCATGGATGCTCCTTGTGTTGAGGATTCCAAGTGCGAACCTAGTGGAAACATTTAGAGATCCTTCTTCATCCCTATTGGATAACAAAGTCACTGGAAATGGAACTATCACAAATTACTCGTCGCGCACTACCACTTACAATTCGATCGCTAAATCCACTCCAGGTAATTATTCTTGTCTAGATGTTCGCGAGATAGCCTTCTACGACCGTTCCATCACAGATTCTGAACTTTCCGATGTCGTAGGGCACCTCCACTACAAATACTTCAGCGACCCGCTGCTTCGCAAGGGCCCCAATATTCATTTGTATGCATCCCAATTGCCACAGCTTTCTCTTGATAACACCAATGTATCCTCGTGGAACTCGTTCGCGACCGCCGAGGTTGGAGGCGCGGGGCTACCCAAACTCAGGACCAATGAACCCAACAGGTATGTGCGCTTCGGGACGACCGACGCTACGAATTCAAAGGGAAATTATTTGAATCTTGGGACACAAACATGGAACCTCCAGAACGGGTTCACTTTCGTGGGCGTTGTGAGGTTTTATCAATCAAAGAATTGGCAAAGAATATTCGATTTTGGTAACGGTCAAACTAACAACAATTTACTTTTCACGCATCCAAATAATTCGATTCTTAGTAGTCATGTTTATTCAGGCGGTTCGCGCAATACAATCACGACAATGAATTCCGGTACAAGTTCATGGATGGTCATTGTGATGCGTGTAACTAACGCAAACCTCCTCGAAACATGGAAAGATCCTTCTTCAAACCTCATAGACAACAAAGTCACTGGAACTGGAACTATCACAAGTTACGCGGCACGCACTCTCACTAACAACTGGATAGGGAGATCCAATTGGGCAGGCGATTCCTACGCATGTCTCGACATCCGCGAGATGGCCTTCTACGACCGTTCCCTCACAGATTCTGAACTTTCCGATGTCGTGTCTTACATGCGCATCAAGCACTTCGGCGACTCCATCCCTACCCTAGGCCCATTGAGCATTAAATCGATTCTCGACTTCGTGGACCCTGGAGGGTCATCAGGCGAGAATCCTTACGCCATGGACAAGTTGTTCAGGGGCTCTCGTACACCTAAGTACATCTCGTCCATCATGAGGATCCCGTTAGCGGCGACCGAGCCGGCTCGCATATCGCCAACTTCCGCGGAGCAGGGCTCACCGAGAGCCCCGCGGACGTGATTGGGCTATACGCGTGGTACACACCAGAGAGCTGGGATGTCGGCACAAAGAGTTGGAATGATATATCAGGAAACGGGAGGCACGCCACCAAAACCAGGGCGGGTACCATAACAGTTGGAGACTCTACAGATCCCTTGGGGAGATCTATAACATGCATATCGGGTGGTACTGGCTCGGGTATAAGGTTTCCAGCAGATGTTCTACCTGAAACATACACACTCTTCCATCTCGTTCGATACTCTACAGGCGGAATACGAAAGCGTATTTTTGATGGTTTGGGTAACAATTGGTTGTCTGGATTTCATGAATATGGTCCTGGTGTAGCTTATCATGGTACCTCCTGGTTTACTCCACAAGAAAATTTGCATGGAGATGAGTGGGTTGTCTCATGTGATACTAAACAGCTTTACAGGTCGAACAAGGTACAACGAAACAACCAAATTTTTATTGGGAATTCTACAAGATTAACGATAAATAATGGAGAATTTGTAGCCGTCGAGTCGTCAGATTGGGCTTGTGCAGAAGTCATCGTTTTCGACAGGGAACTCACAAACGCGGAGATGCTCGGTGTAGAGGAGTACCTCTACAAAAAACATTCGTTGACCATCATCTAACACCTCCCATTGACAGCCCCCCTACACTCAACGGAACACTCAAATGAAACGTCTTGTGTACGGCCACACCAGATGCGTGCCTAATATTGTTGCGACCACGGACGGGGCGGTGGAGACACTAAATTGTGTACAATACAACAATCTTTTGAGTGTAGTTATACTGGTGGTTCTCTTCCAACTGTTCAATATATACCCGCGGCTTCCAGTTCTCGTACTTGAGTTTCTTATGCTCGATGATATCAGTGCATCGAGCCGACAACTTGGATAACGATAAACAAATGGCGTCCACGTACTCACTGTCTACAAGATTCAACTGCTTGCAGATGAGTTGCGTCAGCGCATCGTATCCATCGATAGCGAAACGCGGGTCCTCCATGAAGAATTTCTTGTCACACGTGCGCAAATGGTCCCCGAAGGGACCCTCCATCATAACATAGTAGTACTTGAACGGCAAGCGTACATTCACCTTCTTCAACACCTTCATCAAAGCGATAACGATGCTTAGTTCCGCAGCCATCTGAGGAACGTCATTCGATATCGTTCGCAAAAGGGTCTTGGCATCATGGTAGAAGACTATGTACAGTTCCTTCGCTCGAGCGGACGAGTACGCATGGTTGGCATATACAGGAGCCATGTTGGGTGTAGCTGAGGTTTATCATTGAGAGAAGAAAATCCTTATACGCAATTTAAACCTGAAATGGGCGTTGCAACCTCTCGGCGATTTTTTAATATAAAGTATTTTCGAAAACAGTTGTACAAAATGGAATCGCTTTGGTCAAACAATTGCGATTACTTCGCGCTCACAGGCCGCGTGCTCATAAAGGTCGTTGACGTGTATGACGGTGACACAATAACCGCTATCACGAAGGTGCCATCTGGGAACTTAGAGGCGTCTGCCTGTTTTGCAAAGTTCAGGTTTCGTCTATTCGGCATCGACACTCCGGAAATGCGCGGGGAAGATTGAGTAAGAGGACGAGATGCCCGCAACCGTCTAGCGCAACTCTTGCTCCGTTCGGAAACACCCATCCTCGAGAAAGGAAGACTGAAGAACCGTTTCAACGACGGTACGTCGTCGTACTTCGCATGGGCAGAGTGCACTCCTAATAAGTCCAACAAGTACGGAAGAGTCCTAGCTCGCGTATTCCTAGAAGAGAACTGTACAACAACACAATGTGTTAACGACATACTGGTCCAAGAGAATCACGCGCGACCCTTCATGTGCACATGATAAAGTAAGATGTACGATTTTGTAAAGTAATTGTAAACATGATTGCAGCAGGATCAACATCAGAGACAATTCTTCCTTACGTTATCACCGGTATAGCAGGAATAGCATTCATGGCTCTGCACGCGTTTTGCAAACATCAACACGTGCACGTAAATGAAATCGGCGAGTTCCTAGCAACGCAACAACAATACATCGTGTTGTTATACCTATTCAAGACATGTCTCCTCGTCATAACGATATCTTTTCTTCAAGGAGCAAGAGGTATCGTGTGGGGCGGAGGAAAGAAACTCGTGCTCCGAGCACTGCAAAAAAAACACAAGTAGTTGTCAAATGATTGGAGAACAACTGTTCGTGTACGTTTGTGTGGTAACGGCAGGACTCGCAACAACGCTCCTCTTTTCATCAAAGATCAAACATAGAGCAGCGATCGCCCTGATACAAACTGTCGCTACATGTCTCGCAGTTGGCGTGTACATTGGATCAATGCGCGTAATTAAAAAGGTCTGGAAGCTGAACGTTATATCCCCAACGATGGTCACCATGTTCGCATTGTACGTTTCAATGATAATAGACAATGCGGTCCGCATACACATCGGGTACAACAACACGCCTTCTACAAAAACAAACAACACGATAAAGGAGACGCAGGTATTCCACACGCTATCCGCAATGACCACCGGGGTGTTCCTATTTTTTCTCATGCGTTGATTCGTGACGATTCGTTTTGTATCCCAATTCAAATCCAAATGCTGAACGCATCTCCACCCCATCCCAACCACCAACAACAACAAAACCCGATGGCAACGACGTTCATGCCCATCCCGCATTCTACGAAAATGAAGGACGCAGACCTGGACGAAGATGACGAAGATACCGAAACACTCGATTTCATCAACTCAAACAACAATAATAGTAATAACCAACCCAACAAAATGCAGACACCTCCACCACCAACGTACACCCCCAACATACCTATGCAAAATATGCAAAATATGCAACCTATGCAAAATATGCAACCTATGCAACCTATGCAACCTATGCAACCTATGCAGAATCAACAACAACAACAACAAGTTGCGTTGCAACAAACCGCTACGTATGACCCTAATAATAAAGGAAGCGTGGCTCATGTCAACAACTTCCCCAATAATACCGGAAACATGAACCATGTCAACCATGATCTAACTGACGCGTCTCTGCAAGATCTGCAGAAAGAGGTAAAGATGCCTCAGATTCAACAATCCAATACTCCTACTACTACGAGTGTGCCATGGGGAGCGATCATGATATCATTAGTGGCAGGCCTCGTCTTCGCACTCGTCACTTTGTTACCCATGGCATCATGGACACGTGTTCTAGTCCGTTTTCTTCCGACAAAGATCACCGGAGGAACCGCTTCACCAGCACTTGCAAGGAACATCGAGCTCCTATTGAGGACAATTATCTTTCTAGCCGCGTTCTTCCCCGCTTCAATGGCCCTCCCCACCCCGTGTACCGCACTCACTCATTGAAGCGGTTGGTCGTACAAGATAAAAGCATGTCAAAACGGCGCGCGTCCCGTTCACCCTCGTCAATGAGGGCATCGATGTCCATCTCTGACGCGCAAAATGACATCACTTTTGATTTGGTCACACGAGGACCGAACGTGATAGTGCAGTAACTATCGTCAGCAGAAATTAACAAATCCGAGCACGTGTCGAGGACAAGGAGCATGTCATCCTCGTGGTCCCTGGTTGCACGGATGTGACGTTTTACATCCTCGCGGCACACGAATATGCCGTCTAATAAACGATCTCCACGCATTCTGACCAACCCCGGGAACCTTGTGGAGGCATTCAAATACACGCAAAGCTCCTCCAAGCGTTTCACAGGATGCACATTCGAAATGGAACAATACACAGGTGCGTTCATTAAGCGGTCGTAAACTACAATGTTTAGGCGTTCCGTAAGGGCGCACATATCTGCATGGGATAGACTCCACCAGAACTTCTCTACCTCATCGATGCGCAATGACGTGAAAATACTTCCATTACGAAGAACACGCCAAATATTATCCTTTAAAGTGTAAGAATTTCTGCCTTGAACTAAGAACCGATTGTAGTGAGGGACCATGATCTGATCAAATAGGTGTTTTCCATCAAGGTTACACCAGTACATGTCCAGAATGTCCATGGGTCGCAACAATATCGGAGCTGCATTCAGAGAACCTACGGACCCTCCAAAAATGCGGTTGATGCGAACAGTGGGACGTATCGCGTACAACTCCTTGAAGAACCCGTATTGGTACGCTCCCTTTAAGCCTCCTGCCGTGAGAAAAACGTCAATGCATGTGTTTTTCATGTACATAAGAGTACACTCGGACAAGGGAATTATGTTACATAATATCCCGAGTCCCCCAAAATCCTCTTGTATGTGTTTATCTTCTACACTTCGCTCGACACTGCGTTCTGTAAAGAACCTGTCAGCTTGTAATCAATTTTGCGTCCTACCACAACTTCCAGTTTGCAATATTTCTTTGGCCTCGCAAGAATTCCGGGGCGGATTGGGTACATTGTAAAGCAATTGTGGATGTTAATGGCTGCATTTAGGTCACGGTTTACAAACAACTTGCTGTTCTCCATGGTGGAACTGCACCATAGCAAGCCTCGAACCGTGCGCCCTTCTTTTTCGGACTGCACACTCTGGAGGACGGTGGTGCTGTCCTTGTGCCATATCTTTGTGGTACGGAATTCGTCAATGACGGCAACTCGCCCCTTGAAACGATCGCTAAACGCCTTGAATGCGCTCGTTGTAGGGACAGAAAGTTCACCCTTGCCACCAGGTGCAAACTTAGCAGAACCGTATGCGACGACAATTGTTTTCCTCTCACCGACATCCTCCTGGACCTCGTTGAAGAAGCGTGCTAAGACACGTTTCTTGCCACCGTAGAGCCGCAGGCGCTGCGCGCCCCACCGCGACTTGGACATCTCCCCCCATCGAGAATCCCAATGGTTGACCATTACAGTCACGTAAGCGTCAAACGACACTAGAGATGTGCGCTTGGGACTGTTGTCCTTCAGGTCGTCAAGGCAGTCCTGGATGTTGGACAACCACTTCTTGGTCGGCCCTCTAGATTTGAAGACCCCGCTCTCAGCGTAGTACCGCTCCCGCGTGAGTCTCTTGCTCCCAAACTCGCAGTGCCTCTTTCTCTTCCTACCCCCCTTATCTTTTTCTTTGACCTTATTTTTCTTCCAAGTCAAAAAGGCAATGTTGCAGCGGCCAGGATCGTTTGCAACGACCACCACATTGGGGTCGGACTCGGAAAACTCGCGGAGCGTCTTGGTCTGCTTCTTAATTGCCGTTCCGTCGTCCTTGATTGAAATCTTTTTCTTCTCGGCCCTAAGAAAGTGGGTACAAGCCATTACGCCGTCAGTGTCTATGGTGCATGTAAACACACCTTTCCCAGTAGAACGGATGTTTTCCACATCGAAGACCGACTCCCAGTGCTCCTTGTTCGTCAGCGTCTTTTCGAGACTCTTGATGAGACCCACGTCCTTGAGGACGCCCAGTAGGCCGTCGGTGTCTATCGTGATGAAGGCGTGCTTGACTGTTGGGATGGGAGTGATGTTGACCAGCTTGGCGTAGCCCTCGTCCTCTGTGGCCTCGAGGTATCGATTGATAAAGACGTTGTACCGGATCATCTTGGCGCTGTTGGAAACGCTCTTGAGCCACTGTCGGTTGATCTTGTCCCGTCCGAGGATCGAGTGCTGAATCTTAAGCAACATCTTTGTTCGCTCCGGTAGAAGCAAATGTATCGCTATGAGGTCTTCCTTTACTCCCCAAGAGTGGATATCGTAGAGGAGGTATCGGTGGAATACGGTCTCGTCAATGCCGTGCTCATCTTTGATCTCCTTGGCCAAGATCCTGTTTTCCTTCGAGTAAACGAACTTCTTGATCCATGTGGAGAGATGGACTCTGTAGTGGTTATTGAAGTTGGTCAGGTACTTCTTCGACGCGTGGCTGTACAGGTTTCGATCGCCATCGTAGCGAGCGATTGCACCCACGTATTGTTTCTTCTTTTTCACAATTACCTCGCGCCCCTCAATCTTCTCCCTAAACCAATAGTTGTTGTGAAAGAACCTTTCGACTGTGGCGTCCCTCGTCTCCATGTGCGCCTGTCTCGACCCCACCATAAGCTGCCGAATGAAGTTCTGGTCGACGCTAGGGACACTTACAGTGTGAAGTTGCGCATCTGGTACCCCTTCGAAGACTTCTTTTAATATCCGGTTCACCGCAACACCGGCAAGATAAGTCCTCTTGGATACGCTGTCAACCCGCTCCTTAATCACCTTGATGATAACGTCCTTGTTGTCCTTATCCGCTATGATCCGACTCAGTGTACACTTTACCACGTTCTCCTCGCCGTTTTTCCTGTCCTTAATTTTGGCCGTCCGGTCCGGTCGCGTACGCTTGTCCGGAGGCTCTTTATTGACTATCGTCTCCATTTAGTAGCCAATGTCGCTATTTCCTTGTATCAAGGTCCAGAAATTGTATTCAATGACTTTCGAAAAAAAGCCTCTACGTGTTTCTCTTTAACAGAACTCAAAGCCTTACACACATCTTGGCTTTTATAGAAATCGCGTTTGACGATGGAGAACACCCCTTCTATTGGGTTGAACCAAGGTGAGTAGGGAGGAGTGTATAGGAGCTCCCACCCCCTTGAAGCTGCAAGTGATGAATGTGTACATGTGTACAACAATCGACCGTCTGTCCAAGTTGTACATTGAGAATTGGAATTGATTCAATATACTGTAACATTATTGACCGGTCTGAGTGTAACTGTTATAACTATTTTTGGGACACCCTATCCCCTTAAACCAGATACAGGTCCGGAGATTATTCGATTTCATTAATTATTGAAAATTACAGTCAGAGACCTACTTTTTCTTACTCGATTTGACGGGCTTGATACCCAGAGGGGCAATGTACGTGTCATTCAATCGCTGCATGACCATCTCCGTAGCCGACTTAAGTCGGTCGGATAAAACATTATTACTATTATTATTGTCACCATCACCTTGTCCTTCTGCAACAATGACGCGGTCTCGTTGATGCAGCATCATAGGCAGAATCTTGATCAAGTTATCTGCTGATTCTGGAGAAGGAACGTTCGTGCACATGCGGAAGAGGTACGGATACTTCTGGGCGAATTCAGCGTACTCGATGGAAAGTAACGCCGAACTCCCTGTCGTGTTTACAAGACTACTTCCGGATACGCTAGGATTGCTACCACAATAATAATCATGAGGATCTCTGCTGACCGGATCCAGAGGATCTCTGCTAACCTGATCCTTTTCTGGAGATCCTTTGAATGTACCTACAGCGTACGAAGAAGCGTCAACGTGCACGAACCCGTCGGGATCTGTGTTGTTGGGCTCGTTGTTTGTGTTTGAAATTGTAGTTCGACCGACATCTGGTTTTTCAGAGATTGCTGGTTTAACCAGATTTATCTTAGGTTCGTAGGTCTGGCTACGGCGAATAAGATCTATAGCAATTTGGAGAATATCCTCTGACGTCTCCATTATCCTACAGTCAACGGAGCAATAAAATACATGATCGTTAAACGCAAAACTTACCACTGCGGAGTTCGAACAGAAAATCCCTGTTCGTAAAGGGAATTCTAACTAAAATTCAACGGAGCCACGCCTTCGAATGCAAATAATGGGGGGGTGTCAATAGGCTTCCCTTTGTATTTTCGGAACCCGTCGCGTTGAACTCCTAGCGGCATCTCGCATGTCCCCCCCGACGGAACTTGACACCCCCCAAGCACGCTGCCACCCCTACCCAAACGAAAAAAGGGACAATCCTCGTCTTCCGTGCACGGTCTGTCCCACACACCACCTGAATTCATACACGCTACACGCGTATTAAAAACACCCGAAGACGACGACGTGGTGGAGCAAACGAACCCAGACCCGAACATATCGTCCTCCACAACGGCATCCTCGTCGGACACACGGTCCGTCGGCTGAGCCGATACTATATCCACGACAAGGGTGTTCTTAACCATGTCAAACGAATTGATGCGTCCCACCAGAAAAGACTGTGTAGTAGAAGCAGAGGAGGAAGAACGCAAGCGGATTATGCATGGGGAACCGCGCCACCACCGAACAAGGTGCCCACCCCTATTCACTATAACCTGGGCGCGCCGCGCACGCAGGTCAACATTAACCACCGAAACTGAGTCCGATTTTTCATTTGAATCTGAATTTGAATTCTCCTCACGCAAGACCCAGTGTGTTGCCAACAGCAAGGAATGGGCGTTCCTGCTTCCCGGCCGATTTCCATTCTTATGTTCACTTTTAAGGGGTATTCTGATTTTTACAAGTTCAATCTTATGATTAAAAGCATAAGATTTCGGTCAATATTACATTACATTACATTACATTACATGTTAAAGTCTACTTGACACCGCGAGGGTGTATGAGACTCTGTGCTTTAAACAAAAAGAAAAAGCACCCACAAAGCAAAAAACCCCATTACATCAGGGGTGTGTCGAGGACAAACAAACCAAACTCCCAACCACCGTTTTGGTGGCGTAGGTATTAAACCCCTTAGAGCCGGACCCAGATCTCAACCACTTACAGTGGCGGAGGTAAGAAGCTAACAAATTACATTACATTACATTACATTACATGTTAAAGTCTACTTGACACCGCGAGGGTGTATGAGACTCTGTGCTTTAAACAAAAAGAAAAACACCCACAAAGCAAAAAACCCCATTACATCAGGGGTGTGTCGAGGACAAACAAACCAAACTCCCAACCACCGTTTTGGTGGCGTAGGTATTAAACCCCTTAGAGCAGGACCCAGATCTCAACCACTTACAGTGGCGGAGGTAAGAAGCTAACAAATGAGAAGTCTCAAGAAGAAGAAAAAAAGGGATAATAAATTACGGTGCCACTAAGCAGTCCAGGGCTTCCTGTCTTGCTCTTCTACAAGTAGAAAGATAGTCGGCTAGGTTGCTCCAAAAAGACTTAGTGCCATTTCCATTCATAAAGGTTCTGAATGTGGAATCGCAGAATTCCACATTCCATACGGTTAAGTTGGTATCCTCATGGACATGCCTATAAATATCTGTAAACAGCTTCTGGTAGCGGAGGCGAATATCATTATAAAAAGGGCACTCAAACATATGCATTTCATCCTCAGGTTTTTGGAACCCACACATTTGACAGTGTCTCATTGAGCGAGGGATGTGTGCTCTATCCACCACCCTCATTCTTTCTGTGTTCAGCCAATGGGAACCCATTCTAAACTGTGCTATAGAACGAATCTGATCCTGCTTATGTAAGGCGGATGTAAAGGGAATCAAGCCATTCTCATCATTGCTGTTGGCTGCGAACCATTTTTGGTATCGGAGGCGTTTAAAGCCAACCCTTCTCTCATCAGGGATGTCTCTAACTGCATTGGTGTCACTTGGGTACTTAAACCTCCATGACTCAAAAAACTTCAGACATAATACCTTCGACATCGACAGCCTCCAAAATGTTGATGTTTTTACTGGATCCTAGCTTGTGGAGAGCACAACGCAAGTCATGAACCCAGCCAGTGTTGGAGTCAAAAGATTCCTTAAGAGCCATTATAATGAGATCCTCAGGTTCTTTATGTATGGTCTTGTTCCAGAAGCGCAAAGCTTGTTTAAGCCAAGCAAAACACAACGGGGTTCTACCAAGCTCTTCCATGATAATATTAGATGTAGTAGATTGGCAAACACCCAACATTTGTTTAAGTATACCTCTATGCCATTTCTCACAAGCATGGTCATTTGAGATAAGTGTGTTGTTCAGAATAGAAGGAGCCCACACCTCACAGCCAAAATTCAGGATAGGTTGTACAAGAGAATCAAACAGGTGGGTGAGAATATCAATATTGTATATCTCCATAGTATGGCATCGCCTACGGAGCATGTGGTGTGCCTTTTGGGCCTCAGTGAGCATCCTAGAAAAAGCAGCTTTTGCACGATTGCTTGAGTCACCATCCACAAAGAGGGATCCCAAGTAGATAAAAGATAACTTTGTAGAAAGTTGTGCTCCATCATAGACAAATTTGTAATCAGGATCCATGCGGGCCTCATCACAGAATTGCTTGTTGAAAACGACAATCTCAGTTTTCTTTATATTCACAGCCATCTTAGTAGCCTCACAGAAATCTCTCAGACAGTCAAGCATCGCTTGCATATCTGCCGGGGATTCTGCCATTATAGCTAGGTCATCAGCATAAAGTAACAGTTGCAGAATCTTTCCCCTAAGCTCAGCCCCTACATTTGGGAGCTTGGATTGGAGGAACGATTCAATTCTATCAATGAACAGACAGAATATGTTCAAATTCTATCAATGAACAGACAGAATATGTTCAAATTTGACGAAATATGCTCAATTCGAGCTCATAAGAATGGATATAGCGAATCTTATGAGCATGAAACTGCCCTATTGTGTAACAACTTAGAAACACCAATTTTACATCTTATGTTTTTTAATGTAAGGAAAATGTGTATAACTGGCAGTTATTGACCGGAATATAGAATTTAGCATTCACGGCTTATGAAAATACACGTAAGAGTGGTTTATGAATAATATCATTAATGTGCCAAAAGTCATTCTCTCCCTCCTCCCCTACCCCCCCCCCCCCCCCCCCTTTGTAGACGGTGCATTGCCTAGGCAAGACGAAGAGCCTCAACTGCTGGTTTTAAATAAGTGGTGAGGAGTTTGGCTATGTAATAGACACAATTGTCGCACTTAATGAATGGCTACCAATGCTTTATCATGACGTGCCACCAATGTAGTCACCACAGTTTGCGCACACTGCTGGATAGAGTCGTAGGAGGAATCATTGACTTATTCCTAAGGTCGCTGATGTCAGCTTGCTTGCTTTGCAACATGCCTAAATGTAAGAATATATAAGGGAACTTTAATTTAAAACTTCCGGTCGCCTCTTTGCAAAACACTGATTTCCCGAAATCGGCCACAAGGGATGTCATTGCAGCATTGAACGCATCCGTCAACTTTGCCGTGGGTGTTGTCATGCACCTTTCTGCTATGGTGTGTATGTGTGTGTGTGTGTGTGTGTGGGGGGGGGGGGGGGGGGAGGGGGGAGGGGGTAGTTTTTTATTTTTAAGACTCACCATGCCTCATCACTGTGACCCAAGACTACGTATATCGTTATATATAATGTTAACCAAGCGGTAGCCAAGATGACAAAAGTAGAAAAAGAGATTGGAGTTGTCGCGACGGTTTTCGATCACATATTCCCCAAATGTGACACCCATAGTAGGTACTTGAGGAGGTATTTCGATCACGAGACTCACCATAACCTTTTCGTTGGTACCTACAGTTCGTATGTAGTTCGATTTTTTTTGAACAAAGCTATAACCAGGAGGACAAGATTAGAAAACACGATTGGAGATGTCGCGCCGGTTTTAGCTGAGCTGCCCCCCCAGGGGCGGGTTACATCTAAAGCAGGTACTTGGGCAAGGACTTCAGTTCCGACATTTGCCACACATTTTTGGATGGCCCCAAGAGTTATTATATGTTTAGATATGGCTCAAACCAACCTGTAGCCATGAGGAAAGGGTCAGAAATCAAGTTTCAATTAATGTATAGTTGGTTGGCTGAGCTGCTCCCCTAGGGGTTACACCTAGAGCACGTACTTGGGCAAGGACTTCAGTTCAGACATTTGCCACACATTTTTGGATGGCCCCAAGAGTTAGTATATGTTTAGATATGGCTCAAACCAACCTGTAGCCACGAGGAACGAGTCAGAAATTAATTTTGAATTAATTTATAGTTGGTTGGGTGATATGAGCCCCTTTGGTTACACCTAGAGCAGGTACTTGGGCATGGACTTCAGCATGCAGTTAGAGACATCCCTGATGAGAGAAGGGTTGGCTTTAAACGCCTCCGATACCAAAAATGGTTCGCAGCCAACAGCAATGATGAGAATGGCTTGATTCCCTTTACATCCGCCTTACATAAGCAGGATCAGATTCGTTCTATAGCACAGTTTAGAATGGGTTCCCATTGGCTGAACACAGAAAGAATGAGGGTGGTGGATAGAGCACACATCCCTCGCTCAATGAGACACTGTCAAATGTGTGGGTTCCAAAAACCTGAGGATGAAATGCATATGTTTGAGTGCCCTTTTTATAATGATATTCGCCTCCGCTACCAGAAGCTGTTTACAGATATTTATAGGCATGTCCATGAGGATACCAACTTAACCGTATGGAATGTGGAATTCTGCGATTCCACATTCAGAACCTTTATGAATGGAAATGGCACTAAGTCTTTTTGGAGCAACCTAGCCGACTATCTTTCTACTTGTAGAAGAGCAAGACAGGAAGCCCTGGACTGCTTAGTGGCACCGTAATTTATCATCCCTTTTTTTCTTCTTCTTGTGACTTCTCATTTGTTAGCTTCTTACCTCCGCCACTGTAAGTGGTTGAGATCTGGGTCCGGCTCTAAGGGGTTTAATACCTACGCCACCAAAAAGGTGGTTGGGAGTTTGGTTTGTTTGTCCTCGACACACCCCTGATGTAATGGGGTTTTTTGCTTTGTGGGTGCTTTTTCTTTTTGTTTAAAGCACAGAGTCTCATATACCCTCGCGGTGTCAAGTAGACTTTAACATGTAATGTAATGTAATGTAATGTAAGTTCAGACATTTGCCACACATTTTTGGAGTGCCCTAATAGTTGGTAAATGGTTAGTTATGGCTCAAACCAACCTGCAGTCAAGATGAATGGGAGATAAACAGTAAGGTCGCGGATTCTACTGATCAATGAATCCGGTACCGCACCAGCCATCCAGCTCACATGCAACCACAATTTCTTTGTACGAGGCCGAAGGATAGCGACGGAATTAATTCACATCGCATCCCAATTCACCATTTCGCATCTCAGGCCCCTCCTACTAATAGAAACACACGCGTTAACCATCTAAGCCATAATATTTACCAGCAGGGAGCAGCACAACGTAGAACCGTAGTCGTCCGTGGACTTAATATGGCAACAACATCGCAACATATGCAAGCTGGGCGCATAGCGCAGCAGCAGGAGCAGCTTCGCGCAGTGCCATAGAACCAGCCTGGGCGAACAGCGCAGCCAGGACGAAAAGCGCAGCATGAGGAGCTTACTAGACCTCCCGTAGTGCCACAGAAGCAGCCTGTGCGCACAAGCAAGAGGAGCAACCTGCTAGGCATCCTGCAGCGCAACCTAAGGGTGGTATAGCACCTAAAGTTATATTCGCTTCGCGTTGTGACAGCATCGGTGACAGTACCATGAGCCCGAAGGGTCTGACACCTATGCCTGCGTCGAATATCAAAGAATCGGTGGCTCCTCTTGTCATAAAGTGGTCGGATAAAAAACCTCCTGAAGGACCTAATGAAGCACCAGGCATTAAACGCAGTTTCTCTGAGCTAGTGGGAAAGATATCTCCTGCGCTGATCTGGATCTAGGCACTCAAACTACGGCACTCAGGACGTGGAGCGCGAACTCCGCGAAAGGAAATTGGGGATCCCCCGGGGGGGGGGGGGGGGGGGGGGGGGGGGGTCGTGCCCCCATGCGTACGGGGAATTTCGAAGCACTGAGGGGTTGGGGTTGGGGGAGGGGGAGGGGGGGATGTGCCCCCACGCGAACGGGAGGAATTTCGAAGCACTGAGGGGTTGGAGTTGGGGGAGGGGGAGGGGGAGGGGGAGATGCTCCCCCACGCGAACATGAGGAATTTCGAAGCAATTAGGGGTTGGGGTTGGGGTTGGGGGGGGTTGGGGGGGGAGGGGGAAGGGAGGGGGGATGCTCCCCCACGCGAACGGGAGGAATTTCGAAGCACTGAGGGGTTGGAGTTGGGGAGGGGGAGGGGGAGGGGAGGGGGAGGGGGAGGGGGAGGGGGGGATGCTCCCCCACTCGAACATGAGGAATTTCGAAGCAATTAGGGGTTGGGGTTGGGGGAGGGGGTGGGGGAGGGGGAGATGCTCCCCCACACGAACATGAGGAATTTCGAAGCAATTAGGGGTTGGGGTTGGGGTTGGGGGGGGGGAGGGGGAGATGCTCCCCACGCGAACATGAGGAATTTCGAAGCAATTAGGGGTTGGGGTTGGGGTTGGGGTTGGGGAGGGGTTGGGGGGGGAGGGGGAGGGGAGGGGGGGATGCTCCCCCACGCGAACGGGAGGAATTTCGAAGCACTGAGGGGTTGGAGTTGGGGGTGGGGGTGGGGGAGGGGGAGGGGGAGGGGGAGGGGAGGGGGGATGCTCCCCACTCGAACATGAGGAATTTCGAAGCAATTAGGGGTTGGGGTTGGGGTTGGGGGAGGGGTTGGGGGGGGGGGGAGGGAGGGGGGATGCTCCCCCACGCGAACGGGAGGAATTTCGAAGCAATTAGGGGTTGGGTTGGGGGAGGGGGAGGTGGAGGGGGAGGGGGAGATGCTCCCCCACGCGAACATGAGGAATTTCGAAGCAATTAGGGGTTGGGGTTGGGGTTGGGGAAGGGGTTGGGGTTGGGGGAGGGGGAGGGGAGGGGGGGATGCTCCCCCTCGCGAACGGGAGGAATTTCGAAGCACTGAGGGGTTGGAGTTGGGGGTGGGGGAGGGGGAGGGGAGAGGGGGATGCTCCCCCACGCGAACATGAGGAATTTCGAAGCAATCAGGGGTTGGGGTTGGGGTTGGTGGAGGGGAGGGTTGGGGTTGGGGTTGGGGGAGGGGTTGGGGGGGGGGGGAGGGGAGGGGGATGCTCCCCCACCGCGAACGGGAGGAATTTCGAAGCAATTAGGGGTTGGGGTTGGGGTTGGGGGAGGGGGAGGGGGAGGGGGAGGGGGAGATGCTCCCCCACGCGAACATGAGGAATTTCGAAGCAATTAGGGGTTGGGGTTGGTGTTGGGGAGGGGTTGGGGGGGGGGGGGAGGGGGAGGGGAGGGGGGGATTCTCCCCCACGCGAATGGGAGGAATTTCGAAGCACTGAGGGGTTGGAGTTGGGGGTGGGGGAGGGTGAGATGAAGGGGGGGGGGGGGGTCTGCTCCCCACGCGTACGGGAGGGCTGTGCATGCACTGGGGGTGGGTGTGGGGTGGGGGCCTCCCCTTCGCGTACGGGAGGACTGTGCATGCACTGGGGTGTATTGGGTGGGGGGTGGGGGGCTCCCATTCGCGTACGGGAGGAATTTATAAACACTGAGGGTGAGATAAAGGGGGAGGGGTGTCTGCTCCCCACGCGTACGGGAGGCTGTGCATGCACTGGGGTGTATTGGCTGGGTGTTGGGGGTGGGGGGCTCCCATACGCGTACGGGAGGAATTTCTAAACACTGAGGGTGAGATGAAGGGGAGGGGTGTCTGCTCCCCCACGCGTACGGGAGGGCTGTGCATGCACTGGGGTGTATTGGGTGGGTGTTGGGGGTGGGGTGCTCCCATATGCGTACGGGAGGAATTTCGAAGCAATGAGGGTGAGATGAAGGGGGAGGGGTGTCTGCTCCCCCACGCGTACGGGAGGGCTGTGCATGCACTGGGTGGTGAGTGTGGGGTGGGGGGCTCCCCTTCGCGTACGGGAGGACTGCGCATGCACCGGGGTGTATTGGGTGGGGGTGGGTGGCGGGGGGCTCCCATACGCGTACGGGAGGAATTTCGAAGCAATGAGGGTGAGATGATGGGGGAGGGGTGTCTGCTCCCCCACGCGTACGGGAGGGCTGTGCATGCACTGGGGGTGGGTGTGGGGTGGGGAGCTCCCCTTCGCGTACGGGAGGATTGGGAGGACTGCGCATGCACTGGGGTGTATTGTGTGGGGGCCAGGGGGGGGGGGGGGGGGGGGGGGGCTCCCCCTCGCGTACGGGAAGTATTTACATACAATGTTAGAGTGTGTCTTATTATTTAATTCAATTCGAACAAATGACTACCCTATCCTATTTTATTGGACGCAGCTTCTACTCGAATGGCACCATCGATGCCAAGATGTACGGAGACGGGACGCCCGCATGTGACGAAGGCATTTAACAGTGGAACAAGCAGGTCGTAGAGGTCTCGCGAGGTGCTATTAGGAGGCGCCAATGCCAAAACTACTGTGACGCACACATCCTGGTATAGGTTTTCTGGAACTTGCAAACCGATGTGTGGGTCCGAAGCTTTCTGGCTACAACTTACCCTCGATGATTGCACGTCCAAACAGCTGAAGGACATGGCATTCAAGAACTACATGCCCGTAGGCAATTTCCGCATTCCACACAACTACACCGCCGCAATGCAAAAATGGTGGTTGCAGGATCGCGGTCAACCTGTGCAACTGCGCACAGGCGTCCTCCCAGCGAGACAGCTCGATGAAACGAGACTGAGTATCCGAGCATGCGAATCCACGCTAACTCCAGGTTTCGAGAGTTTCAGCCCAGGCAGGAGGGGAACAAGGCAGAGAGAGAAGCAGGCACCTGACAACTGTGAGTGAATGTTTGATCATACCGTATTGAGTGCGACAGGTCGAGCTTTTGAAACAAACCTGTACGGAGCGACATGTACTGCAGGTTTGAATATCGTTGCGCTACACAACGTACCGCGCTTTTGAATATCATCACTCTGACGGCGATCTTTCCTTTTCGTTTTCCTTCACCATGCCTTACTTCCGCAATTGTGACATGCCAACAGATTCTGCGAGTAAGAGGAGGAAGCGAGAGGAGGCAAAGCGAGAGGAGGCTAAGCGAGGAGGCAACAATCGGGAGGCTGGCAATGGACACCCAGTTCAGGACGAGGGCGATGCAACCCAGGACGCTGCCAATGAAGCCATGCCGAAAGATCTCCGTGCCATGTGAGTTCATTTTGAACTCATGCTTCTTTCACAACTGTCCGCCATACACTTCAATGGTCGCGCTAGGGGTTGCGAGCTTGACAACGTTGCCGATTGCAACCTCATGCGGTGGTGAAGCTTGTCCATGCTGATTCGGAGATTGACGACCGCGAATCGCGAATCGGCAATGCATTCAAGTCGATTCTTTCTAGTTTCTTTAGTCGATTGTACGAAATGTATCTTCTTATATTTTATTAGTGATTGTCTTACTAACATGTATGTCGTACAATATTACGCTTACCCAAGTATTGTGGCACGTCATGTAGGATATGTGGCAGGGGCTCCCATTCGCGTACGGGAGGAATTTCGAAGCAATGAGGGTGACATGAAGGGGGAGGGGTGTCTGCTCCCCCACGCGTACGGGAGGGCTGTGCATGCACTGGGGGTGGGTGTGGGGTGGGGGGCTCCCCTTCGCTTACGGGAGGACTGCGCATGCACTGGGGTGTATTGGGTGTGTGTGTGTGTGGGGGGGGGGGGGGTCTCCCATTCGCGTACGGGAGGAATTTCGAACACAGAGGGTGAGATGAAGGGGGAGGGGTGTCTGCTCCCCCACGCGTACGGGAGGGCTGTGCATGCACTGGGGTGTATTGGGTGGGTGTTGGGGGTGGGGGGCTCCCATACGCGTACGGGAGGAATTTCGAAGCAATGAGGGTTGAGATGAAGGGGGAGGGGTGTCAGCTCCCCACGCGTACGGGAGGGCTGTGCATGCACTGGGGGTGGGTGTGGGGTGGGGGGCTCCCCTTCGCGTACGGGAGGGCTGTGCATGCACTGGGGTGTATTGGGTGTGTGTGTGTGGGGGGGGGGGTCTCCCATTCGCGTACGGGAGGAATTTCGAAACACAGAGGGTGAGATGAAGGGGGAGGGGTGTCCTGCTCCCCCACGCGTACGGGAGGGCTGTGCATGCACTGGGGTGTATTGGGTAGGTGTTGGGGGTGGGGGGCTCCCATTTGCGTACGGGAGGAATTTCGAAGCAATGAGGGGTGAGATGAAGGGGGAGGGGTGTCTGCTCCCCCACGCGTACGGGAGGGCTGTGCATGCACTGGGGGGTGGGTGTGGGGTGGGGGGCTCCCCTTTGCGTACGGGAGGACTGCGCATGCAATGGGGTGTATTGGGTGTGTGTGTGGGTGGGGGGGGGGGGGGGGGGTCTCCCATTCGCGTACGGGAGGAATTTCGAAACACAGAGGGTGAGATGAAGGGGGAGGGGTGTCTGCTCCCCCACGCGTACGGGAGGGCTGTGCATGCACTGGGGTGTATTGGGTGGGTGTTGGGGTGGGGGGCTCCCATACGCGTACGGGAGGAATTTCGAAAGCAATGAGGGTGAGATGAAGGGGGAGGGTGTCTGCTCCCCCACGCGTACGGGAGGGCTGTGCATGCACTGGGGGGTGGGTGTGGGGTGGGGGGCTCCCCCACGCGTACGGGAGGGCTGTGCATGCACCGGGGTGTATTGGGTGAGGGTGGGGGGTGGGGGGTGGGGGGTGGGGGGTGAGGGGCTCCCATTCGCGTACGGGAGGAATTTCTAAACACTGAGGGTGAGATGAAGGGGGAGGGGTGTCTGCTCCCCCACGCGTATGGGAGGGCTGTGCATGCACTGGGGGGTGGGTGTGGGGTGGGGAGCTCCCCTTCGCGTACGGGAGGACTGCGCATGCACTGGGGTTTATTGGGTGTGTGTGTGTGGGGGGGGGGGGGGGTCTCCCATTCGCGTACGGGAGGAATTTCGAAACACAGAGGGTGAGATGAAGGGGGAGGGGTGTCTGCTCCCCCACGCGTACGGGAGGGCTGTGCATGCACTGGGGTGTATTGGGTGGGTGTTGGGGGTGGGGGCACCCATACGCGTACGGGAGGAATTTCGAAGCAATGAGGGTGAGATGAAGGGGGAGGGGTGTCTACTCCCCCACGCGTACGGGAGGGCTGTGCATGCACTGGGGGGTGGGTGTGGGGTGGGGGCTCCCCCACGCGTACGGGAGGGCTGTGCATGCACCGGGGTGTATTGGGTGAGGGTGGGGGTGGGGGGTGGAGGGTGAGGGGCTCCCATTCGCGTACGGGAGGAATTTCTAAACACTGAGGGTGAGATGAAGGGGGAGGGGTGTCTGCTCCCCACGCGTACGGGAGGACTTTGCTTGCACTCAGTCGATTTAATGCAAGCAGTGGGTTGTGAAATTAATCAGGGGGTGGGGGAGTGGGAGAGGAGGGGGGGGGTGACTGCTCCCCCGCGCGTACGGGAGGACTATGCATGCACTAAGTGGATGGTTGTGCTTGTAGGAGAGTTTGCATAGTTCTATAGGTGACAAAGGGGATACGATTTTGACCATTTGCATGCAACTTGGATTGCAATGATGTATATTTGAGCATGATCAAAAATAAACAAATACCTCTTACATGCTTGCTCAGACCTTTGCCGCTACATACAAGTTGGCATTGGAGCATTCAAGAAGGAAGTGAGTGCGGGCTTTGTGGTGTTCATCCTGAAGAAGCTTCTTGATATGCACAACATTGAGGAGGACGACTTTAAAGCCGAGTTGATGACCCGCTACTCTACGGTAAGTGTTACAGACGTTTGCTTTTAAAATACTTACCAAATGTCTCCCTTTCGCTATGTACTGTCGTGGGGCCCATTTGGTTGACTGTCTAGGTCTCCCCTACGCAAAGGGGAGCGGCTGCCTTCAAGCTCCCCTCAATTAATTACCGCGTACTCCCTTGTTCGCAGGAATCACCTAGCATGGACAGGCCTGGACAACATCACTTCAGCTCCATCAACAACCAGTTGTTTAAGGGTTCCATGGACGCTGCCGTTTCCAAAAGTGACACAAAGGCCTCCGGCGTCATGTTCGCCACCGAGGAAGTTGGACAGACGGCGGTGGAAGGTTTGTCAAAGCCTATGACAGCACAGGCCTGGTTCTCGAGGTTGCAGTCGGACTACGCCACTACAAGGAGGGATGCACTTGACCTCCGTGGTACTTCAGAGCTTTTGATGCCCAAGCTGACCATCACTGAGTTCAAGAAAGCAAACGGGTTCATCACGTTCCAGACTAACAATCAGGAAGTCAACTGCCAACTGAACTGGTGGTTGACTGTGATCGAGAGCAGGGGCAAGAAGGTACAAGAACATACACACTCTGACACTGTCATCTCGGCCAGCGTCCCCGACATCGAGCTATTGACGCAACCAGATATGTTGTACTCCAGCCTATCTGGTGAAGCTGTCGGAGCTATATCTGACGATATGGCCAAGTTCCTCCAAGCAGTGAGGGTACTGCTCCTTGCCTATCACATTGCCGCTTGCAGTCCAGTGAGCAGTGCGTTGCATACCATCAATAAAGCAGTGGAGTTCCTTGTCCTCGACTTGTCAAGGAACGACGTAGGTCTTGTAGCTTCGGGCTACTCACCGGAGCAAAGCCAACACAATGCTGATATGGGGGAGATCAGGCGCACTTTCGGCGACGTCAAGGATGTGTGGAAGAAGGGAAAGCCTAGTCCTCTCTTCTTCGACCATCTAGAGGGCTGTACATTTGCGATGAAATATCTGCTCGTCACAGCGACAACAGTGTTCCTTGACCTGGACCACCCGCTTGTACCTGCTGGCCAGCTCCTCCAGAAGGAGACCGCTAAGGTCAGCGCGCACCTGTACAACGTGCATCCAAAGACTTTTCTCTGTGACGACCTCATAAAGGTGCGCTTCGCTATTCTTGAATTGTTTGGTGCATGAGCATTGCTCCCTTCCTGTAAGGGAAGGTGGTGTACTTATTCAGTGCATGTGTGTTCTACGTTTTCCTACGCAAAGGTTTAAGGTCGGTATGTATGGTAGGTTGGCCTTTTGAAATTGGGATGTGTGTTCATTGCTCCCCTTTGCAAAGGGTATGGTTGGTTGGTCGTCCTACCACTAACGTATTAATTTATATTATTTCCTACTATCACGCAGGTGCCTGCCAAATTGGTCGACTTGGTCATCATCGACCCGAGCTACACTGGACCGCTTTGGGACGTTGGTGAGAAGGCTTGGACGGGCGTTGATGCCTCAGACACTCTACGAACCTTGATGGTCCAAAACAGGAAGTTTGCCGGGGTGTTCAAGGTGGTGATGTACAGCAACATGGAGCAAGTGAGTACCTTCACTAGGGCTTTCGTTGATGTCACCGCCAAGGACGTGCATAATTTCGGCATTACGCGGATTGGGCCTGACTTCAAACCAGCTTCCAACACATTGGCCATAGTCGGGACTTTCTCCACTACTCGTGGCACGTCCGTGACAGCTTTGCGTGGTATGACGCCAAGTAACGGCCTGAAGGTCTATCTCCCACCAAGTGATGCTGACAAGAGCGTGTTTGGGCGCCACGATATTAGCGGCTGCTCCATCGGTCCCCGGCAGGTTGGGTACAGCAGGAGATGTGTCGACGAATACCGATACCTCGTGCGAGAGTACAGCAACAAAGGGAACTGGGTGACGTGCTTGCACACTGTAGATGGCTCAGGCATGCTGGCGGCATTGCTAGAGGGTAGGAGCGTCGTCGGTTTGGAGTCAGTCCCACAGAGGCTTGGGGGTCGCTACATGGCGTTTGAAGAAGTTTCATGCCACGGAGAAAGTCTTGCTCAACATCACGCCGCCAATGCAAGAGGCTGGTGATGACGCCAGAGCTAAGAATCTGGTGCACAAGCTCGTTGAAGATGACATGGAAGAGCTGAGTAGCCTCATGCCTGAAAAGCCTAGTGATGACATGCTAGGCCGAGTGTGGGACGAGCTGAAAGGCTTGCGTAAAGATCACAGCGGATCAAAGCTCTTTCCAACTATGACAGATGAGGAATTCAAGACCATTGGGGGCAGGATAGTTGAGAGGTGCACCGACATCGCCACAGCACAGGCATCCATCGACGCACCATCGGCCCTCTTGATCACCATTGGAAACATGATGAAGCAGATGAAGAGCATGGCTGAGGGGGAATGAGGTTGTAAAGCGGGCACGTGAATAATGGGATTAAGACGTTGTGAGGTTAGGAAGTAGGGTGATGTGTTCAGGTGCTAGGATAATGTTTTGTCGTGGTGGTGTAGTGCGGGGAGGTCTCGTAGAGTGCTGCAGCACCAATGTGAACCTACCAAATGTGTCCTCACCCCACACCGTGAATGGGCTGTGAGGCAGTGAGGTTGGAAGTATTGAGTTATAAGGTAATGAGTTTTGAGGTTATGATTCACGTTTGAGATTGCGAGGTTATGAGTCATGAGTTACAAGGTAATGAGTTATGAGGTAATGAGTTAAGAGTTCTGAGATTGTGAGGTTACGAGTTACGAATGATGAGTTACAAGGTAATGATTATGAGGTTTTTGATGTAAGAGTTCAGAGATTGGGCGAGGTTATTAGTTACGATTTATGGTTATGAGGTTATGAGTTATGAGTTATGTAACAAGATTCAATAATGTCAAGGAATTGTCTCTTTCTCCAAAAACTAGAAAAACAATCTTATGTTTAAAACATAAATAATTCTAAGATAGTGAAGGAATTGTCTCTTTGTCGAAAAACTAGAAAACAATATCTTATGTTCAAAACATAAGAGATTCGAAGAAATCAGCAAAAACTCACAAATCAAGAAATTTGCCTAAACGGTCTTTTGATTTGAATCATAAGATTCCACAAATTTAGAAGCATCCACAAAATCGGCCGGGAAGCAGGAACGCCCATTTAGGTGGAAGAGGTCACATCCAACACATAGTAAGACCCATTCCTCCTCGCATAACTGTTGCTCTAGGACACGACGTCACCAGCACGGACAATGGCGCTGTCGCCACCACAGAAGCAAGCCACGTACAGTGACGGTCCACACGCCGCCCCCGGTGAAACATAACTCCGTGCGCACCAAACGCATCTCGAGATTCGAAGGAGCACAATCAGTAATGGAATCGTCTAGTCATATAACCTCCAATAGAATCAGGACGACGACGACCTTCAAACATCAAATGTCTTGGTCGTTTTTCTTGGGACACGGAAACCCATAAGCTTCTCGTTCGCATGCGCAAGCGCATCCTTCACAGCAGGAGAATCTTTAAAGACTCTTGCCAAAGAGTTAAGTTCGTTCATGCCCACGTGGTCGGCACCATCCTCGCTATTAGACAGAGACATTGGAATGTTGATCTGATGATAGGCGCGGACAAGCAGGGTCAGCACTCATACAGGAACAGAAGCGAAGTCGATGCGGAGCCAGAAGCAGACGTCGATGCTGAGCCAGAAGCCGAAGTCGAAGTCGAAGTCGATGCAGAGCCAGAAGCCGAAGTCGATGCGGATTCAGAAGCAGACGTAGAGATGCTTGGTGGCGGTGAGTATGGACGTTAGTCTTGAAACACCGCCATGCACTCGGGTCAATGACTCTACTCGATACGGGCATCAGGCAGAATGTTCTTCACATCGACATCGGATGGGAGCACAGACGGAGACACGCCATCAAAATCAGCGTGTCATCAACGTCCGTGTACTGCAAAACCTCACACAGCGCTAGTGTTGCTACCCATTGCATTCACCGACACACGAATGAACTCAGGAGACCCGCCATACTGCCAGAACGTCGTATTTATAAGTTTAGATGAAGTATCAGCAGTCAGAGTCGGATCTATATTTCTAGGTGCGGTAATTAGTGTTCATTGCGGGCACAACAGGTTTCGTGTTATTTTGGCGTTGCATTAGCTTCTCGAGAATACTCACAGCTCCAGCGGAAACTTGCCCCACCACAATGGACAACTAGGGCTGATGACCCCTTTCTTCAGGCGGCAATTCCACGGAGCGTCGATGAGGATGACGCAGAAGACATCGAGGGGCCCGAAACAACAAACGCTGTAGAGTCGAACAGGTAACGACAAAAGTGAACTGTAGGCAAAGATATCGAAGCAGAGAGAGCATCCGCAACGATCAATCTGCTATATGTGACGTGAGTGTACCCACGTTCTTTTTCGGTTTTCCGAAGGGCATCAGGTCCTTTGAGCAAACGGACAACCGTAAGACCATAAGCATCCAATGGGGCCCACACAGACATGAGTCGTAATTGACTCTTCAATGTCATCGATAACACACGATGCGAAGGCTGGGTATGAACGACAGACAGTACTTCTGGTTGTTAGAGGAGGATTCTTCGAATGTCTCACGATATCTTGCCCCTAACATCCTCTGGTAGAGTAATGCAATTCGTAATGCAATCAATGACGATAGGCTAAAATAAATAGACCCGGAGATATCCCCGTACGAATGTTGCATGTCTTTTGGGATCTCATATTTCCCCAACCCATAAACCTTATATGCACTTTTTTTTGGACAACAACCAAGTATCCAAAGAAATGTTACTTCTTGAGACTCTCCACAAGGGCGCGGACCTCAGACTCGCAAGGCGCCGATTCGCTTGTTCTGGCTCTGCAATGTAGCGACGGCGATAGCGTTAATCTGATCAGTGCGAACCATCTTGAAGTCATCCACACGTGTCCCAACACGAAGAGGACGTCTCGTCTCAATACATAGGCATCGCGATAGAAGACAAAACGGTCACCAGGTCACCCTCACGATGCATACGGTCACGAAGAAGGTCTCGCCACCTTGGGCACGGCACTTAAGCACTGCATCATCGACGATGCGCGCGTTCAGTATCAGCGGAGAGAGGAAACATCAGATATGGAGACCACACACTCCTGTCGTCCGAGAAATAATGGAGGGAGCTATAAATGTCGGTCACGAAAGCCGAGGTCGTGCTCACGCAATCAGGAGCCACGCTCTCGACCTCCTGAGGCGATGAAACCGAATGGAACCAGGGTGCTCCACGGTGTCAACGTACTCAAATCGCTTCACGGACAGACGCTCGATCAAGTCGTCCGCAACATAAGCCTCAAATGCCGTCTTATACGGGCGTCTGAGAAGATAAAGAACTCGGAGGCGGTCACCTTGCAGATCAGTTCATGGAACACCGTCCACACTACTCTGCACGTCACGGGGTAGCCAGGCTCGTGAATACCACACCCACGCCGTCGAAGCAGCAGTTCTACGCACAAAAGACCGTCCTCTATCACGACGTCACCCTGAACGTCAAGGTGAACGTTAGAAAACTCGGGGCAAGGGCGTTAGGCAGAGAAGGAGCATTCGAGTTATGTTGGAGCCCACGAACAAAGCGCCGCCAACAAAGCGTTAGAACGCAGGGCGAGAACTGTTCAGGGCAGTGTCTCCATTGACCCCCTCGAAAAGGACAACCCAATGCAAACGTTTGAAGAAGCCATCGGTAACTGTACCGGAAAGAACGGTGGTCGTGTTGGATGAGATTGATCCCCACATCGCGTGTGGAAGTTGGAATGTCCTCCGCTGATGCCACGGACTTGAACACTGCGCTATTTCCTGTCAGCCTCCCTATGACGGACAATGAGCCGATCGACCATAGAGGCGCCGGTGGTGAAAAGGTTGTTTGGCGACAACGTCACCTTTCCCACCGCGCAGGTGATAAACTCGTCCCATGCAAGCGGGAGATTCCTGTTGAGTGCAGGGACGGATTTCTCCAAGGCGAGGTTGTCGGCGACAAATTGCACCACTGCCCAACAGCTGCACTTGTTGAGGATACCGCGGTGCCGGTTGTGTAGGTAGTAGAACTCGCCACACGTGCCCCGCCGCGGAAGACGGAAGCGCCTCTGCAACTCCTGTCCACACCCGCAGTCAGATCGCACGCCCCTGAAGAAGGACTCGTTGCTGTTACACACCACACGTTAGCACGCCATCAGTTGCGCGCACAGATCCCACCACGTCTAGCTCGTGCGATGGATTAGAGGTGCCTGGCCAACGAATTGTTTCGATGTAAATACATTGACACCCAAGCCTGAGGTGTTGCTCAATGATAATGCGAGGTTGTTAGACTGGCGGCTACACTAGCAACGCGTCGGTGGTGAATGCCTGCCGGCACCTTGCCCCGCCCCCCCCCCCGGCCCGCCCCCCACCCCCCCCTCCCCCCCCCCCCCCCCCCCTCCCCCCCCCCCCCCCCCCCAACCCCCCCCCCAAACACCACCGCCCTGAACCCCTATAAGGTGGCGGTGATGCGGCGAAATCTCCTAATTTCGCGTTCGAGTTGATCTCCCCTCCCCCTCCCCCTGTCCCCGCAAACCCCAACCCCCCCCCAAAACCCACAAGTTGCCCACTGGTTGGAGCATCCCCCCCTCCCCCTTCCGCACCCCCCCCACCCCCCCCCCCCAGTACCACCCACTGAAAACGGACCCATTTTGGTAGATCTGTCCTGAGAAGTTGATGTCACCGTTATATGTCTACGGTATACTCCGCATTGCTGGTAGGGAACATGTTAATACCAAAGTTGTTGGAGCTTGCGGACAGAGTCGCTGATCCTCCCAAGTTGCTCAGAGTCCACAGTGGACTTCCGTTGTACAGGTTGCCGATGAAACAGGTGAAGCTCGTTGGAGAGCGTGCTAGTTCCTCCACCCTAAAGTTGCTTCTCACATCTAGGATACCCTCCACCAACAAGTTGCTCGCGAATCTCCTCGGACGACGCAGTAGATGACGATGTTGCTCAGGTTGTACAGTGATAGAGTCCACACTCAGTTCACCAAGGATGGTCACGTTTGCTCAGGAAGCTTGCGGAGCTGGTCACGGCCATTGTGTTGGAGAAAGTCGACGGCGGCACCGGTCACGAACAGGGAGTTGTCGAGAACAGTGGCCCCGTCAACCGTTAGGGTGTTGGACAGAGTGGATGCCCGATCACCAGAAGGGAGTTTGTCGACAGTGGCTGCTCCGGACACAGTGGGAATTGGAGAGCGTGGATGCGCCGGTCACAAACAGGGAGTTGTCGGAATAGTGGCACCCGTCGACAGTTAGAGGTATTGGAGAGGGTGGATGCACGGTCACCTCAGGTGCGTCCCCAAATGTGGTGACTCCTTAAACCGCAAAGTTGCTCGACACCCGCTAACCGTTCAACGTCATTGGAGAATGACGCCACCCCATCCACCTGGAGACCGGACTTCGCTACCAAGTTGCTATAGACATCAGAGTATCTTTGATTATGACGCGCCGCCTTCAAATGTCTGCGCACCACCAGATCCTAGGAAGAATGTGTTGCCTGTAACGATCAAGTCGTTGGACAGGGTGGTTACTCCCTGTATAAAAAACGTTGCTATCGACACAAGTCGTCGCCAATCAAGGTTTTGCCACCCAAGAAGCACGTTGCTCCGCACGTTCCAGGACTCACCATCCAAAGCAAGTTGCCTGCGCAATCCTCGATGCACAGCACAAGATGTTGCTCAACATTGCAGTGACGCGTTTCGTGAGCTGCCAGGACATACGTTACTAGAGAAGGTGGAAGTGTCGCGAGAGACCCCCCTCGTTTGAAAAGTGGCACCCCATGACCCAGCAGCCGGTGTCGTCCCAAATCGCCGGTGAGCACCGATCCACCGTTCGGGAATTGGAAAGCGTGCCCCAGCACCAGTCACCTCTAGTGTATTATCCAATTGTAGTGCGCCACGTCACATCATTGGACGTACGAGGAGTGGAATGCACGGTCAACCAAACAATTCGTTGCAGAGTTGGCAGATCCGCCAACTATTAGGGAATTTGAAAGGGTGGCAGCACCAGTTACGAGTAGGGTATTATGCGAGGTGGTGACTCCCGTCAACAGTCAGAGATTGGAAAGGGTGGCAGCACCAGTTTACCGGTAGGGTATTATCGAAGGAGGGTGGTGGCTCGTAACAGTCAGAGAATTGGAGAGGGTGGCAGCCACCATTACGCAGAGGGTGTCCTGCAAGGGGTGGTTGGATAGCCCGACATCTAGCGTCTCTCTGATTGTGACGTTAGATGACACGTTGATGGACCCCGTTCACGTTCAAGTTCTATGGGTCGGGTTGGGGGTGTTAACACACAAGTAGGTCCCTGAGGACCAGAATGTTTGCCTTACCTGTAGCATTGGACATGGACACATTGGAACGCCCAGCTGGGCCTTTAGCCGCTCATAGTTAAGTTATTGACGTACAATACTTTCCCATCGAGAGATGCATCAGATCCGAAGGGTCCACGTTTGCATGTCGATGCCTGGGATGATGGACCTGTGGTGTAAATTACATCCCCTGGTGCGAGAGCTGCACTCCGCCTGAGTCGTTCATCATGGAACACTTGGCATCCTCACTGTGACCTCGGTTTGCTCGAACGAAACTAGCGCATAATGTATTGCTTTGTGTTTCCTACCGAATCTTTTGAGAAGAGCCCCGTTGATACGTGGAATCAGCAAATCTCCAACTGCAGAGTTAGTGAAACTGATATCCTGAAATGGAGCGACCGTTAATGTCGCAAAGGTATCCCAGTCGCCAATAGTGGTCTGTTTTAGTGGTTGATAGTTCATATTAATTTATTTAGCCTGTGGAAAGAAATTTTAAACTTG
>CM039462.1:73710875-73740387 GCA_022414725.1 Microglena sp. YARC | reverse complement strand
GCGGGAGTGGCAGATACACATTGGATCTTTGAAACCGCGAAACTCGTCTCGACAAAGTCCCCCGTCGTCTCCCGAAACTTCTCTGGTCAAGGGGGACTCGCGAGATAGCGCGTACGCATTCACTCATCCAGCATAACTACTTCGGAACCACATGTATGCCATAGCGCTTCACGGATCAAGCGGACGCTACTCTTCGAGAGAATCTTGACCCCCACCAATGTAGGGCTCGTACGTTTGTCAAGCATGATGTCCACGCTTGCACAAGCACTCAGAAAGCGCTATAGGACGAACGTTCTCCTTCTGCCACCAACACATCCCTCTGGAGAAACGAACGAGATGCAAGCGAATCGTTGCCCACGGATACTTTCTCGTTCCTGTCCAAGTATGTCCTTTCTCTTTCGTGGATACTAAAACCGCTTTGATTTCATTCAGAACTTTCGATGATTCGGCCTTTGCCTGGTCGGCCTTTGCCTTGGTCGGCCTTTGCCTAGCCATTTGCACATTGGCAACTTGTGAGCAATATGTTACTGCCGGCGGTATTGCCTAGAGAGGCATATTACTTTGTGTTTACAGAATTATTGGTAAAACATACGTCCCGTTTCCTTTTAACATTTGCTTTCAAATAAGTTTTGGACACCGCTATATTTCATTCAAATTATACATGGGATCCCCTGAAACGCAAAAGTTGATGTTGATGTTCAAAATATTTAAGATCCCAATGCGTCCACCTTGTCGCTTCAATTCCTATGAGTGGGTTCACTAGGATGAGACACGACGTTGCCGAAGCTACAGTGAGGCAATCCCGTCACAGGGTGCTCTTGCACGCTTCAGGGAGAACGCCTGCAGCTCCTGTCATCAGTCCGCACTGGCGCATGCTGATCACGCTTCTGTGCGGTCGAATGTATAACGGATATGCTCTTGACTTTCCCAAAGCGTTCCCCGATCACTTCGAGAATTTGGTTCTTTACGCGCATGTCGCTGAGGACTTGCGCGAGCTCGTAACGCGCGGAAAAATAGAAATGCCGTTGCACCTGTGACTCGACATTGCACGGATACACAGGATTCCATGTCTCCCAGTCGGCACCCACAGTGACGTTGGACAATATATGAATGGAGGGAATGGTGGCGTTTCCACTGGAGAATGTTGTGCATGTAAGCGTCAGCGATAGTACCAGGCATAGTGTGTTGGAGTTACTCTCCAACGCCAGCGGACGCATGTAGATGTCGAATGCTGTGCAATTAATTGTGTTCGTGCTAAGGTGCGTCGCTAGAATGTTACGTGACGTGGCCACGTTAGAGTACAACTCCATGGTCGAAGATGGTTCGACCAGTGCCCATGAGGGATACGCCTAGATGAGTCACTCGGCGACATGATTAATATCAGACTGGTTCGCATTCACAAAAAAGTTTTTTTCCAGGAATAGCCGATGCCTCTTCGAATCGAAAATTGCTTCCATGTTTGTTTAAATAAGTTTTACAATTTATTTTCAACACGAAATGGGCGTTCCTGCCTCCCGGCGATTTTTTAAATCTAATCAGGGATTTAGAGCTTCTTGAACGACTCGCTAGCTATGCAGGACATAAGCACCATAGGAATCACAATTCGCTCCAATACCATGTTTAGCAAACCAGTCAAAATCGGCCGGGAGGCGGAACGCCCCATATACACCTGATAATGGATGTGGGTACACAGACGGTTGAACGCGTTTACCAAGAGGCGACTCGAATATTTCGAGAACTTCTTCAACTTGCTGTACCCCCCTACGTTGCCAAAAGCAACGATCGCAGTCTGGATGATTATAGGTGTGTCCCACTTTTATTGAGAACAAACTGTAAGTGTTGAGCGTCGTTCTACAAACGCAATGATTGACAATCATCATTTGGTGGCAAATGGCACGAAGAAGAGGGAACGTTCGGACGCCTCCTGCAATGAAAGCCCCAAGGCATCCGCGTCGCACACCCATCCTCTGGAACCCAACTTCACGAAGACTCACACAACACCGATCCCCCCCCCTCTCGACACGAGTGACAAATGCTGCACACACGATACTGTAGATGAGCAGGACCGTTACGCAACACAAAAGTACATTGGTTGCTACGATGAGACGTTGAAGACGCAAGCAAAAGGAGTGCTGTCCTGTATCAACATGTTAGTCGTTGTTGGGTTTAGAACACAACGCCACGCACGTGTCCACCGCCAAGCTGACGCCTCGGCAAGACCTGTACTCGTACATGAGGTTAGTCAGGAACCTTCCAAAAACAGTGTTGTACTTCGACTCATCATCGCCACAAGGAACACCACCGCAAGATCAGGAGACACCAAAGATACAACTTTTGGGTTTTCAGGGGACATCCGCTTGCTACGTTGCATTGGACTTTGACTTGGAATGAGAACAGTCAGATCGTCGTTGGCCGTATCGAAGCGACGGGGGTACAACACACTCATACTCAGGCCACTTGCGCACGTATTTTCGAACTCCGCTGAGCACAGGGGGGGTGAACTCGTTCCAATGACGATCGCAGGACATCCCGTCGCCGTGAACATCAAAGAGACGCCATGGGACGTTATCCCCCTTGCCGCCAGATATCATTCTCGGGCTGACCTTGGCCGACCATGGCATTCGAAGACTACCGTTTCGGTACACGCTCGTTCCATTGTGGCTCTGTCGCGTTGGCGCGAGATTAAGCATTCCATCGTTGGCCAAGCGCGCGGCCTCCTTGTCGTTCGACATACAGGTCGACCATATGATGTGAACCCCATCTTGCCCACCATGATCGTTTCCAGGCGGCACAAACAGCAACACGTTGCGTGCATTAGGGGCAGATCCTGCGCTTATAACCAGATAGCATTTTCGCTCCAGAAAGCGCCTCGTCAGTCAGCAACCGTCTCTGTAGTCGAGTGTTTGATGTCGAGGTCGGCGAACATGCGGTACTCTAGGCGACGGTGCGTTCGACGAAAAAAAAAGATTACCTTCGACGGGCTACCAGAGACAAACCCACCGACGCGTAGAGGTCCAAGAACGCTTAGTCTTTTGCACAGGGGATGAAAAAACGTCCAGTTCGAGTTTCGGATATGTTCTCGACAGGAAGTCTCGATGATGAACTGGTGCGCGATTTGGACCTGGGGCAGTTGTTGTCGCTCCAGTGGATGATGACACTGCTGTGCGACAAACAATTGATTGGGATGATGTGTCTTGGAGGAGCCGCATGGAGGAGCGACAATAGATAGACGATCTTGACACCTGCGCTGCTGTTTGTCCTGCTCATGAATGGCAACTGCAGACCGACGCGTGTCTCCTGGCTACCACAGAGAGCCGAGAGGCATTTTATGAAGAAGGGTACTTTTGAAATCGCTGTTTGAATCATGATGATGGAGAAGCGGGACACTATGTCATCCTCGGAGCAGTGAACAAGCATTTGACAGGCGTGAACGATCGATTCAGCCGTCGTGGAGCATAGCTCATTGAACGACGAATGGAACAGATGACGACAGGGACCCAACGCGGGGATCCGAAGTCCTGCGATTGCACCTCGCCGTTTCGGGAACACCTTGATTGACACGTGGTGCGAACAATGACAGGGTGGGATCAAAAGCCACTAAGACGATTGGTGATCTGGTTGCGGAGCACTTCTGCCTTCGCATGCCTTCTTTCCATTCACCGGTCGAGCGGACGCTTTGGGTGCACGCTCTTTTGCACACAAGGCCCAAAGTGAATCCTTGTACTGTGATCATCTGGAATGTCAAATGAGCAGGTTCCGTAGGAGAGATGAAGGTGCTCGTACACTGCTTTGAAATTCACAGGACAGCCTCGCCCAAAAACCCTGTGCTGTGATAGTCGACACACGAAGGTTCTCACTCGTAGGCGCTAGACTTAGTTGACTTTCCAATGGCCAAGAAGATTCTGGTCGAACCACACAGCCGCAAGGGCGTTACAATACGGTTGAGGTAGCCATCTATGACACGTACGTACTCCACTTCCACTGATACCTGGGGGGCGGTTCTGTCAAAACCCTACCCTAATTAGAAAATTAGCAACACTTATATAAGAGTGACGCAGAAGCGCATCCTATCCCTTCTATTTTCCTGATTTCTTTATGCTTGTTTTGTAACTGCGAACATGAACCCGGTTTCCAAATTGCAATCGTTTCGGGATCGGAAAATAGTATTACATCGTCGAAACGACCATCACCAACAATAAACCACAGTCGTTCGTCAAGAAGTTCAAGATTCGGCGCTGCACATCATACTCCAAATCGTTCCACCAATCATGGGAGGATTAACGCAAATCTCATTGCGTCATCGACATCATCATCTAAGAGTGAGGCCCCGAGCTATGTTGCTACACAGAATACGCTTGAGAAGCTTCAACGCACCAATGAATCGCCCCATAATGTAGAAACCGCACTGGAGGTGCTTGAACAGCTAGTGAATGAGGCGAGTCCCGGTGAGGCGTGGAGCATGAGCGGCGGTGTCCTAAGCTAAGACGATGCATGATGACATGTCGGTGGCAGCATAAACGGCGGCTGGGTGCCTATGAGGCGGACATGCGTTCTACTAAGACGATGCATGATGACATGTCGGTGGAGATTGAGGCGGCGGCGGTCTACTAAAGACGATGCATGATGAGACATGTCGGTGGAGCATGAGGCCGGGTCCTACTAAGAACGATTCATGATGACATGTCGGCTGGAGCATGAAGGGTGGCGGGTCCTTGACTAAGACGATGCATGATGACTTGCCGGTGGAGCGATGAGGGCGGGTCTTGACGAGACGCATTCGACATCCCCCGATCTTGAGAAACGTGTTCTTCGTCTCCTACTTGCAACTTCGTCATGAACACACGTGACATCTTCGCCGACGGAGTGGATGGATGCGAATGTTGTGGATTACATTGACGAATTTCAGGAAAGAGTACGACGAAGTTATCCCACGATGCCAAGAAAATCGGGGCAGCATATTGGGAACATCGTCAATGATGGTCGAGTTGTCAAATCGGTTGGCATTACAGTATCGGACAATGGAGTCTTTTAAGGCGTGAAATTCAGCATGGACACGGTGGGTTCTCATCACCTACGGTGTGTGATAAAGAAGTTCAACGGCGGTCACCAGATAAAAGTAAGGCAAGCCTCTACCCTTTCCACCCACCACCACGCCCTATCATAGACCCAAAGAGAGTGAAGACCGGCTAAGACACCAAGAAGGTGAAGAAGGTCAAGAAATCGACCTGGGAGTATCAAGTTTGTTCTCAACGGCCATGACAGCACGTGACCGGACTGTGCACTGCTGACGAGTGCATGCCGTCATGTACTACATATGGGGATCTCGCAGTACTTGGCTGAGATGCGAACCATGGTATTGTCAAGATCAAGGGAGTGAACATAGGCAAACATCCACACGTCGTTGAAAATGGAGCTACCCTGGCTTTTCAAAGCTGAACTTTTTGAGGCTATCGATGTGCATCAACTCCAAGACTCGTCCGGAATACGCTTTCGGCTGCAACTTCAGCCCACCAGAGGTGCATACGATCAACATGTCTCAGAATATGAGGCGGGATTATTCGAACTTTGGGGAAGTACGCCGGTCTGATCATGTCAGGTGAAGTGATCTTAACGGAGGACGACCGACGAAAATTTACGAGTCTAAGGCGATCGTTTTCAACACTGGATCCACCGTGAACGTGAACGGGAAGAACCTGAGGGCCGTCATTTGCTTTGCAAAGGCGACCGTTGATTTCATCCTAGACAACAAGCTAATCGGAAAAAGGGGTCAAGACCTTCCCCCCCCTCGTCTGCTCACGCCACTGAGAAGCGCGGACGGTGAACATCTCCCTAAGAGGCATTCGACCGGAGCCAGAAATTACCCTTCATTTGACCCTGGTCTGGGCAATTATTCTGGCATAGGACCACCATGGGTTGGCCCCGAGAACACAAGGAAGGCGTACAATAGCCCACTGTCCTTGCGAGGGTCATACATTTCCTGACGTGAGGCGCTGTTGCACATATAATCTCCCTGGGAATCGTACATACAAAAGCTCTCTTTCTTGGTACTTTAGACGTTGACATTCGTGTGCGTGAGTGGTGTGTTGTACATTTGTAGAACAATTAAATCTTTCAAATAAGTCTTTTTTCCCACCACCTTCAGAGATGCTGTCCATGGCTCGAACTGTCAAGGGGTGTACTCATTGTGGATGGATGGGTGAATGGCCATACGTTACATTCAATGTCGCTCTCATTACGCAATGCATGCAAATGTCGAGTCACAAGTTTGCAAGTGCAACTCTGCCAGTCCTTTATTGGATATGAAGTTGTAACAAAATGAATGTTTGCCGTCTATATGCATATTCTCCATGTTGACGTAGTCGTCGGTCAAAGTCATGTCGCTCCAGAATTCTCTGGACTGAAGCGTCCCACGTTTTGCCCACACCCATCATGTCGACACATTCCTGAACCACTTTCATCATCTGGTACGCCCGACGGATGATGGCGCTAGCCTTTTCTTATGTACCCGTTCAAGTCATACTCCCCTATAAAAGATTGGTACATGTTGAAACGGTCCCTATCCACACGCTCTATCACAAAACGTGACCAGGGAAAGTAGTATTCAAGGTCCCCTGGTTATCGTTTTTTACATTCGCGGCATTATTTTTCTTCTTATTGTACTGCGTCAGAAGTTACATAAAACATGCACATGATTCGTCCGAAGAGGTAAACATAGCGTCGTAAAAACTCGATACCACTTTGCGCGAACTATCCACGGTCTTGCTCATCAACCTCTTGGACTTCACATGGTTGCAATTGTTCAGTGTATCCTGAACCACGCGCAACAAGCAGATGTGTCATCAATTCAAAGCAGTACAATAACAACGAGTGAGTTGCAATGGGAGATTCAATGCATGATCTTAGTAAGGGTTCTACCGCAATAGCTTGCAATATCGCAGGCTAATGGTCGCGAATCACGTAGCCCGTGTCACACATTCCTATGTTTCTTACCCTGTCGTTTCTAAAATAAATATGGAAACATTATAATCGAACTTGAGTTTCCTTGCTTTTTGGCCAACGTGACGGCTCTCTACTTAATTTTTGAACTCGCAGAAGGATTCCGCAGTCTCGGAAACCGTGGGGGGACAACATATTGCTCTCCACGTGCGTAGCGAAAGCAGGGGATCGCCGAGATGAGAGGCGCATGATTCTCTTTCATGAGCGCCAAGAACTTTCCGTGATCGTCAGCGGGACCGGGAGAGAACAGAAACGCAGTTGCAGAGACAAGTGCACGCATCAACGTTCCCGCGAGACAAGCGAACGTCTTATTGTTCGTTGTCGAGGGGGTCGTACGCCAGTGCAACGACTTACTGTGTAACACACAGCTTTGAAGATCTCGGCTACATCGGCAAATTTTGTACTTGTCGGGGTGATCGTTACAATGTGACGTAGCCCGGCGTGTCACCGAGCACGTCGAATCCTTCGAGGAGCGCGCCTACCCATCCCTCTCGATGCGCGTAGTCGTCCCTCGAGTAAGTATACGACATCGTTCGGTAATACTCGACCTTCCCCTTCACGTGCCTCTCGATCAAAGCGAAACAAGTTGCGCAACGCCAGTGCGTCGTCCCCCCCCACGAGACCGCGATGTGGACACCTTGCCTTTGTCATACCCGACGTGAGGATCCTTCAAGATGTCAGAAAACGCCGAGTGCGATGCAAGCGATCCAGTTGTGTCGTCGTACGCGATCACGAAGAATGCAACGCGAGCGTACGCGCGACTCACGTCACGAAGGAGTGATGCGAATATGCCGCGACGGGTGAAATAGTCCGGGCGCCCCTTGTGCACAGAGCTTGGGGGAGCATGAGCAGTGACGCTGGTACACGTGAAAACACGTCGGAGGCCACATCTGTATCTTTCACATCATCAATAGCAACGGGAGATGGTATGTCAAGATGGAGATGATGCGTCGTGTTTGATTTAATCTCGAATGGAGGCTTGAGTGTCATTGTCGGGGTGAGTGCGATACCGTGCACAAAGTCTGTGCCGGGCCACTTGCCGGTCCCGTTCAACTTCGTCGAACGCATTGTTTATATCGGCCACCCAGTCACATCTACGGAGTGTCCCAGTTCCGCACCTTTCCGAGCAGCCATCGCGCAGACCAACGATACTAGAAATGCGTCAGGACGTACGCACCCACGAGTAATGCCAAAAACATGGCCTGTCGTTACAAGATGGGAGTGCTGATGGAGAGAGGACCACCTTTGATCCCGTCCGAAAGCACGTTGCGACGCACTACCACCCCCCACCACACGATATTATGGCATCCGCGATTTGCCATCGCGCTCCCTCTGGTGCGTCAGTGCGCGGGCGATCCTAACACATTCGAATGCACCAAAACAATCGTAGAGTCCTGGAGCAGCATAGGAGACCAGACACGGGTGCATGAACGCCCAATAGTTCCCCATCTTGTAATCACATGTGACCGTCTATGTTCGATCTTATCGCGATGGTGTGCCTCGACCCCCATGCTCGCAAGGGGGTCGCCGTCGGGAACTTCGTCCGGTCCAAGAGGAATGCCCAAAACGGCCGGTACCCCGTGTAAGAGCGCGCCTCGTGAAAGCCGTCTGCCTAGCCAGGTTATGCCATACGTACGGGTTGAGGAGGTCGGCGTCGGACACAGGGTACTTGACAGTGAGCACAGACTTCCCGCTGGAGGCACCCACACGCGCACACACTTTCGCATGTAGGAGAGCTCCTCAACCAGACTCAAGCTGACCAGAGTACAAACGCTCCCCAATGCTTACCACCCTACAAAATCGCTGTATTTGACCGCATTCACACAAGGACTCGATGTACTCACGCTTTGCTGCAGTACGAAACGACCGTGCACCACAAGGAGCGGTCGAAGTCTTCTCCGGGCAAGGTTGACATTCTCTCTAATTACTTTTTATTAATTATTGCAAATCCTTTACATTGTATTTTTGGGGGTGCGTGGTTCCCGAAGTTAAGAGTGTAAAGACTGAATCACTCAATAAAATGAGGATTGCAATATGAATATGTCAACATCCGACGATAATCACGGCGGTTACCAAGTAGACCAAGCTGCTAGGGAGGAGGCTTATCCATTGTTCCTGAATGATATATGGACGGTATACTTCCACAACCCTCAAGACCATGACTGGACGTACGATAGCTACGTCCGGTTGGGGAACATAAGCACCGCCGAGGAGGTCCTCGCGTACATTGACATCATGCGTGAGGACGTACAGAACGGCATGTTCTTTGTGATGCGCGAACACGTGTTCCCGTGTTGGGACGATCCACTCAACATCGGCAGAACCACGGTGTCGATGAAAATCCTGAAGGACGGCGTGACACAGGATTGGGAGGACATCATGTGTAGTGTGCTAGGCGAGACGTTTTTGAAGGACGCGTCGCTAGCGAACTCAGTCAACGGCATATCCATCAGCCCCAAGCGATCATTCTGTATCATAAAGATCTGGATGCGCCAACCAGGACTGCTCACTACCATTTCGGACGCGACCATCCCTGCCACGTACACAGGAGACCTACACTGCTCTGCAAACGCAGACAACATCAAAAACAACAATGCAAGAGAAACGCAATGCAGCTCTATAGTCGGCGAAGCAGTAAAATGAAGCATACAGAGTCTGCAGGATGGAGAGCCGTGATCTAAAAAAGAACCACGATATTCTCGTACACGAAGCGGTTTCATTTCCACGACCATGGCGCCATGGATGACGATTCCGGAGTCTCTAAATTCTGAGTAGAAATTTCAAAAAATCCGCGGGAGGCAGGATCTTTGCTTACATGGAGGATTTGTCCCCAGGACCCCGGATGTGTAGTAAGGATAAAAAAACGACGGAATCGTGTATGAGTGTAAAGACACAAAGTCATACAAAAATCTGAAATGCACAAGTACACCCCTGCAAGTGCACAAATGCACAAGTACACCCCTGTAAGTGGCGTCGAATACGACAATGATATCTTTACCTTCAGCAACAGCCAAGTGACTACTAGTTCAGCAGGGGACGAAATCGATATTAAGCATTGCGACACAGCTGAAGATATTGCTATGAATGACCCGAACGTCTACTCCGAATGTCTCACTATCACGGTGAAGCAACAGCAGGAGACGATATCGGCACTCTACTCCGAGAACATGTTGTTACAAGGTCGCATACTCACCCTAGAGTCGGAAATCTCGACGTTCCACGCGAAACAAGAGCAACAACAACAACTCTCGAACCAGCTCCAAACGGCTGTGCTGATGCAAGACTCTGTACCGCACCGTACCAGACACAATGGAAACACTGTCAGGGGGGAAGACGACTCAATGATGCTGGCGTCTGTAGAGGCGGGCGACATCGAACTCTTCTGCACACTCATCCGGTCATCGTCGTCCTCCATGGACAATACAGAGAAGGACGTCATCGGTCGCATAGGAGGGGTGGCATTACTGCTAGCATGCCAGAATGGTCACTTTAAGATCGCAGAGTTCTTGTTAGATAAAGGCGTCAGCGCACACGTCGATCGAGACAGCCCTCTTCAATGGGCGGCACAAAATGGCGACGTCGAGCTCGCTAAGCTGCTACTCAAATATGGAGCCGATCCCAAGGTGTTAAATAACTGCCCGCTGCGAATCGCATTGCGGATGGGGCACGTTGACATGGTGAATCTGCTCAATTCTTGGATGTTATAACTGAGTTCATTACCTGGCTCTTGAGCATTGAAAACTTCTTCCTGATAGCGGCTGCTTCGTCCTCCATATTCTCAACAAAACCCTCCGTTGATGCTACTAGAATCAGACCTTGGTTCTTCAGGAATTTTTCCATACCCTTTACAGTGCGCTCTCCGGAGAAAATCTTCACAGATCCATCTTTATCGAGTAGTATCGTGGGGAATCCGGTTGCATAATTGAGGTACTTCTTAGCCTTAGGGTCGCCGCTTTCGTACTTGCGCAAGGTCAAGACCCCCCCCTGATCCTTACCGTGCTTGTTTTTCATGTTTTCCCACACCGGCATAAATCGCTCGCACCATCCGCACCCGTCCATATGGAGGAAGACAAGTGTTGTGTCAGCGATCGGCTTATTCTTAATGGGATCCTTGCTATCGCCACTAGACGCCTTTGTGCTACTATCCTCCTTCCCCTCAAATCTCTCTTCATTGCTGCTCTTCACCACGTATTCCATGGAGTCTCGCTGGGTCCTGACCATGGACATAAGCACAAAGAGGAACAGGATGGCTGCGATGGAGATCATGACAAACATAATGATACGCTGCCCATCTCCATTGGAACAAGAAGATGGTGAAGATGGGGCGGCTCTGGAGTATGAGGATCGGAGTCGAGACGCTTTGGGAGTCATCTCTGTATAGTCTTTGTTTTATTAAATATACTGAATGATATTTTTAAAATACAGGGGCATCTGCAGGTTGTTGTCATTTCTTGATCCGGATATCCAAAGTTGAAAGAAATTTTCTTGAATGCATCATGGCAACAAGGGGCGTTGGAAGACCGCAACGACATCCTCCGGCACCCCCTTGACGTTCCTAAGGTCATACCACTTGTGGGTCGCGAGACCGCTCGCGGTAGCGATTGCATCCATCTCGGACACAAGAGACGGAATATCCTGGTGGGCGGATCCGACAATCGCGGACTCTATCACGAAGAGCCCCCCAGGTTTCAGATACGGCGCGAACGCTTGCAGCGCACCCACCTTGGACGCAGAGGTGGTGTGCACGATTATGTCAAATTGCAGGTCCAATTGCCGCGCGAACTCGTTCGACGATCCCTCGCCATGCACATACGTTATCATGGAGTTGTCGTGACTCTCTTCGATAGGCGGGTCGGTAGGCCCCACACTGCCGACGACCGCGGCATCCGGGAAGAACGAGGACAATGCATTTGCGAACGCCCCCGCCTGCTGCACGCCGATTTCGAGAATCGCTTCAAGGGAGTCGTTCTCGCGAAAAGGGTCAAACAGGAAAGCGTACAGGGGGGCGTAGGCGTGAACCGAGCTTTTAAGTGACTTGTGAGATCGCATCGCCTCTTCAAAAGTCGCGTAAAAACTCGGCGGTAAGGATTGTTGGTATGATGCTTCACTTTGTGGCTCAAAAACAACACTTATCTTCCGCTCTACGTGTTTGAAGAAGTTTGCCACCTGGTAGTTTTTGTAGTATACGGATTCGCCTCCCTCGCTCACACTAGAGTGCTTGTTGGGGAAGTCGTTGTAGAGCAGTGCTTCCCACGACCAATCCACAATGGCCCTATCAAGGTTAGAGTTCATGGTGGGATTCATGTTCAATCTCTTGCGTAGTACAGCAGACTCGGGGTCCGGATCGTCGGCGACTTGATTGAACTCGTCAGGGTCAACTGGGTTTCGCCCAAGCACGTCTCTGAACGCCCTAAGCGCAAGAAGGCGGCGGAGGAATACGTCGTAGTACTCTATCTTATGTCCGAACGAGCTCTATGTACTTCTAGCACTCGGTGTGATTGCGACGCACTTCCTCGATGCTCTGTTCTTCGTTGATGTCGCGGGTGTTGACGATATACGGGAAGGTTCGAAGGACGCGGACTGCGCTCTCGACCTTGCGACGGAAACCGGTCTCGTGGAAGTGAAGGAGTCCTAGGAAATGGGAACGCACCTTGCATCCCGTCTTCACTGTGGCCTGGTGGCACCACATCTTCATGTGAAGGAACTCCGAAGCGCGCACGATGAGTTTGTGTCCCAGTTTGGTTCTTGAACCGCGTAATGTTGGTCGTAGGGCGCGGGTACATGCCTCGGGATAGGTCGTAGGTATCGTCATTTGGGTCGACAGAGGATCCCAGAACGGAACCGTAGTTGACGATGGAGACGTCTTCCGGGAGAGACTCACGGTACGCGCGAACGTCGACCGGACTCAGTCTGAAGAGGGGGTCGTTGGCGGACCTCATGCTGAACACGAACTCGTCGGTCTCTAGAGGGAGGATCCACTCGCACGACGGTGCGACCTCTCGCATGTGCTCGCTCATGAACACATTGGCAGAGCTGAAGTCTCGATTATCAAGCTTGATCTGGACACCGCGGGTTGAAGAGTACCACTCGTACACATCCAGAACTGACTGGCACGTGCTCCCGTTGTCTACCACGATCACGTTTTCGTACCCGAACAACTCGCCGTAGTACGTAATAAAGTCCTCTATCAAGAAGCTTTCATCTTTAGTGAGAAGCACAACCTTGGCGAGAGACTTGGTCGCAAGAGACTTGTTATAGCCTACTTTGTCGAAGACGTTCGATGTTGCGTTGTTGTGGGGCTGCATTGTGATTGTGATACACACATTAAGATTTTGAAACAATTAAATGAGGTGTTTTTGAACGAACTTTTTTATTTGCAGAAACTCAGCTTCCCATTCGAACCTGGGAAATATCGCAATAGAATGTCAATAGCACGAGGAAGCACACCAACACAATAATCCCAATGATCGCAATAAATTGCATTGCTTGTTCGTGTTGGTTGTTTTGCGTACTGATACAAAAAAACACAGATGTTTGAAACAATTGTGTACAGAGTGTCCCAAAATTAGTTGAGGACAAATGTATAATGTAATTTTAAAGCGCGACATGTCAAGACCATCCCTTGTGGATGACGAAGAACATAGAAAAAACATTCATACAGGAAACGTGTGCATTATCGCATCTTACCCATTTCTTCTTTCGGTCGGATCAACGCATTTCATGTCAACACGAAAACAACTTGTAAAATGGACACCTCCTGAATGCATGAATATACCGGTGTCAAAGGATCACTTGCAGGTTTGGTACTCGGATAGCGACGTGATTATGATCACACGAACGTGTCCGGGAAGTCTCAAGCGCGTGTACGCGGACGCGAGCGCGTTGTTCTGTTGCGAAGATTGATTTGATTTGTCAAAAAAAAGTGTAAAGGAATAAGAGTTTATGTTTATTGAGTCGTAAACGAACATCGGTTTGATCACAAGATTTGTACGATCTCGAATTTTACAATGGCCATTTCTGCATGTATCATCTGGCGTAAACGCATGGACGAGTACGGATACTACATGAGCAGTGTCATGCGTCTGGATATGCTGACGGAACCTGCGGCCACCCGAGGATTGAGGCCATCCGACTTTTTTGATGAGAAGTTCAAGGTCAAGTGGATCCGCAGAACGGAGATCCAGATGGCGAACAGTGTTTCAAACGCATTGTGTGTGTTATCCGAGGACTGCAGCGTCACGGCTTCTTCGCCGCACCCCCGATCGCCAACCCGTGCGCCTGGCTCACCAAGGGTATCTCGGACTTTGATGACGACGAGTTTGAGACCCCACGCAACATGAAAGACATGGAGGACTTCGAATCGAACATCCCACCATACAACAAAAAGAACATCGTGACACCCATTCGCCCACCCGTGAAGATGCCGCCCCCCCCCCAAAGAAGAACTCGGCGGTCGTCCAAGAGAATAACTCGGAGGTCGTCCAAGAGAATAAGTCGGAGGTCGTCCAAGAGAATAACTCGGAGGTCGTCCAAAAGAAGAACTCGGAGGTCGTCCCAGAGAAGAACTCGGAGGTCGTCCAAGAGAAGAACTCGGAGGTCGTCCAAGAGAAGAAAGCGGTGGTCGTGGACAAGTACGAACACGATGATGACAGCATGTCCCATCATTCTTCCAAGTATTCGTGCATCGATGTTGGCATGAGTACAAGCGCAGTTACATCCGCTCATGTTGGAGCCGATAACAACCTGTTTCAGGAGATGAAGACAATCACGTCTTTGTTGCGCGCCATCGTGCTAAAGATGGGTGTAGACCCCTCGTAGAGTGTCTGTCCAACGGTCGCTGAGTCTCAAGCTAGCGAGTCGTTCAGGAGTCTCTAAATCCTGATTAGAAATTTAAAAAAATCGGCCGGGAGGCAGGAACGCCCATTAGAAGTGTGACACCATTACAGTAAACGGAATACTAAAATGAAACCGCTTCGTGTACGACACATTTTACTGTTCCGACGACTGTAGTGGAAGTGTGGCCATACACAACGTCGGTATTTAGGCAGACCTTTGAAATCGTTTGAATCAACTGGTTTGAATCAATGAACCCCTATCAAGCGGTTTTCCCCTTGAATCAGGGTACCTTGAAAACAGTTTGAATCAGTGATTCAATTCAAGCAGCTTATTCATTGAATCAGACGGAAGTCAATCAAGACAATATCAAACGGAATTCAAGGTGGTCGAAGATATTGCACTTCGAAATGTAGCTAAGCTCCCATATGTAGGCTGCCGAGAGGTAGGAAGCTTTGAATCCGAGGCGGGCGAGCGCCTAGCGATAATCTGCACAAATCCGTACCTTGTAGTACATTAGTTGTGCTTTCATTGGCTAGACAAAATCTAGGGTGGTGTGTAGGTGCTAGCAAGATGATGGCTGTAATCTCAAGTGTCACAACTGGCTATGTAACAAGTTGAAGTCTGGCTATGTAACCAAGTTGAAGTCTGGCTACGTAACCAAGTTGAAGTCTGGCTATGTAACCAAGTTGAAGTCTGGCTATGTAACCAAGTTGAGGTTGAATGTAGATCCTGAACCCCATAAACTATCCTACAGTAGGAAAATGGTCCCTGAACTTGTCAGGTGCCTATATGTGATCAGTCCGATTCAGGAAAACCAAAGATCAGAAGCAGATTCGAAGGAACGAGGAAGTTCTGAGTTTAAATCAGTAGTTACCGATCTGCGCTGTTTAAACCGTAACCAGTTGAGATCCTGAACCCCATAAACTATCCTACAGTAGGAAAATGGTCCCTGAACTTGTCAGGTGCCTATATATGATCAGTCCGATTCAGGAAAACCAAAGATCAGAAGCAGATTCGAAGGAACGAGGAAGTTCTGAGTTTAAATCACAAGTTACAGATCTCTGCTGTTTAAACCGTAACCAGTTGAGATCCTGAACCCCATAGACTATCCTACAGTAGGAAAATGGTCCCTGAACTTGTCAGGTACCTATATGTGATCAGTCCGATTCAGGAAAACCAAAGATCAGAAGCAGATTCGAAGGAACGAGGAAGTCCTGAGTTTACATCAGTAGTTACCGATCTGCGCTCTTTAAACCGTAACCAGTTGAGATCCTGAACCCCATAAACTATCCTACAGTAGGAAAATGGTACCTGAACTTGTCAGGTAACTATATGTGATCTGTCCGATTCAGGAAAACCAAAGATCAGAAGCAGATTCGAAGGAACGAGGAAGTTCTGAGTTTAAATCAGTAGTTACCGATCTGCGCTATTCGAAAGGCGCGGATCTGTAACCAGTTCTCTAAGCTCAGAACTTCCTCGTCCCTTCGAATCTGGTTATGACCTTATGTTTTCCTGAATCTAAATAATCATATATAGATACCTGAGAAGTTTACAAACCATTTTCAAAGTAGAGGATAGCCTACTGGCGTGCAGGGTCCCAACTGGTCGCCGTTCGAAAGGCGCGGATCTGTAACCAGTTCTCTAAGCTCAGAACTTCCTCGTCCCTTCGAATCTGGTTATGACCTTATGTTTTTCCTGATCTAAATAATCATATATAGATACCTGAGAAGTTTACAAAACCATTTTCAAAGTAGAGGATAGCCCTACTGGCGTGCAGGGTCCCAACTGGTCGCCGTTCGAAAGGGCGCGATCTGTAACCTGTTCTCTAAGCTCAGAGACTTCCTCGTCCCTTCGAATCTGGTTATGACCTTATGTTTTCCTGAATCTAAATAATCATATATAGGTACCTGAGAAGGTTTAGAGACCATTTCTCAATTGAAGGAAGCCTACTGGCGTGCAGGGGTCCCAACTGGTCGCCGTTCGAAAGGCGCGGATCTGTAACCAGTTCTCTAAGCTCAGAATTCCTCGTCCCTTCGAATCTGGCTATGACCTTATGTTTTCCTGAATCTAAAATACTCATATTTAGGTAACCAAGAAGTTTAGAAACCATTCTCAAAGTGAAGGAAGCCTACTGGCGTGCAGGGTCCCAACTGGTCGCCGTTCAAAAGGCGCGGATCTGTAACCAGTTCTCTAAGCTCAGAACTTCCTCGTCCCGTTGAATCTGGTTATGATCTTTTGTTTTTCCAGAATCGGAATAATCATATTTGGGTACATGAGAAGTTTCGGGATCATTATCCCCATTGTTCATCAGGTTTCATTAGCATGACCCCCATCAGGGTTGTCTAGGTCCTGCGACGCAGATCCGCATGCACCGCAGGCGCAGGCCCCGAGAATCCGATTCAAATATCCTGTGGCGACCTGCTTCTCCGCCCATGCGCGTGCGGTTACGGCGGTACTGCATGCTGTACAGTTCAAACTGGTCAGCGCAATGGGTTAGCGCTTCAACTTAGCGGCTGTGCAAGCTTTCACTGTTCACTGCACGTCAATTGGTTCTCGACTCAGCGATATTCCTGCAGAATAGCGCACCATGCTGCCTGCTTTCCTTGAATTAACTTGGACTGATCTATTCATAGCTTCAGCAATTCCCGAATTGTTCCTAGATCGTCAATACCTACATGCGCGAGCACTTTGCTTCCGCGGCACTTGCTTTGGGAATGGTTGTGCTTCAACTCAAGACTGTAGCGACCTGCTTCTCCGCCCACGCCGGCGCGTGCGGTTAAGGTACTGCATTTTTCGTTTCGTCAAGTGGTGCCTTACTTGACCAGAGTTGTGTCGCAGGCATTAAGGCAGCTGCAGCGAAATGACCTATCATGGAGCCGCAAGAGTTCCAATGCTCGAGGTGTGAAACAGGTGCGCAATCAGATAGCGACATGCTGCCTGCTTTCCTTGAATTAACTTGGACTGAGCTTGCTTTCATAGCTTCAGCCATTCCCGAATTGCTTCTGAGATCCGTCAATACCTACACGCGCGAGCACTTTGCTTCCGCGGTACTTTGCTTTGGGAATTGTTGTGCTTCAAACCCAAGACTGTAGCGACCTGCTTCTCCGCCCCCGCGCGTGCGGTTAAGGTACTGGCGTTTTGCGTCTCGTCAAGTGGTGCTTACTTGACCAGAATTTGTCTCGACTTTGACTGACTTGCTTTTTCGAGTTTGTTCCGCAGGGCATTAAGGCAGCTGCAGCAAGTCGACCTATCGTCCAGCTCATCATGGAGCCGCAAGAGTTCCAATGCTCGAGGTGCAAAACAGGTGCGCAATCAGATAGCGAATTTGGTTTGAACCATGGCTGCTATTTGAAAGTCGGAAGAATGCGCATTGCTGCCAATGTATCCGAACTAACGCTCACAACGAACATTTGTCTGCAGGGTCTCACTCTTGCGACTAGTCTCGCGTCAGACGCCTGGATGCTGATGACCTTGAGGCTGAAGACGATGACGTTGATGAACAAGAAGCACAGCATGCTGGAGTTTCGTCAATTCGTACCTGAGGAACTACTTCGTGGCCAACTGCACTTCTTAGTAGCATATATATCTAGCTCTTCAATCACTAATTACTATCATGTTTAACTATCTAAGGATTCATTCATTATGGTGCTTTCAATTTCTGTAACAAAGATCGAAGAGTCCTGCTGTCCAAATATGCGCCCTCAGTCTTCAGTGCTTGCATTGCTTTACGAAAAAACAGATCTATTTGAACATCGTTTGAGTCATGTTTGAAACAACCAACCTTGTTTTCAAACCTTTTTTCAAGGGGCACGTTGATGACGCTTGATTAAGATCTATTTGAACATGGTTTGAGTCATGTTGAAACAACCAACCTTGTTTTCAAACCTTTTTCAAGGGGCACGTTGATGACGGCTTGATTAAGATCTATTTGAACATGGTTTGAGTCATGTTTTGAAACAACCAACCTTGTTTCAAACGGAACTCAATCGGTAGGTTTGATGGCCGACTAATTCAAACAGGAAACAAAGATCGATTGAATCAAGGTTATCTCCGATTGAATCTAAGAATGAATCAAACGAACAATTCAAACAGGATTTTCTTTGTTTCAAACGACCCTCAAAGAAGTACTAAATACCGACGAATGAGACGTCTCATTCCGTCGAGTGTACAGTTTCCATTACTTGAATAGCATGGTGTATGGGATAGCTGTTGTCACAACTGCAATGGACATCATCATGTTGCGATATGCCTTTGAAACCGCAATCCCTCGTGTAGGGTACTCGAAGAACCTCTTTTTCATCATGATTTTAGCAATGACAAACCCTAAAACTATGAAGATGAGCGTTTGCATGCCGAAGTCGATGATCATGTCGGAGATGAAGGCGCTGTCAATGACAAACGTGTTTGATGACTTGGCATATGTGTACATGACAATCACCAGTGCTACACAAATGATGACCTGGATGATAATGTCGAGTACCAAGAAAATGAGGAGGAAGCTGACTAAACTTGCATCTGGGTGTTTCAAAGGCACATCGTCTAAGGCATCTGGGTCGTTCAATGTGTTCACATGCACCTTGCGCATGTAGTGCTCTGCAAATATGTATTCAGTGACGTACAATATCAAAAGCTGTGTTATTGTTTGTATAAGCTTGATCATGTAAATGATGTGAACCTGACTGATGGATGCACGATTCGCCAGTATTGTCAAGAATCCTTTGGACGAAAGACGTGTCGACCCACGTTTGCTATTCAAAGCAGAGCGACCAGCTTCGTCATCGTCCTCGTCCACAACATTGACGCTCACGTAATTGTCCAATATGCGTTCCACAATACGCTGAAAGTCAGAAAAATCTTCCAAGACATTTGAGTAAAGTCCAATAGTAGGGTAAGAAATCGTTATCAAATTCTTGCAAACTTCTTTCAGAGATCGCAGAAGTCTCTTACGAGCGACCGATAAGTTGTCACGAACTTTATTGGGCTCCTTCTCACGTTGGGTCTTCAACAATTTCGAAAACTCTTCACCACCACCTTGTTGACGAATATACGGACCACTCCCTTTTTGACCCTTTCCGAATAGTCAAAAAAAACTTTTTTTGGGGGGGAGTTTGGGGGGGGTTCGGGTCTCCGTTTGTGTTTTAAAAAAAAATTATATTCACGGTCTGTTTTTTCTTGTTCTTCTTTCTCAACTTTATTTTTGTCTTTCGTAGCTTTCTCAGCTGCCTTTTCTTCAGTTGTTTTCCTTGTAAAAAAACCTTTCTTTTTCACGGAAACAACTGGTCCTTTATCTCCACCTTCTTCCTTCGGTTTCGCACCAAATAATCTTCTAAAAATATTCCCTTCTTTCTTGACTACAGAGGCTCCAGGGGCTCCAACGGCTTTAGCGTCTATAGCGACTCCACCACCTGATCCATCGGCTCCACCACCTGATCCACCTGATCCATCGCTCCACCACCTGATCCACCTGATCCATCGGCTCCACCACCTGATCCATCGGCTCCACCACTTGATCCATCGGCTCCACCACCTGATCCACCTGATCCATCGGCTCCACCACCTGATCCACCTGATCCATCGGCTCCACCACCTGATCCACCTGATCCATCGGCTCCACCACCTGATCCATCGGCTCCATGATCACTGATCTCCATCGATCCATTGGCTCCACCACCTGATCCACCTTTGCCTTCAAGAAATTTAATGGAGATTTCCTTCGGGACCTCCTTGAGTATTGCTGGTAGTTTGAGAAGACAGTACATCTTGTTCTCTAAAAGTTACCTTATTGACAAGTTCCTTCACAATACGTTCTTTTCCACCTTCGACTACAATAGTGTTGTTGGACATATCATAAGACCACGGAATGAAGGTTTTGTCATCCTTGCCTCCACTGATGTTCTCGAAACGTCGAAGGTTGATAATCATGTTGTACACCTGATCAAATTTGTCTTGGTTTACTGTGTATTTCTTCAATCCTTCAAAACTATCCAAAGGTGTATCGACAAAAGGCCGCAACGTTTTTGCAATTTCGAGAAAAATGATATTGGGATCGCTGATATTCATAGCATTTACTCTATCTCTGATATCATCGTCAGTCAGCTTGAGGTTATGAATTAGCGGAATCACTGTATACCCAAATATTTTGGTTACACCTAATATGCGTTCCATATTACTGGATACGCTCGTGATAGCCTTGGTTAGTTCGAGCAGAGAATGGTAATGAAATTTGTACTTGATTTCATTAAATCGATCTGACCTTTCGTGTTCAGGGAGTGTCTTAAAATTCTCTACTGACATGCAAGGGGCTTTTGAACGTCTCGGAAGAAAAAAGCATGGTGGGGAATGCATGCAAAGATATTTGTTCTCCACCAAGCAAGTATGATTGTCTGACTCAAGTTGAGTTCGTTGCAATCGCAGGTTATCATACAACACAGACGATGCCAGCGTAGATTGGTATTGTTTGAATACACCGTCATATCTCTGGATTTTCAAGTCACCTTTATCAATAACGAAAGCGATCAAATCTTCGTCCGTATTGATTGTAGTCCAATCAATGCTACTGACGAGGTCTAGTGAATGTTTTAGTGTGTCGAATTTGTCTATGAAATGTCCTAGGAATACGATGATACTGCTGATTGTGTCTACGATTATATTTTGATCGCCGTTGTCAGTTGCCGCACGCAACCGGGTATAACATCAGTTCGTCGCCAGCACCCGGAACCAAATATAGTTTACAAAGTACCCCAACTCATGTGTCCCTATCTCACGCAAGAAGGTTGTCCAAGCATCAAAGGTTCCTTCAGATATCGGAATTGAGAACTTCGCCTCATTCAAGATGGACGAAACACTTTGTTGTCCCTGTATCGGATGTTGACACTGTCATTGCTGTCCCTGTATCGGATGTTGACACTGTCCTTGCTGGCCCTGTATCGGATGTTGACACTGTCACTGTTGTCCCTGTATCGGATGTTGACACTGGCCCTTCTGGCCCTGTATCTGATGTTGACACTGTCCCCGTTGTCCATGGAGCGGACGTTGACACTGTCCCTCCTGTCCCTGTAGAGGATGTTGGCGCTGTCCCTGCTGGCCCTCGAGTGGATAGTGACTCCTTTCTTTCTGCGTTGGTTCCTCACTACATGTCCCTGATGGAAATATACCTGAACACGATACTGTAACATGTTACACATTTTTTCAAATGAAAGCGACGATAACAATGGTTGCACGCTTCAATGCATACAAAAAAAAAGTTTCGTGTAAGTATTCAATCTGTACTCCGTAAATGATGATTTGCTGAAATTTGGCGGCAACGTGATTGCCCCTTTGGTTGTAGGAGCCATGACTGCGGTCTTGTACCGCGCTCGTCAACTACTAGCAATTCTATTGGCAAAAGTCGAACACTAGGGATGCATCAATCTTCAGCATAATAACCACACTAGCCATTTCTGGGGTCGAACAACACTGAATATAACTTAACGGTGGGACAAAAAAATTACACTTCGAGTTCGGGAAGAGCTTCAATAGTACTTAGTACTATTGCATATTCATCCTTTCCGCGCGGGACTGACGTACGGGTTAATGGTGTATCGACAAAGAATCGGTGACGATGGATCTGCAGTAACATCTACGACACACACGATAATTGATGCCTATAATTTACCTAAACCTGTTTTTGACTCTACTATCTTTGAGGCTGCTGATGATCAAATTAGTTTTGTAGCCAATGATGGAGGTGGTTGTTGCAAGTCCGTTCTTGATGAAATGATGAAGGTCGCTGATACGAGTGGGTCGGTTCCTTTCTGAGAACATTTGTCTCAAAAAATATGGAACATGACAGTACGATGTACGCAGTGTTCATGATTTACCAAAGCATTCGATACAAAGACGGGGTCAACAATCATTTTCTATCATATTCGGTTAGGGTTGGCTGCACTGTTCAGACAAAGTTGCAAGGGGACCGTTGTTCGTTCGATAAACATCACGATTCAGGAGGTTGAGAAGAACATATACCGTTACAACCAGCAACTGCTACCGGTACATGCTAACATAGTCCGTGTGACACAAAGAATTCGAGCGCGAGTCAATGAAATATTCAATGCATCGGGGGCAATTGCTGATATATACCGACGACACGACACCACATTGAGATGTGACCTTGACCGTATCATTTACAGTCGGAGTCGAGTGACTGTGTGTGTCTGTGTGTGTTCTGTGTGTGCTGTGATTCATGGTTGTGTCACTTTAGCAACACTTTGTTAACTGTAATGGTCAAATCACCTTACATTACACAAAATATGGGACGCTTGAACCCAATGGACGTCGGTCAGAAGCAAAAGAATGTTTTGGGCAGCGTCCAGTCTCGGTTCCTGTTGCACCACAGCGCACATTTGATACACGACAATTGCAGTACTTTGTGGAACTTGACGTTCTTCACAACCGTCTTCTTGTATTGGCGCGTTCAAATTATCAAAATATTTTAGTTACCTATTATTGTTAGAGGTTGGTTTCACTTCACGTTGTTTTGCACTGCATGTGAAACAAACCTTTGCAGTTTCAGTAGCTTTAATTGGTTAAGCACTGGTTCTTATGTGAAGCCAGGATGCGGATTCGAGTTCCGCCTGAATATAAAAACAGTTACTTCCACCGGAGAGTCTTCCTGGAACATATTCTTTAAACTTCGGCCGTGAGAGCTGGGTCTTGCTTGCTCAAATTGCCTCTTCGCTACAATGTCCTTGGAGGAATCTATACTCTACCCTGACGTTCTTGTTCATTTCTAGGAACTTCTCTTCGTAAATTCCGTGGATGATGAGCGCCCATTCCCGAACGAACAATAGTGAGAACTACGAATATCTTTCATGTTCATGTATTGAAACCCGAAAAGAATCGCGAAAGATAGCCACACACCCATAAGGAGGGCGGCGCGATCTCGAGGAACGTCAAAAACACCGACCAATTTGTCAAAAACATGGACCAATTTCATCAATCTGTATTTTGATTGTGCACGTTGTACAAACATTATGTTGTCGTTGTACATAATGGATGTCGCCACCACCCTGTACATTTTTTCTTATATCAATTAAACTTGAATATCTTGTGTTATTCATGCTCATATCGAGGACATTGTCTAATAAAATGTTTCTGTTTCCAAGTTTCAGTAATGTAGGCATTACAGCAAACATTTATTAAAGAATAAAGAAATATCAAGTCACAAAAATACAATGACTTCTATTCTTCGTATATTTATACAAATGTATCTAACATTAGTGTGCCCCCACTCCGAACTTGAACAAAGAGCATATATTAAATCTGTAATCGATATATTGGTTCTCGTTTCAAAAAAATACCAGTATTTTGGGAATCGAGATTATTGATGTTTTTAACGATAATTATAGTCGTTGGGATAATCAGTAATTTTAAAACTACTTAAGTTTTTGCGCACATGTTCGTTTTTGTGTAAGGATACACCACGCGAAGAACTGAAAAAGCGCCCACACCCCTCAACAAAATTGTCCCTCGCTCACATGAACTTCTGCAGACATGGGAGATTCATTCGCGCCGATATCGTCGTCCATCTCCCTGCACACGTCTGTTTAGGTTTGAGAAACAGCTCACGCACTCAATCATCGCCTTCGACGTAAGATTGAGTGCCGCTGCGAGGTGTGTGTAGTACGCACGTTGTGCACAAAAGATTCGATATACGACCGACATGCTCTACCATTTGCGGATAGCTTTGCAAACACCACTTGTCGTTTGATTTTTGTTGCGATCTTCAACGTCTGAAATACTACTCGTGGATGAATCTTTGTTTTGTTCATATTGCGCCACCGTATGAAAACATGAAGGACTCCTTTGAGCCACACCAAATCCTCATCATTGCCAATCAGTGAATCCTGCGAAAATAATCGGTATTGATACGCCTCCCCACCGGCATCATCACGAGTTTGAGAGGCCCCTTGTCAGGGATGTTCTTCTGATCGACAACTCACGAACACCCCCCCTATGAAAGCGCGACCATTTCGCTCTGATATGGTAGCCACATGCAGACTCAAAACGCTCTAGCGTCGAAGTGATGTGACAACACCTTTATTCTTTTACCTCCACCCGCGATGAAAGATGAAGGACTCGCGAACCCCATATATCACAGTGTGGGGAGATTTAGACATGTCGCGCGACCTCGAACGTAGGCCACTTCGTCTAAGGAAAAACTCGCAATACGTTCCTCGCTACAGCTCCCCGGGCACTGTTCGAGCGACGCAGGATATCCATCTCTCTTTCGAGATCCGCTAGCTGCAATCCTCAACGCCTTTTGTGTCGTCAGTCTTTTCGCGCAAACCTTCTTTTCGATTTCCTGACGGTCACGCAAGGAAGCAAGATTCGCCCTCTACATTTCGCAACTTGCACGCGTTCTTCTGCGCATAGTCCATCTGCAAATTCAGCTGCACGCAGCGCATCTCCAACACATCTGGATATATCGAACGCTCGCCTGCACAGCAACCACAGAATCTCTTCGTTCCGCTTCTCAAGAGCATCTTGCGACCTTGCCTTCTTCAAGCATGAAATCTCTCATCGGCTAACAATGCTTGTTGTTTTCAAGCTGAAGATCATCGTCGCTAACCTTGCCTTTTCCCAATTTCAAAGCATCGGTAACCTTACTTTTCCACACTCCAAAGCATCGGCTAACCTACCTTTCCAACTTCAAAAGAATTGCTACCGCAGAGAGTTCTTGTTTAAAGTCGCGTGGGTTGAGAGTAGGTGATCTGGTTAAGATAGTTTTTGCAGCGTGTAAGCCTGTGGACAAGTAGGTTGTATTGCTTGGTCTCTTGGGCGTGGTTGCAAAACTACGCCATTCTTCGAGGTTGAAGAAAAGATAGCATTCGTAGACCGTTATCGATGATCAGGACCTTGACACTACTACCGGAACTTGACATTGCATTGTTGTGTACAGTGAATTTACTTTTCAATTCAATTTAATTCCCATGTTTTTATGCTCAAAATACACTCGATTTCACAGAGATTAACAACATATATATTTTGGGAGAGTGAAACGGGGCTCCGCGTTTGTTGAATAATTAAATCAAATCAGCTTTCGAGAAGAATACAGACGCCTCATCACATAGTTAGTAGCGGCTATGCGGAAGCTCTTCAAACAGCCACCATCCATGGTCAAACACCATCTTATTACTATGCACTCCCATGCACTCCAGATGCATGACATCAGCACACTCCCAGAGTAGCCGATGCACGCGCAAGTCGGATTTCAATTCACTACCTGCTCCGTCTAGGCAGCGCGAGCCGCCCCCTTCATAACTAATAATAAAAAATGGCGGTACAGTGTTCAACTGCGGTACGTTCAAAGTAAGGTATCATATAATAATCTGTGCATTCCCGGACACAAGTTTTACGTGTAACCATGGTATCAGAGGTACTGCAATTCGCCAAACTGTATCGATGGACGCACGTAAATGATATGCGTTCTGCTGCAAAATCCCTTTGCGACATGCACAAGAGTGAAGTTCTTCATCAAGATCCAACCACCCCCCATCGAGCGCATATGTTCCTCGCGCTTAATACTTCGACTTTGGTGGTGTTTACAGCACTCAACTCTTATTCCCCCACCGCTTGTACGCCATGAACTCCAGGATGCATGTAAAGTTGTTCATCAATTTTTTGACATCGATACACTATAGACCTCTCAATCGCCTGTTGGTCGTCCGTCAAACCGAATTGCCCACAGAAGCCCTTGACGAGCTTTCTTGACATGTTCGTGCACTAAGACCCTCCATGGCCTTTGTTAGGTCGGCCGACGATTGCCGCACTGCGAAGCCCCTTCACTGAGTTTCTTACATCGTGCACTAAGACCCGCTTCATCGGATGTGGTCGCGAAATATGCCCACAGAAGCCCCCTTCAACGAGGCTTTCTTGACATCGTGCACTAAGACCCCTCCATCGCATGTTGGTCACCGTGAATTACCTACCACAGGAAGCAGTCGGCGCCTTCACACGGCATGTTATCAGTGTGTAGCGCCGCCAGCATGTCATGTACGTGTAGCGCCACCGCCTTCATGGCATGTACAGTGTAGCGCCACCGCCTTTCATGGATGGAATGTACATTGTAGTAGCGCCGCCTCCTTATGTCATTGTAAGTGTAGCGCATGCCGCCTTATGCTATGGCCTGTATAGCTCGATAGTCCGCGCCTTCATTGCATGGAATCTAATTGTGGCCGCGCCTTCATGGCTTTTTGACACTCGGACTAAGGGAACATTTAACCATATATTACAGTTTTATGTTGCGTTATATTCCGTTTGTAATTTTTAGTAGGGGTTTGGATCTCATCTCTAGACTGATATTGTGGTTCTATTACGCAAAGTATGCCACTTCCTCAAATTTGACTGAGCAATGAGTGTAAACAATCGACGTTATGTCTAGCTGTAGTTGGACATTGGAAATTGATTCAAATTTAATCTTAATATTTTGACTGTCTGGTGTAACGATTTGAATCCCATTCTTGTCCCATTGTTGTTCTCTCATGTGAATTTGCTGCTTGATAAGAAGAATCAATATGTAGTCTGGGTGTTTTAATTTTAAAAGCGGAAAATGAGATAAAAGCTTGTTGATTGAAAAAAAGTTATTAAGATATCGCAGCGATATTCTGTAGCCCGCCTTTCTTTCCGCTTTTCTCTTGCGATCAAGCGCTCTTCTGATACTTATGTTGGTCGAACGCGCTTGGGTCCTCCCCTCATCAGAACACTGCTCAAAGGACACCTCGATATCTCCTGGCGTAAGTTTATGTTCAGAAGGACTAATGAGGGCTTCTCAAACACTGCAGCGCCAACATTTACTCCATCGCTTCAAATTGATGATAGAGGAAAGTGACGCCATGATGCTCTTCTCTGATTTTTTTAAACGCCCATTTTTATTCTTTCTTCAGGGCTATTGAATTTTGTAGAGGATGTCTCAAAATGACGTGTAATGAGTCGTCACAATTTCCGTGAATAAACAAAGGGAAACATCTTGCAAAACAACTGCACTACTACTGAAACTCATTATTGAAGAACGTGGATGGCCTCTTTTAGTTCCGACAGATGACTCTATCATCCGTTATCGATGCACTTGAATATACTGAATGATTGGCAACTGGATCTGGCAATTGAAACCTCCAAAGCCTTTGTGCGCACGTTCTAGGAAAGATAGCCATACCGAGGTTGATTTGTTACACGGTCTCCGGTAGTGGAAAACGTTGCGCCCATCGCAGCGGGCGCTCAAGAAGCACTACCAAGAGATGGTGGTCCTTTATGCTGATCCTTGAGGTAACTTCAATCTGAATGGAACCGTGTGGGGAAGTCCCACTTCAGGTACATAGGTTACACGGTCGTCTCCGGACACTTCTGGTGGACAAGCTCTCGTGCACCCACCATATTCGACGATGCAGTATCGCGATGACGAGGCACACAACTTCGTGCAGGACTGCAGTCGACCGTCGGCGTGAGGTAGCAGCGGTTTACAGAGGCGTCCTTAAAGCCCGTCATGCGGTAATGCTCTTTCCGAACCCCGTTTGGTTAACTCGGCACATTTGAGGTGTCTCTCTACTGAACCTCGTTGATCGGTTACAAAGAGACACAGTCCGCTCTCCGTCCGTTTAAATCAGAACCAGATATCTGCACTGTCATAGAGCCCGTCTGTGAGTCCTTCTCGATCTGTGGGACGCCTTCTGGCCCCTTGCGTGCGCATCACTTTAGTCTGAGGGCTTCCTCCCCGATAGACACCAAAGAACTGTCGTCGCGAATGACGACGCGGCCGATCGTGTGCTACAGATTTTGTTGCACAGCCTAGAGCTTCCTCTTGTCGTGTAGGGTGCCATGACCAGACTTGCTATGAAACCGATGCTTTTGCCTGTATCGGTACAACATGTCGCGAGAATTGTTCTCGTAAGATAGATGTTGTGTTCATGAATTTCGCAACGAACATGGTACAATAAGAGGAATCCTTAGGAATATTGGGAACATGTTAGAGAATCACTTCGAAGGTAAGTGTCTTTTTTTGGGGACACGATGGATTCCTAGTATACCCGCGTTAAGTTAGAGTTCGCAATTTCTATAGTGAGGAGCATTCGTCATACAGTTGCGAGTACAGGGTTAACTCGGGCGCGCGAATAGAGTGCGTCATGCGAAAAAATTGCTAAGGCTGCAGGTAAGAGTGTGACGAGTTACAGCTGGCATGGGTGGGATACCGTCCTTTACACGCGCTCGTGTGCAAACCTAGATTCCCACACGATATGACAAGCCACTACCGACAACGGGTGTCCACCAACTATTTGAGAAAGCCTGAGCCGCGAAATGCAAGCTGAATAGAGCGTCTGAAACAGCTGACGGACCAAGAACCGGGAAACAGGTGATTCTATTAATGGATAATTTCTCTGGGTAGGAGTACACATTGGAGGTTTATCTTCAAATTCGATCGTTGTATTAAGAGTCATTCTTTAATGTAGGGCAAGAAGAAGGGGCTCAACTCTTGTCCTGGGTACCCGTGTTGTGTCTACACACGGGATGAAAAAATACACAATACAACCGTTGCCGATGCAAACATGTGGCGGACTTCCTGGGTGTTGGTATACTCCAGGTGTTTAGGCTGTGAAGGCATTGCTATCTTGATAGAGGTTCTGCTGTAACACCATTAATTATTTCAATT
>CM039462.1:73600651-73709875 GCA_022414725.1 Microglena sp. YARC | reverse complement strand
AAGATTTGGAATACAAAATACAATGTAGAGGACAGGCCAAGATTGAAGGTGAAAGCTGTTCTACAAAGTCCTTGAACGCATTGCTCATTAATTAATTTATCTCCACAACTTCAAACTCAACAGTTCCAAAATTTACAACTTAGTACTTACGACTCCGAAATCTATGTACTTATGTGTACTCATAATTTATAACGCACACTCAGACCTTATATGTACCGTACACAAGTAGAACTAAACTCGCTAACTCCAGGAACTTTAAATTATTCATAATTCATACCTCATAAGCTCATTCATTGTACAGAACCACCAAATTTAAATCCTGAAATCTGACAAACCTGCCATCTAGCAATCCTGAAATCCTCAAAATGGTGTGTGGATAGCAAAACAGAGTACCTCGTGGAAACTTGTGCGAGCAAGCTAATGTTGAACCTGCTGCCAACGAGAAGTCTCATTGGTGCCTTAACTATCTGCACTTAGTGCTGACAGATCATGTGTAACTGACTCCGTCCTTGCTCTGTGGGAACAATTGCACGCAACACCCAACGAGGGCTAAAATCTACTTCTTGGTCCTCGATTCACCCTTTTACCTGTCCTGCACTGAGCAAGCCTTTCCAGAACCTTCTGCTGCAGGCCTCGAAAACTCCGTGCCCTCAGGCCAAATTGCGCCTTGCTCTCTTAGCGATATGTCTGGAGACACGTCTCTAGCTTTTGCTATTCATTCCCAACTGGGCTCAGCAGGGTTGGTCGCGAAACTCTGACAGCAATGTCTTCCCTGGAGAGCAAGAGTACCATCCTCCTCACCCTTGTCTCTCAATCATCCTGGCCATCAGATACAGGCTTCGAGACGTGAAATAGAATAGCCCCTGCTCCGTTCTTTGCCAGAAACATGTGCAAGCGCCAATGCAGCAGCCAAGCTTCTGGTATACAGTTCCAAGCAATGGCGTTACCTCTTCTCTAGCCCAAAAGCCGCTGCATCGCCCGAGGCATGCCAGCTTGCCAATGGACACATCACACATAGTTGCCAACCGAGCTCAGCTCCCCGCACAAAGTGACGGCAATTCCGCCGACACTTTCATCCTGCGTATCCAACTTGTTTGGACCCTCCATCCGAGCAGACCGCGCTAATGATACGGACGGCGATTCCAATGAGCACTTTTCTGTGCGATCAATAGGCAGTGTAGAAAGACGTTCGATGGCAGCGGCAATAGACCAGCAAAAGAAATGGAAGTTTCTAAGGCAAAGAGGACGGGCCCGCTCTGTTCCCGCACCTTGATGCAACGATCCAAGATGCGATGCTGGTGGAATCGTTCTTGAGTCTGGCACCCTATGCGCTGTGTAATGCTGCACCGCCCGATGGTAAGGCGAATGTCAGCCCACAGCCAGCTTCTCGGAAAGCCCACAAGAACCTGCGCCGATTCCTCTTGTCTGTTGTTACACGGCCACATGCACACTTGAGGCAAACTTCCGATTCATCGGACCTCGCTAAGCTTACCCGCAGCATGCGATCACTCGATCAGAGTCGAACTCCAAGAGTCTTCATCACCGAGCCACAACAGCTCCCTTTCATCGCCAGTGCGAGACAGGGCGTGCGGATGCATCACCAGTCGATCAGTTTGCGAAGGCACTGCAAGAGTAAAACGAAATAGGTACAAGTCAGTTAGATTATGGGTTGGAACGACAAGTTGAACAACGTGATGCTCCCGACTGTGATCGGAACGATTAATGTGTAATGGATTTGAAGTGTGAAAAAGACATGGCCTTAACACACATCCTCCCGATCATGATCAATCGGGAGCGTCAACTTTTTCAACCTTGTACAGTCTAATCATTTTAAACAATTCCACGCCAACCGTACGGATTTCACACACTGAAGGTTTCGCCTTCACTGTTGGTAAAGGTAGCGCACGCTGACTGTTTCGCGATCTCTCTAGCTGCGACCTACCGCTGCCAATCATGGTGGTCAGCTCCAAATAGAACACTTAGCTGTAAGCGGCCGACATTCAGGTGTGAATACACTCTGTCCCACCATCGTAGAGAGCGAAAAAGCGTCGGAAGGCTCTCCCCTTTTCCACACTGGCAAGTCACCGGTACTTTTGACTGCCAATGAACAACAAGACTCCTCTGTCAGGAATTCAACATCGGATCCTGCTGTCCATCTTTCCTCCGCTTGTTAAGTGATGACGACGGAAACCAACGATCCCGCTGATGGTGATTTCAACGCACTTCGAGATGGATACTGCGAGGCGCGAATAGGGTACCCCATATGGTGTGCGAAAAAGCAAACAGTTCCACGGCACGGCCTCGAGAACTTGGACATTATCATCAGATTGGTTAGTTGCGGAAGCCGTCTGTCGCCATTGGTACTCTTGGTCAGCTGAACTAGCACTCATGGTCGTCAATGCTAGCGGCCAGCCAGCACTCGGCAGAAGTTACTATAATCGTGCCTGGTTTTTGTGCTAGACCCTTGCGTCCTGATCAGAAAACCACTGGTCGAGAAGCTGGTTTAGCGCTTCCTTGTCTGTCGGCGAACTCAGCAGACCTCCCACTTGCGTGACTCGGTGATGGTTGCTTGTGCATCAAAACTTCATCCCTAGGTGTATACCACTACCCCAAAACCCTTCTCTGGGCGGTATAGCTCCCTCAGCACCCGGGCAAGACCTGATGTGCGAACTCGAGAGCATCGGATTCGAATGCCCCCGCATCAAGATTTCAGAAGCTGCTTGCTGCTGAAGGCGATGCCAACCAGCGGAAGGAGGGGTTTGTTACGGTAACGGCGGCTTTCCGCGTTATTGCCCAAGAAGCGGCATGTGGCGTGAAGCCCTTTGCCTCAGGTCAAGCGGGACACCAGATTGAAGCGTAATGCTTCAAGTGCGTCACGAATAAGGACAAGGCCGAACATTGTGTTGCTTCAGAAGCCTGTCGATGCATGTAGATGGACGAAGCCCGCTGACACTTCGTCTTGTTAATGAACCAACGATAGCCTTATATGACGATGCAAACGATGCATAGCGCAATAAAAGAGTTTTCTTGTCATGATAACGATCATACTAGGAAGCATCTCCCCGCACTTCAATACAAATACAGCAGCATAACTTCCAATCAAGAAGGGATTCCCGTCAATAAACTAGATTGCACGACGCCAGTCTTCCCGATCAATACTCGCAGCATCGTCCAAACGCGAGCATGAATTATGTCCCACAAACCGAGGAACATGGCCACACCACAGTCCTCCCGCAGCATACTGCGAAGCACCTCGTCCAATGCGAGAGAAGTGAATCGCTCACGTGTCAATAACGAAAAAAATGGCCACCACCCGATACCTTCATCACAATCGATCCGATCATGTCTGAAAATAAACCTTAATAACAACACTTAGAACCCCCGACGTCAGGCGTGAAACGCGACATTGATCATATCCACTTCGTCCCCATTTACATCTTGAAAGCCATTCCTCCGTGACATACAAAGTCGAACATCGGTCACGGACTTCCGAGGAAAGACTTCAGCTTCTCCCACGGTCGGCAGCTTCATAGTCTTCCTTCATGCCTCAACGAAGGACCGAGCCTCATCTTGTCAACTTAGCTTTCCCTTACCTTTTCCCATCAGGGATCCAGGGTGACACGCCTTCCTCGTTCGTCCCCCTCCTCATGCCTCACGCACTCAGTTTGGCGGAGCGGACGGCTCCCACGTCTCTAGATTAAGGCGCTCAACAAGGCTGGTCGCCGCCGATCTCATCCCGGTCGTGCCATGGAGGACCATGTATCAAGGACAAGCCTTCATTAGTTAAGGACTCTCGTCCAAGCTACACGACTTTTGAAGCCGTAGGCACGAGCTGGCAACCACCCACTGGCTAGCAACAGACTTCGTCAGACCTTTCTCGCCGCCGGTGACACACAGAGTTTGAAGGTCTGCGGTGTAACTGGCTGTCTGACTGATGCCTTCTCAAGTCCTAGCGGCCGCGGACAAGCCTGCCTGAAGGTACAATTCACCGCCACAGGAAGGTAGAACCAAAAATGGATCCTGCGCAGCGTCGCTACCCTCAGTCGACTGGCCGCTTGTGTTGTTCCAAAGGAAGGAGCGGCGTTCTGAGCTTCTCGCGTACGTCGGCACCTACCGTCTGACAACCCGGGTACACGAAGCAAATTGCGCAGAGGAATTTCTACCAGGGGCGGTCTGCTGCCCACTTTGCATGAAGGCCTTGGAGCTGTGTACCTCAGATGATCCATGGCTCGCCAAGACTCCCCTTTCACATTCGAGGATGTTGTTGAACGTCGTGTTCGCAGCCTGCTTGGGATCAAAGTTAGCCCAACCTGAGATACATTCTCGGTCCTTGCTGATTCCCATGAACAATACTTCCCAGTGGCCATTGTGGTTTTCAACAAAATTGGCGAGAGTTGATCGACGCTGAAACCAGGTGTCCAACACACGGATGTCTGACAGGTAGGCGTTGGAGGGACGGAACTTGTGCAGTCAATGAATGCTCTCCACCCAAAATTGCTTGTTCGGTCGGGAAAGCCTTAGGCCTTAGCCAAATCACTTCGATGTTTCCAATGCTGTCCCCTTCTTCTCTGCTGCCGGTGATCGTCTTCGCTTTCCACTAGTCTTCTTCTGAGAACCAGGCTTGACCGCGAACCTTCTTTTCTTAGGAGCGTTGTTGGTGGCAATCATCGTCTCAAGATGGCCCGAGGCAAGTGATCGACAGAAATTCTGAGTTCAGTCTGAATCCTCCTCCAAGAATGAATCTTTGTGGTCGGGGTACAGGAGTTTGTTCTTTGCCGGCTCCGTGCATTGTCTGCAGCCCTGCGACCGCAGCACGCTTGCATTTGCCCTCGTGTCCAGCAGGGTTCTCTTGGGTCAGCAAACCTGAAGGGATGATTAAAACATATCTGACTTAGTGCAGGGGTCAGAACAGTGAACACGTCCAGTGTCTCCCGACTATTGGTGCGGCAGCATTACATAGTTGATACAGGAAAGATGCGGATATTAAACAGTTGAATAAATCATGTGTCCTGACCGATTATACGCGGGCAGCATAGACATAGGATTGGTTAAATTATTGACGGCAGTGAAGCATTGGCACAAGTGTCCTGCGATTATACTCGGAGCAGATTGACCATACATTGATTAGTGAGTGATTGCGTATGTGAGCATTGAACATCTAGGTCTCCCGAACTATAATCGGTAGCATTGACTTAGTTGATTAGATGAGATTGAGGAAGATTGAACATTGAACATCGATGTCTCTTCGACTCTATTCGGGAGCTTCTGACATAGTTTGGATTGGCTAAATTAGTTTTGCTTTGGAGATTGTGAGATAAGATTGGACATCAGTGTCTGCGATTATACTCGGGGCATTTACATAACTTGATTTTTAGTGAATGATTGGCGGAAGTTTAGCATTGAAGCATCCAGTGTCCTCGTTATACTCGGAGCATTGACATATTGATTAGTGAATGATTGGGGTAGTTTGAGCATTGACATCCGTGTGCTCAGATATAATCGGGAACCTTTTTTTTTTTGACTTAGTTTGATTAGAAAAGATTGCGGAAGATTGAACATTGATCATACGATGTCCTCCGGATATACTCGGTGAGCTTTGACATAGTTTGATTGGTAAATTATTGGCTGAGATTGAAGATTGCAACATCCAAAGTGTCCTGCCGTTATACTCGGCAGATTTAATCTTGATTAGTGAATGATTGCTGAGTTTGAGAAATTGAACATCAGTGTGCTGCGATTATACTCGGGAGCATTACATACTTGAATTAGTGAAGATTGGCGGAAGTTTTGAGCATTGAAGCTTCTCAGTGTCCTCCCGAACTTCTATAATCGGGAGCATTGACTTAGTTGATTTGAGTAAGATTGCGGAAGATTGAAACATGGAACATCCGATGTCCTCCCGACTATACTCGGTAGCTTTGACATATTTGATTGGTAAATTATTGCGGAAGTTGAAGATTGAACATCATCAGTGTCCTGCCAAGATTATACTCGGGAGCATTGACATAGTTGATTGGTAAATTATTGCGGCAGATTGAGCACTTGAACATCCAGAGTCCGGCCGATTATACTCGGAGCATTGACATACTTGATTAGTGAATGATTGCGGAAAAGTTGAGCATTGAACATTCCAGTGTCCTCCCGACTATAATACGGGAGCATTACTTAGTTTGATTAGATAAGATTGCGGAAGATTGAACATTGGACATCCGATGTCCTCACCGACTATACTCGGAGCTTTTGACATAGTTTGATTGGTAAATTATTGCAGGAAGGTTGAAGATTGATACATCGCAGTGTCCTGCCGATTATACTCGGACAGAGCATTGACATAGTTGATTGGTAAATTATTGCTGAAAGATTGAAGATTGAACATCCCAGAGTCCTGCCGATTATACTCGGAGCATTGACATACTTTGATAAGTGAAGATTGCGGAAGTTTGAGCATTGACAATCCAGTGTCCTCCCGACTATAATCGGGAAGCTATTGACTTAGTTGATTGATAAGATTGCGGAATAGATTGAACATTGACATCCGATGTCCTCCCGACTATAAACTCGGACGTACGCCCAAGGAGGACCCGGTATTCAAAATCAGTGACGCGCGGTGTTTAAGTTGATGCGATCGACATCTTGACTACGATGCAGGGAACACGACTTGACTGCAATGGTTCATATCACGCAAACGAGTGATCGATTGCGAAAGAGATAACACAAAACGCCCAAGGAGGACGAAGATCTCCTCCGACTATAACCGGAACGCCAAGGAGGACGGTATTCCAAAACACAGTGACGCGCGTGTGTAGTTGATGCGATCGACATGACTACGATTGCCAAGAGGAATAGACTTGACTGCAATGGTTCATTCACGCTGAACGACGTGATTGATTGGCGAAAGGAGATAACAATTTGAATACGATGAACTTACAAGTTGTCGGCGATCTGCCCTCTTCGTTGATTGTAGTGGGCTGGACACTCGTCGGCTTCCTTCCTGCCTTCTTCGCGGAGCTGAAGGAAATGGAAAGAGTGCGGAAGTTACGCAATATCCTATCGAATTTGAAAGCGGCAGTTGCGGTCAGGACACACAATGGTTGTTTCGAACGGTGTACATCTCACAGCGTACGTAATATTTCAAAATGTACCTGTCAGATTTGAAAAATTCGACCTGAGTCGTGGTGCACCAGTACAGTCCGTCGATTGCTTCTCTTACCGGCGTCAGGTGAAGGCTCTTTTTGTAAAGATCGAGGTGACCTCATGTCGCCAGGACCAAAGTCCTTGAAATCGTTCCCGAGCTTTTCCTTCGCATGTCTCAACCCACGCCTAATTTCCACCAGGTCTTTGTCGGCGATAAATCCGCCCTTGCCGACGCTAAGCAGAAGGTCCGCGGCATTTTATACCGTATGAGTAGAGCGAGAATGTGAACTGGTATGCATTGATAGGGCTCCAGACATGGGCCTCAGAACGCTAGTAACTTTCATCTGGGCTGGCTTGGATCCCGCAAGGGTGAGTGTCGACCAGAAAGCATCAGCTCCACACATTGGCCTGCATTCGCCGCGAAACCTCAACCAGTGACGAGTGCGTAGCCGTAACATTGAAGGCTGTCCACCAGCAACGACTTCAATGTTCATTGGCTCTTGGCGCGCCTTGGTCCATTCGTCCATGACACCGCATCCCAAAACCTGCTCGCCCGCGTTGACTTTTACTTCCACGGTAAGCCGTCATCGTGGACGCTGCGTAAGACAAATAGGTTGGTAGAGCAAATGATTCAGATTATGTGGAGAAAAACCCACAGTCCTCCGATCGTAGTCGGGAGCATTGGACAAACCCAACGCGCGAGATGATACAAAAAACATGTACTCGGAATACACACAGTCCTCCCGATCATAATCGGGAGCATTGACAAACCCAACAAGAGAATGATTCAAAAAACATGTACTCGGCATACACACAGTCCTCCCGATCGTAGTCGGGAGCATTGACAAACCCAACCGCGCGAATGATACAGAAAACATGTACTCGGCATACACACAGTCCTCCGATCATAATCGGGAGCATTGACAAACCCAACGCCGCGAATGATACAGAAAACATGTACTCGGCATACACACAGTCCTCCCGATCATAATCGGGAGCATTGACAAACCCAACGCGCGAATGATACTGAAAACATGTACTCGGAATACACACAGTCCTCCCGATCATAATCGGGAGCATTGACAAACCAAACGAGCGAATGATACAGAAAACATGTACTCGGCATACACACAGTCCTCCCGATCATAATCGGGAGCATTGACAAACCCAACGAGCGAATGATACAGAAAACATGTACTCGGCATACACACAGTCCTCCGATCATAATCGGGAGCATTGACAAACCCAACGCGCGAATGATACAGAAAACATGAACTCGGAATACACACAGTCCTCCCGATCATAATCGGGAGCATTGACAAACCAAACGAGCGAATGATTCAAAAAACATGTACTCGGAATACACACAGTCCTCCCGATCATAATCGGGAGCATTGACAAACCCAACAAGAGAATGATTCAAAAAACATGTACTCGGCATACACACAGTCTCCTCCGATCGTAGTCGGGAGCATTGACAAACCCAACGAGAGAATGATACAGAAAAACATGTACTCGGCATACACACAGTCCTCCCTATCATAATCGGAGCATTGACAAACCCAACGCGCGAATGATACAGAAAACATGTACTCGGGCATACACACAGTCTCCCCCATCATAATCGGAGCATTGACAAACCCAACGCGCAGAATGATACTGAAAACATGTACTCGGAATACACACAGTCCTCCCGATCATAATCGGGAGCATTGACAAACCAAACGAGCGAATGATACAGAAAACAAGTACTCGGAATACACACAGTCCTCCCGATCATAATCGGAGCATTGACAAACCCACGAGAGAATGATACAGAAAACATGTACTCGGCATACACACAGTCTCCCGATCATAATCGGGAGCATTGACAAACCCAACGCGCGAATGATACAGAAAACATGTACTCGGAATACACACAGTCCTCCCGATCATAATCGGGAGCATTGACAACCAAACGAGCGAATGATTCAAAAAACATGTACTCGGAATACGCACAGTCCTCCCGATCATAATCGGGAGCATTGACAAACCCAACAAGAGAATGATACAGAAAACATGTACTCAGAATACATGCAGTCCAAATTCATAAGCAACACCCATCTGAACTTACTTGACTATAGCCGGGGCACGGAATAAAGATTTGCTTTCCATCTTGTTCTGTTCCTTCCGCCATAGTCCATCAAGTCGTCTATGCAGAGCTGATAGGGGGACTTCCTACCCTTGCGAAGAAGCGCATCTCGTTCACTGTCCCATGCGACGATACCTATCTTGTGCACGCCTAATCGATCCTCTTCATTACCCACGTTAGGTGAAGGTGACATATGGTGCCCAATACAATTTGGAGTCTGCATCACTTTCATCTCTGGCGATCTCGGTAAATCCAAGGGGTCCATCAGGGTTGTGAGGTCCTTTCAACCCAACCAATAGGTGGTTGTTGTGGTGGCCCCTCTCTTACCCCTTCACGTGTTACCGCATCAGCTCCTGGTGTACGTTCCTCAGGTAAGTTTTTCTGCTGCACGGACTTGTTTTAGACTTGCTTGTGACACCACCACCTTTTGGAGGGGACATGCTACTGTTCGCAAAGCTCTCAACTGTATTGAAGGACAGAGTCCTAGGTTGCAACAGTCGAGGTTTCGCAGGCACTGCAGCTGGTTGTCGAGGTTGCGCAGGCACTGCAGCTGGTCGTCGAGGTTGCGCAGGCTGGGTAGCTACAGCACCAGAGCGTAAAGGTTTAGGTTGCACAGGTTGCTGCTTAGGTATTTTCCCGGGAACAACCCTTGAATGGGTTGTTACGAAGTTGGAGAAAATGTCTCTCCGCGTTTGTTTACGACGTGAATCGGTTTGCGTAGGTTGGAAGTTAGGAAGAAGGGGTCTCTTAAAAGAATTCACCTCGTCAGGGTCCTTCGGCGGCATAATACCGACATAGCAAGCAAACTGATAGGACCTTGGACAGCGTCGAACTATGGCCTCTAGTTATTCACGTACTGCAAAATACAGTCTTGTGTTCCCGAATTGATTCTTACAGTATTAGCCCTTGCAGTTTGCTAGGCCCGGTCTATGTCAAAGCTCCCGAGTATAGTCGGAAGTTGCTGGTCCCGGTCTAGTCTGCTGGTAGCGGTACAGATCGACCCCGGTACATTTGGCTGGTCCCGGGTTCCGCGATCACTCACCCGACGCAGGCCCACTGTCGATTCCTTCTTATCATCTTGGCAGGCTTAGTTTCTTTGAGGGGAAGGGGCAAAATGGACGCTACCCCTTCCCCAGGAATTGGATTGGGCATACACCACTGGGTTGAGCCTATGTTGCCGGTACCTCGACGTCGACAACTAGATTTCGAGAATTCCAGTGGCGACGATGCGATCGAAACCGTGCCAGCCGAAGAGAGCGACATAGTTACCAACTCTGATACCGTGAATCAATTCGACAAGCTTATTACCTGTAAGTGCAAGAACACATGTCACTTGGTACTCCCACAGGATGTAATTCGCGAACGACGAAATGAATTCGCCGAGCTCGAACCTGCCGAAAGGCAACGTCGATGCTACATCGAATTGAATGCACTGGCAAGCAAGCGGGATCGCAAGACAGGGACAAGGAGTGTGTCGACAAGGTAGTTGTAATTTGAAATTTGAAATTGTTACATCCGTGTAGAACCGTTACTCACAAAGGTAGGTTGTCAATAATTTGATCTTGCGCCTGAAGCGCCTGATGCGCCTGATGCGCCTAAAGATTTTTGAAATGTATTATGACTCGAACTTAACGATTCTTTTGCTCGTTCAGGATATTGGGCGTTGACGTTTGCAAGTCATTTTATCAGGCTGCATCCGTAATCGGTTCAAATGCATGGCTAGCGATAAGTGGTCAGATCAAAAACAACAGAGAGTAAGTTATCCGAATTCTCATGTGGTTACAGTGCACTTTGCTTCCTCCCGATTATGCTCGGGACAACCCAATACATCAGGCAACCGTATAATGATCCATTCTACCCTCCCGATTATAATCGGGAGCATCCATAACAATAAGCGACCTAACCTCGTTCCATTGGACCCTGTCTAGGTTTGAACCTGCTGTGAAGGTGAGGAGGAAGAGGAGTGCACCCGCAGTGTTGAGGGACAATTTCAACGCTGCGATGAAATCTCTCGTAGATGAGTTTGGGGAGTCAATGCCGCACCAGACTTCATATGCTCCAGGATCTAGAGGAAGGAAAAAAATCTAAGGTCATGCGCCCTTTGATTTTTTTACATTGCGGCATATTTCCAAGCAAGCAAGCTGTCTTTAGGGACATGAAGAAGAACGGCATGGTTCCTCCCAGAACATTATACAGCAGTTTGCGTAAACTATGGCATGCACATTGGTGGAACGTGAAGATAAAGACTTGGCAGCCTTTTGCCAAGTGCGACGACTGCGTCAAGTACCGAGCCAGACTCCTGACCACTACGTTTCAGCCAGCAGTTGATGAACTTCGTCAGAGTCAGGCTGTGCACCGTAATCAGATTTCCATTGGTCGGCGTAGGTATGACATCCGTGAAAAACTGTCTGAACAGTATCCGAAGCTCTTCTTGCACGCATCCGCTGATGCAATGGACAACAAGAAGACTAATCTTCCTCAGTCACGCCACTTCTCACATACAAAGAAGACCGCAGGAGGTGAACTTCTAAAGACACGCATCATGGGTGAGTACAAATACAGCGCATGTAGGACATGTCCTCCCGAGCATAATCGGGAGCATACACAGTATTTAAAACTTGAAATGATTACTTAACAAAAAGTAAGTCAACTGATGATAATATTCTCATGCTAATATTCTGACTTCATGTTTCCTTCTATGTTAACTCAGGATTATTCTCCCAGGGAAGAGGCTTCATTGGTTATTGGGCTTTGCCATTCTACTCGCAGTCCATCAATCTGACTATATCATGCTTCCAACATTTCTTCAACCGGGTCCTTGAAGAAGAGGGGCAGCTTCCACCGTATTGCTTCTTGCAAATGGACAACGCGGCAAAGGACAACAAGAACGCTTTCATGTTCGCATACTTGTCCTTGTTGGTTGAGATGAACTGGTTTGAGGAAGTGTACGTCCATTTCCTCCCTCCCGGACACACACATAGCAATCTTGACCAAAAGTACTCTGTGATCTCGCAAGGGTTAAAGAACATGGAAGTGTACACCCTGGACCATCTGATGGGCATTGTTGGTAACTTATTCAAGAAAATGGGCCCTTACACAAGGCAAGACGTCGTGACCTCTATAGGGGACTTCTCCGCTGTCCTCCTAGACAACGTTTACAAGTTGTTTCGGTCATGGCACTAGCACCGTCAAAGGAGTTAATCGCCGTTTACACGCATTCAAGATAACGAAAGGTCCCAACGGGAGAGTCGGTAAGAATACTTGATATACTGATATTTACAAATTAAATGCTACCGTGCGTGTATGTACTGTCTGCACAATGCTCCCGATTATGCTCGGGAGGAATATGGGTGTGCCATGTCCTCATTGAAATTGAAATTGAAATTGTTACATCCAAGAAATATAAATACTCTAGGGACGTGAGATTAAGGACACCACAGCGTACGCAGAAGCTAGCTGTAGTCACCATGTCCTCATTGATTTACATGTACAGTCTTCAATATAAATTAAATGATACAAAGGAAGTTGTACCTAGGACCTAGGATGTATTATCCAAGGGATGCTCCCGAGTATAGTCGGGAGGAATATGGGTGTCCTAAATGATTCACTAATATACAATACATGTTTGCACACCAACAATTGCAGGGGTCTATTACAAGGAGTATGACGAGTCAGGATCTTGGAGAGGACAGTGGGACAATGACGCTGAACCTATTTACGTCCTCCAAGGCTTCCCACTGGTGGACACCAGAACAGTATTTAAGGAAGCCCCCAAGATCAAGATTGAAGAGCTCGAGAATATCGAGGCAAACTGGGCGGCTGTCTGGAAGACTATTCATAACGAGAAGCCCGGAGGTGACGTCCTTGCAGGCCACATGGCCGATGGTCCTGTACAAACCGCCGGTGACGACCGTGCAGGACCCGTAGCTGATGTCCGTGTACGACACGCAGCGGAGGACCTTCTAGAACCAGCAGCCGATGACCAGCAGCCGATGGATGAACCAGCAGCCGATGGCCCATCCCATGCCCAGTCCTTCAAACATATTGCCGAGAAGCTTCGTGAAACTTGGGAAGCCAGCAATAAGTGGTGGACTGATTTCTTCAACGTTGAGAAGAGTTATTGGAGCACTCAACCAGATGATGCTGTGACTGGGGAGTACCCGAAAGACCAACATTTTTGTCGACTTCCCATCGGAGTTGTCAGCAACCAGTCGTGTTCTGACACAGTCTGAGAAATCAATGGCCAAGCGCTTGATAGCAGCATTGGATGACTTGTTCATGGATGTGTCAGACATTTTACCTGCAAGTAACGAGATTGCCAAGACTATGAAGGTCGCACACACTTTGGAGACTAGTATGGAAAGGCCAGAGGAGGAGGATGTCTTGTACTTATATTCTTCACAAGGGACGAAGCCGGATAGAAGAATAGCCTACGAGCCCACTACTGATTTGGTTGTTGGTCATGTCGCTGTGGTCAAAGGTACAAATGGATGACTCTAGCGGATTGAGAGGATGGGACGTGGTGGAGGTCAAATCACTACCAGTGAATGGAGAAGTGGAATGTGTGTATTTAAAAGCCCTTGTACTCTGGGGCTCAGAAGTTGGTGTACACTGAAACACAATACCCAACTTGGCCAGAAGATTGGATGGACCACAAGCTTGTGCCTATTACCGTGGGGGTTAGGAGAAAAGCAACATGGACGGGCGATATTCCCATTGACGCATTTCAATTTAGCTGCGAACCCACCAAGGGTATGAAGATCCAGAGAAAGTACCACACAAGCATGCTCCTAGCTTGTCAATCCATTGAGAAGGACACCAGGGCAGAGGCTGTGCAATCGGATGGAGACAATGCAGACATTGCTGAGGAGGAGGAGATGGAGGAGGAGGAAGATGGGGATGGGGACATGGAGGAGGAGAAGGAGGAGGAAGAGGAGGACGAGGAGGGGGGGGAGGAGGAGGAGTAAGATGTTTGACACATAGCCGTTTTTTACTAATGAATTATACTTACGATTTTTATTGTAAGATGTAAAAGCTGAATTCTGCCTGCCGACTTATAACCGTCCGCTTTCCCTTTATTTCTTACAATTATAATTGTAAGACACGAATTGATGTTAACACCTTTTGTTACAAAATATGGCATTTCAACGTTGTAACATTCGCAATCTGTACGTTTCTCCGTCTTTCAAGCTCATTTCAAGCATATTTTGTCAAAATCGACTACAATCTTACGATTTTTATCGTAAGATTGCATTTGGAAAGCATCAAAAGACCCCCAAAAAGTGATCGTAAGATTGGAAATCCGTTGGGAAGCAGGAACGCCCATTATAGAACAAGTATTAGATAACCTCAAATTACAAGGCTATAAATCAATGCGTGGTGTGGTCTGTTGATTCAGAATCATCAAGTTAGCTTTATACAATTGTGTTCGAAATGAAATGAAATGAAATGAAATATCCTAAAATATATTGGACAATATTACGAGAACGAAGGTTTTGTTGTCATCACCAGCAACATCCTTCTCAATACACACTTGATCTGGGTGTAAGGTAGCAGCGGTACGCACTAGATTGGATGTTGCCCCTGGAATCATTGACAGCAATGACATCAATGACATCTTCATGCTTGAAACATTCAAATTCATGTGCAATCCAGTCCCCTTACACATCCGGAGCTTCCTCATGAGTCCTCTCATGTCTAGGGGCTTGGGAGCTTGCAAAGATGAAGCATGTCTGACGAGTGTCACTTGGATCTGCTGAGTGTCAGTACCTTCAGATGGCTTATTCAGACCGGAAGGAGAAACATGGGGGGGGTACCCTGGTATGTATAACACGTTCATTCGTTGGCAATACTCCAGCATACTCCGGTTGTCCATTATCGACTGGTGCACATCGCTGTTGTCATTGGTATGGATCCATATGACCCGTTCATGCTCGTGTGTCTTCAACATTCGCCCAATGCAGAAGAACGTCGTTCGATCTTTGTCCAACCCATATGACATCCGTTCTGTATTCCAAGGAGGAGGAGCTGCATGGAACATGGAAATACAAAGGATTGTGTAAGAACATGGGATTACGGACACTCTCAAGATACAATACACTTGAAGGAACATTGTGTACGGCTCAGGTACCCAAAATACAAGGTGTCCCAATTCAAACGTCCCTCTACAGTCGGCGGAACAGTACAATGAACCGTCCCGAAAAGAAATGTTGATTTAATCTCACATTCAGATATAAAGATTACCTGAGGTTACTGTAGTGTACATTTCCCGTAACTTCTTGCTGAGATCATCATCGGAAGGAATCATGTCCCCATCGCATGGCAATGGCCTAGCAGACGAGTCTTCTGGAGAAGTTCCATTGACTCTGTCGGACTGAGTGCTCCTCGATAAGCACCGGAGACTCTCAGATGACTTCTCAAAAGATTCTCTTGATTCACAAGGTACATCCATACATCGATCTCGTGATTCAGAATGTTCATACATCCATCCATCAGAAGGTACATCCATCCCTCCATCTCGTGATTTAGAAGGTACATCACAATTGTTTTCCATTCCATCCATAAACGGAGCACCAGTATCATGGGATGAGTGTCGAAGAGAAGCAGGATGACCATGAGCATACGGCACACCGGAAGACTGACGAGCGCCAGTATCATGGGATGAGTGTCGAAGAGAAGCAGGATGACCATGAGCATCCGGCACACCGGGAGACTGACGAGCACCAATATCATGGGATGAGTGTCGAAGAGAAGCAGGATGACCATGAGCATACGGCACACCGGAAGACTGACGAGCGCCAGTATCATGGGATGAGTGTCGAAGACAAGCAGGATGACCATGAGCATCCGGCACACCGGGAGACTGACGAGCACCAATATCATGGGATGAGTGTCGAAGAGAAGCAGGATGACCATGAGCATCCGGCACACCGGGAGACTGACGAGCACCAGTATCATGGGATGAGTGTCGAAGAGAAGCAGGATGACCATGAGCATCCGGCACACCGGGAGACTGACGAGCACCAGTATCATGGGATGAGTGTCGAAGAGAAGCAGGATGACCATTAGCATCCGGCACACCGGGAGACTGACGAGCACCAGTATCATGGGATGAGTGTCGAAGAGAAGCAGGATGACCATGAGCATCCGGCACACCGGGAGACTGACGAGCGCCAGTATCATGGGAAGCCGCCATGTTGCGCGAAGAAGCTACGTTTGCATGGGAAGAATTCCGTTTGCGAAGGACATGCGATGGTTTGGATGCACAACACTTGGTAACTATGTTTGCTATGCATTCATCGATGCTACTATATAATAACGAAGAAGGCATGATAATGAATGACGACGAGATGGCATTGCATCGGTATTAGTACATTTTTTCATCAGTACAACAGGGTACAGGGTATATCGATGCGGTTCCTGTGTGGCCTGCGGTTCCTGTATGGCCATGCGGTTCCTGTATGACCTGCGGTTCCTGTGTGGCCTGGCATTCTGTGTTCCCTCGCCTTCCCCCAAAACCACAGTTTCCATCGAGGCGAGTGTCACCGGTCAATTGCGTCTCCGACTGTAGGAACATTTGAAAGTGGGAACTGTATTACAAAGAGTGTAAAAGATTGAGCGCGTTACAATTAATGTTTAGGGTATCCAATGATGCGTGCCTCTTCGTTCGTCGATGACGCAGTTGCATCTGGTGCAAACCACGTTCGCATGTGCCTGTTTACACGACGTATGGTTGCGAATGCATCACCTGTTTTTTCGTTTCACTTGGATATCCCGTTTGAACGATTCGTGATGCATCTTGACAAGGCTGCGCGACACCTCGCGTACTCGCACAAGATATATTCAACTATCGTCTATCGCTCTATAAGCAAGGAAAGCGGGGCGGTTCTTACCATGGAGACATCGGCATCATGCAAAAGTGGTGGTCGTGTCAAGGTCGACGAGGTGTTGGGAGTACACGAGGTGCCAGGCGCGAACGTCGTGTCAATCATGTCCCGCGAGTCAACACCACCCGCCTTAGGAGTGTTATCGTGGTGCAAGGATGACATGTTGGACGCGCGACGAGTGGAAAGGCTATTGCTCCGTGTAAATCCGCACACGAACATTGTATTCGAGTCAGCGGCAACATGTGGACGCGGGAATATCCGTCAGATATATATCACAATCAGCGATATCGACCGCATCGCATCAGATGCCGCACTGAAGAGAGACGTGGAACGCACAGTGGACAACACCGTCCAGGCGGTTCTCATGGGCGCGTGTCTTAAATCAGCCCCCACAACACCCATGAGTATTCGACAAGACATGTGTAATCTGCGAGTATAAACATTAAATGTACTTGAAATCATTAGCATACACATAGCGTCATGAGCGGCCGGAAAAAAAAACAGGCCACCGCCAAGGGTGTTGGTGACGGAGAGGCTTGTGACACTTCTTCGGTGTCAAAAAAACAACAACCCAGTATTGCCAAGTTCTTCAAGTCAACATCCACCGCCGAGGAAGAGGATTCTACATATGTCCATTCTTCGTACTCCCACGTCCGAGACCATTTGGCGGTACCTTCAACATCTAACGATGACGGTGTGAGGAGATCCATTATGCACCTCTACGTGCCACCCCAGCCCAAGGATAAGGATGATTGTTTGCATTCAACAGATAAGGAAGATGCGCATGTTCCTGATATCGACCCGTACACGCAGCCACCTCACCCATACAACAAGGAGAACGCATTCGTGTTTGACAGATCTCGGCAATGCACCTACAGCAGCATCCCACACACGGATCCTCATATCCCTCCCTTCTCTTCACCATATGAGGATCAAGGAGGATCCGATACGAAGGCGGCGGAGCCATCTCTCGCGCGCTCCGTAGGAGGCGGAGGCGGAGTATTCAAGAACCAAGGCGTGACTCGCCTTCTTGCCGACTTTGGAGAGAAAAGCAGGAACGGCGAGTGGCCGTCGAGCACCAACGTTAGCTGCTACTGGTGCTGCCACAAGTTCATCGGCGTGCCATTCGGACTCCCTACGAAGATGAACATGGAAGCGGACAGGAAGTTCCATGTGATAGGTTGCTTTTGCAGCCTCGAGTGCGCATGCGCATACAATTTCGCAAGCCGCGACAACACTGACGAACGTCTCGCTAGGTACACCCTGATAAACAATATGGCAACGCGCATGGGATTCACACAGGTGCCCGTGAAGGCGGCGCCAGATCGTCTCGCTCTCGACATGTTCGGCGGACACATGCAAATCGAAGACTTCAGGAGCACCACTGACAAGCACGTGATCGTGAACACAACACCGATGCTATCCATTGTCCAGCAAGCAGAAGAGCTGAATGAGCAGGACATGCACAGCGAGTACCGCTACATTTCGCTAGACAAGAACAGGGTATGCAAGTTTCAGGAGAAGATCAAGTTGAAGCGTAGCAAGCCTCTCATCGGCAGCAACAAGGTCACGTTGGACCAATCCATGAAGCTGACATTCAATAACGCTTAGAGACGGAATACCACGGGGCAGAGGAACAACGATTTTGAATCAACAAATTGCAAGATGTTAACGAGAATATCGGTTAAGCGGTTCACTGTTCCCCCGAGTGTACCGGTTTAATTGCCAATGGCCTTAACGTGTGTCCTGAATTTCCTTTCGATTGTATCGCCATTATTTAGTGTAGAGATAAATGGCTTATCTAGCTTCACACGGGTAGCATGGTAACTAAATGTCTTGTCTGTCCCTAGCTCTCGCACGGTAACTCTTACATTATTGTTACTTCCGAAGCGACGGCTGGCTGCCTTACTGGCAGCTCCGGCAGGGCCACAATTTCCCTTGTAACGACCCTCCTCACCACCGTCCCTATTCACTAGAGTATAGTAGGTGTCCTTCTTCTCTTTCTTCTCTTTCTTCTCTTGTGATGTTGCCATGTTATGCGTGTGTGCGTGTGTGTGCAGATGTATATATTGTTAACATATAAAAAATTGCTGTGCGTTTTGTAAACATGTACCATGTACCCGAACCCGCATCATGGGAGTACGCGTTTAACCGCGCGTCTCCAAGCGTAGCAGATCACAATCTCCATACCGAGACAGTCAATAATCAATGTAGCACCCCACTTCCGGTTATTCCAGAGGAATTCAGACGCCAGGTGCAACATCAACTTCATAGCCATCAGCAACAACTATTTCGTGTCGAATGCGCCATCGCTAGCATGCAGTCCTCGCTCGCGTACCTCACTGAAAGAATTAAGACATTTGAGAAGTACGATGTACCCACCAACTCTGCTACCAACTACAACTATACACAAGAACACGTACAACAACAACAACAAAGTGTCCAACAACCGAATGTTCTTCACAAGTCCCGTAACTTGATTCCTCAGACACACCAATATGAACATGGGACTAACAAACAAACAAACACACACAACGGTATTACCGATTCAAGCAACGAACATAAGCGCCGGCTTCGTAGAGTCATGTGACAACGTCGTAGAGTCTTGTGACAGTGTCGTAGAGTCTTGTGACAATATTTGACACCTGAGCTCCTGCACATCCAATGACAGTTTCTTCACTGCTTCGAAAAGGACCCCGACGAGACCGTCGTATGAGACGGACATGAGGTCATCCTTACCGTTATTGACCATCGAGACGGCTTCAGGCATGACAGTGTTTACCTCCTGCGCGATGACACCCACGCACGCTTTTCCGTTCATTTTGAACGTGTACCCGTTGATCGCTTCTACAATATCCAATGGGTCATCTATCCGCTTGATATCAGTCTTAACACGTCTGTCGGACAATGCGAAAATTTGTTGCGTAGAGAATACGCTTCCGTTAACGTGGAGCGTGTATGTCGGCACAGTCCCGTGCGGCATGTTGACACCTACGTTGCTCCCATCGTGTGTGATGACGACATCCGACCCCAGACTAACGCCCCCTTCGACTGTGAGGTCGCCGCAAAAAATTCGCGTCCTTTCTCAGAAAAAGAGAGCCGTCGCTTGACAGTGTTGCGATCTGTCTCTGCATCACGTTGTCGAAAAATGTAAAGTTGGACGAGGTCGCTATCCATGTGCTTCCGTCATTGTCGAATCGGAAACGCGGTTGCACGTCGGTTGATGTCAGCCACATATCCGTCGGCAGGAACGGAGGGATCGACGACGCAGCTTCCAATAGATTGGAGTCGAGTTTCATAGCGATGGCTTGATGAGCGAAGTTCAAAGCCATTTGGTTGCTGAGCGAGTAGTAGGCGCCTCTAAGGGCGGATGCAGTAGGCGCCTCCAATACAGATTCTGAAATGTAAGAGTCCACAATCGATAAGTCATCCAGAACAGCGTTGCTTGAAAGTGATACCGTTCGTTTGACGACCATGTTTGATAGGGTGATGTAGGCTTCCGATAGCGCGTACTCGCTAGGAGGGCGGAACACGTTAGCGCTGTTGAATGAGCTCGATAGGGATGCGTAAACGTCGGCGTTGAACGTCGTGCATTTGAGCCCCCCTGCGTTAATGCGCATGACCTCTTGGTCATATGTAGTCCTGAAGGACATGTAAGGATCCGCTCGTGGCCATGTGGTAGGCCCGAGTTCAGACGACTTCAGGTCTGTGACACAGACGTGAACTCCGTCATTAGATTGACTCTCTATGAGGTAGGTCACATTGCTCCCTCGGGAGAAGACGAAAGATGCAGTGTTGTTGTTGTTGTAATCAATGTTGCTGCTGATGTTACTGCCTACCAATGTGTTGTCGTGTTGGGCTACAATAATGTTAAGAGATGCGGCGTCAGCTTCTATACGAGGCGCTGTACCTCTCAACACGATAGCATTTCGTCTTACATTGTTCATTGTTGCAATGATCTCCTACCAACCACTAAGTTTAAAATGGACCAAAATAATGCATAAGCACATTTTTTTTTATACTGTATGTGCTCTGTGTGATGACTTCTGACATCCACCGCACGAATAGCAACATTGCTTCGTGTACCTACAAAAATGTCAAGCCCGGACGCAACATTCACGGTATTTCTTCCTCTGCATCATCATCATCCGTGGACGTAAAGAGGACCCTTGATGCTAGGCACACAAAACATCTTGGTCACATGCGCATGAAACAATCGCAACTTGCGTCAATGCGTTCCGACCAAGATTGCATCCAAAGCGAACTAAATAAAATGACGGAGAACACGCCGAGGAGCGCATGGGCAGACCACGATTTCGAGCGTTTCGCGACGCTGTCCGACCGTCTGCACACCACCCGTCAACAAGTCAAATACTTGCAAAACAGTGGTGACGAGAACGACTACTTTCTCCGCACAGGAGACATTCTATACAAATACTACGAAATCATCGACTCGAACAAGAACGACTCCAAAAAAGATGGGAACGACGTTCTTGAGAGTCAATTTCCAAAGAAATCGGATACAAGCACGGTTGTGTCGTCGCCGTCGTCGTCACTCAATTCGTACTCGTCATCTACATCTGGTATTTTGACGTACTTTTTGGGGAAGGTCGGATCATCATCTCGTCACCAACATCGATGATTTCGACATCCGCATCTTTAACATCGATTTCGACAGCGACATCACTTTCTTATTCGCACAATATTTCACCAGTCTCCTCATCACCATCCATATCGAGTCACGAGGGCGCGTCAACCAAATTTCCCCCCAACGACACAGACCGTGCTACCTTATTGGACCGCTACATAGCGATAGCCTACGATGACGGCCCTATGCGCACCCCTACGGTTCAACAGGATGATAGTACACGAGCATTTGGAACCTCAGGAGTTGATCGCGTGTGCCCTCACTGCGAATCGACCCAGCACATGCTGAATATGCAGGACGGGTGCATCGTGTGCATGCAGTGTAGATCCGTCGAATACATATTGATCGATCACGACAAACCGACATACAAGGACCCTCCCAAGGATGCCGCGTGCTTTGCCTACAAACGCATCAATCACTTGAACGAGTGGCTTAACCAGGTTCAGGGGAAGGAGACAACGGAGATCCCCGAGGACGTGTTCATGAACATCATCATGGAGATAAAAAAGCAGAAGATCACGAACATGGCCACACTGACACCTAAACGGATCCGAGCTATACTCAAGAAGATCGATAGCAACAAGTACTACGAACACATCCCGCACATAATGCACCGCCTTAACGGAATCCCCACTATCCACATGCCCCCCGACCTGGAAGACAAGGTACGATGTATGTTCTGCGCCATCCAAATCCCGTTCCTTAAGTACCAGCCCCCAAAGAGGAAGAACTTCTTGTCGTACTCGTACTGCCTACACAAGATGATGCAGCTTCTAGAGAAGGATCAGTATCTCGTGAACTTCCCCCTGCTGAAGTCCAGAGAGAAACTCTACCAACAAGACCAGATATGGAAAAAAATTTGCGAGGATGTCAGGTGGGACTTCATCCCGTCATTATGAAAACAGGACCCGACAACACCCGAAAAGTGGTATAAAGAAATTCCTCTGCAATACTTCATCTACCCAAACAAAAAAGAAAACGCAATGGCCACCACCACATCCAACTCCAACAACGTCAAGAAAGTCACCAAGATGGCAAATATCAAAAAGGGCGACATTGCCACATCATCGTCTACCACCACACCACCTGTTACCATTCCTGAGACCACTGCAGAGACCATTACAACTACGGAGACCGTGACCCCCTCAACCTCAACCTCAGTCGCTGAGGTGGATGTCATGACATCTAAGTTGGGTGAGCTCGCCGACAAGATCGCCAGCATCTCGATTGTTATGAAGGACGCCGTCGCTATTACCAAGATCCTGCAAAAGGAGTATGTGCGCATCTGCAAGGTGCACAGTGCTTCTATTTCAAGCGGACGCAAGAAGAAGGCTTCGCCAAGCAGCACCGTTCCTCGCAAGGTCGCCCTAGGCTCAATGTCCGAGTCTATGGCACAGTTCCTGGGTCTTTCGGTCGAGAATCAGGTCTCCAGGAAAGATGTCGTACAGGGGTTGAACCTATATATCAAGGAGAACAAGTTACAGTCTCCAAATGATGGACGCATTATCGTACCCGACGCAAAGCTGAAGGCTCTGCTGAATATCGAAGACGACGTGATTCTTAACTACTTCAACATGCAGAGGTACATCAACCCCCATTTCACCGTTATTAAGGGGCAGCACCAACAACCTGCAGACAAGCCGGTCGCCGTTGCCTAAATCTTATGGCGCGTTGTAATAACACATACGCCATGGAGTTATATGCCATCCTGATACTATGTATTGCAATCGTTCTACTATATATAGTCATCCACGTTTACCACAAGGATGATAAGAAAAAAGTTTCGAGAATCCTGGAGGATGCAGAGTGGTTTTCATTGAAAGTGTTGTGCATATCTGCCTTCATTTACGTTGTATCGTTCGTACTGGACACGAACAAGTGCCATGTGGCCTCTGTGTTCAGGCGGTTACGCCAAACACCGGCTATGGCATTGTCCATAGTTCTATCGAAACCCCAATCTTTGGTGTACAATATCTTTTGTAAGATTCCATGGATTGTACCCAGTCCCATAGACATCCGTGCCGTACCGTGGTTCGTGGGTGCTATGATCTTGCCTATTCATGTAATGTTCTCCCTCGCAAAGTACGTCTTACCCAAAACGAACATAAAGAACATTAAAGTAATCATAGCCGCTTTGCAGATCGGGATAGTAGCCGTTATCAGCTTTGTCCTTGGTAAAATCGATCAGAAATATACAAATATCCGTTGGCTCACTATCGGACACGATTCGTGGACGACGTTCGAAGTCTTCAGAAAGTTTCTAGTACTAGCCGCAGGAGTGACAGCGGTATTTACACTTTCCTACTCTCCAGAAGAGGGGAAAAATAAAGAAATGGTGTCCATCCTGCGCAACGCAATGACGATCTCAGTCGTCACAGGCGTGTCATTCGGATTTGCATTCTCTTTTTTTAACGTATAAAGATAGGGACATTTCAGAAATATTTTAGAACAACTGTATGCAGAAACCCCTTGATTGCCGGCTCCGAAGACCTGTTGTCGCGACCACGGACGGGGCGGTGGAGACACTACGACCGCTCCTCTGCTCTCACAATCGCAAGGCTGCACTGCATGGAACTGTTGGGTCAAGGGAGACCGCTTCCATTTTGCAGGGATGCGTGTTGTTGATGGGCTACAAAGAAACATGATGGTGTTCCCTTGGGTTGCTACATTTTAGTATTCCGTCGAGTGTAAAATGTGTACAATAAAACAATCTTTTGAGTGTAGTTCTACTGGTGGTTCTCTTCCAACTGTTCCATATCTACCCGCGGCTTCCAGTTATCGTACTTGAGTTTCTTATGCTCGATGATATCAGTGCATCGAGCCGACAACTTGGATAACGATACAAAAATGGAGTACACGTACTCACTGTCTACAAGATTCAACTGCTTGCGGATGAGTTGCGTCAGCGCATCGTATCCATCGATAGCGAAACGCGGGTCCTCCATGAAGAATTTATTGTCACACGTGCGCAAATGGTCCCCGAAGGGACCCTCCATCATAACATAGTAGTACTTGAACGGCAAGCGTACATTCACCTTCTTCAACACCTTCATCAAAGCGAGAACGATGCTTAGTTCCGCAGCCATCTGAGGAACGTCATTCGTTATCGTTCGCAAAATGGGTCTTGGCATCATGGTAGAAGGCTATGTACAGTTCCTTCGCTCGAGCGGACGAGTACGCATGGTTGGCATATACAGGAGCCATGTTGGGTTTATCATTGAGAGAAGAAAATCCTTATACGCAATTTAAACATGAAATGGGCGTTGCAACCTCTCGGCGATTTTTTAAAATTTTCCTGCCTCCCAGCGGACTTTTTTAAATTTCTCAGGAATGGTCGCCAGCATCACCACCCCTGCTAGAATGACCATCATCGCAATCACTTGTTTTAATCTTATGCGCACTCCTTTGATAAATAAGAACCCAATGATCAGACTGAATACTGGCACGATGCTCACGATGGATGAGACGAGATGGGGTTCGGAGCTCAGTAGGAGAGCATTCACAAACATGAACATATCAAAGACAATACGACACCGCGCGAGGGGATGCGACAATATTATTCTCTGAAGAGTTATTCTGAGAGACTTCACACAATTACTAAAAAATAGTGCAAATGCAACCAACGATACAAATAAACAACCAATATATTTGAGTATAGTTACGGAGATAGGAGGCATGTGAGACAGGGCGAGTTTGTCGATGACATGCGAAGAACCCCATAACATGGCGGCCACAACTGATAGGATCACATACTTGGGAATCGCGAACATGTGAAACCGCTATCACGAAGGTGCCATCTGGGAAACTTAGAGGCGTCGTCTGCCTGTTTTGCAAAGTTCAGGTTTCGTCTATTCGGCATCGACACTCCGGAAATGCGCGGGGAAGATCGAGTAAGAGGACGACATGCCCGCAACCGTCTAGCGCAACTCTTGATCCGTTCGGAAACACCCATCCTCGATGAAGGAAGACTGAAGAAGCGTTTCAACGACGGTACGTCGTCGTACTTCGCATGGGCAGAGTGCACTCCGAATAAGTCCGACAAGTACGGACGAGTCCTAGCACGCGTATTCCTAGACGAGAAATGTACAACAACACAATGCGTTAACGACATACTGGTCCAAGAGAATCACGCGCGACCCTTCATGTGCACATGATAAAGTAAGATGTACGATTTTGTAAAGTAATTGTAAACATGATTGCAGCAGGATCAACATCAGAGACAATTCTTCCTTACGTAATCACCGGTATAGCAGGAATCGCATTCATGGCTCTGCACGCGTTTTGCAAACATCAACACGTGCAAGTAAATGAAATCGGCGAGTTCCTAGCAACGCAACAACAATACATCGTGTTGTTATACCTATTCAAGACATGTCTCCTCGTCATAACGATATCTTTTCTTCAAGGAGCAAGAGGTATCGTGTGGGGCGGAGGAAAGAAACTCGTGCTCAGAGCACTGCAAAAAAAACACAAGTAGTTGTCAAATGATTGGAGAACAACTGTTCGTGTACGTTTGTGTGGTAACGGCAGGACTCGCAACAACGCTCCTCTTTTCATCAAAGATCAAGCATAGAGCAGCGATCGCCCTGATACAAACTGTCGCTACATTATCGCAGTTGGCGTGTACATTGGATCAATGCGCGTAATTAAAAAGGTCTGGAAGCTGAACGTTATATACCCAACGATGGTCACCATGTTCGCATTGTACGTTTCAATGATAATAGACAATGCGGTCCGCATACACATCGGGTACAACAACGCGCCTTCTACAAAAACAAAAAACACGATAAAGGATACGCAGGTATTCCACACGCTATCCGCAATGACAACCGGGTTGTTCCTATTTTTTCTCATGCGTTGATTCGTGACGATTCGTTTTGTATCCCAATTCAAATCCAAATGCTGAACGCATCTCCACCCCATCCCAACCACCACCAACAACAAAACCCGATGGCAACGACGTTCATGCCCATCCCGCATTCTACGAAAATGAAGGACGCAGACCTGGACGAAGATGACGAAGATACCGTCCGCGAAACACTCGAATTCATCAACTCAAACAACAATAATAGTAATAACCAACCCAACAAAATGCAGACACCTCCACCACCAACGTACACCCCCAACATACCTATGCAAAATATGCAACCTATGCAACCTATGCAACCTATGCAGAATCAACAACAACAACAACAAGTTGCGTTGCAACAAACCGCTACGTATGACCCTAATAATAACGGAAGCGTGGCTCATGTCAACAACTACCCCACTAATACCGGAAACATGAACCATGTCAACCATGATCCAACTGACGCGTCTCTTCAAGATCTACAGAAAGAGGTAAAGATGCCTCAGATTCAAAAATCCAATACTCCTACTACTACGAGTGTGCCATGGGGAGCGATCATGATATCATTAGTGGCAGGCCTCGTCTTCGCACTCGTCACTTTGTTACCCATGGCATCATGGACACGTGTTCTAGTCCGTTTTCTTCCGACAAAGATCACAGGAGGAACCGCTTCACCAGCACTTGCAAGGAACATCGAGCTCCTATTGAGGACAATTATCTTTCTAGCCGCGTTCTTCCCCGCTTCAATGGCCCTCCCCACCCCGTGTACCGCACTCACTCATTGAAGCGGTTGGTCGTACAAGATAAAAGTATGTCAAAACGGCGCGCGTCCCGTTCACCCTCGTCAATGAGGGCATCGATGTCCATCTCTGACGCGCAAAATGACATCACTTTTGATTTGGTCACCCGAGGACCGAACGTGACAGTGCAGTAACTATCGTCAGCAGAAATTAACAAATCCGAGCACGTGTCGAGGACAAGGAGCATGTCATCCTCGTGGTCCCTGGTTGCACGGATGTGACGTTTTACATCCTCGCGGCCCACGAATATGCCGTCTAATAAACGATCTCCACGCATTCTGACCAACCCCGGGAACCTTGTGGAGGCATTCAAATACACGCAAAGCTCCTCCAAGCGTTTCACAGGATGCACATTCGAAATGGAACAATACACAGGTGCGTTCATTAAGCGGTCGTAAACTACAATGTTTAGGCGTTCCGTAAGGGCGAACATATCTGCATGGATAGACTCCACCAGAACTTCTCTACCTCATCGATGCGCAATGACGTGAAAATACTTCCATTACGAAGAACACGCCAAATATTATCCTTTAAAGTGTAAGAATTTTTGCCTTGAACTAAGAACCGATTGTAGTGAGGGACCATTATCTGATCAAATGGGTGTTTTCCATCAAGGTTACGCCAGTACATGTCCAGAATGTCCATGCGTCGCAACAATATCGGAGCTGCATTTAGAGAACCTACGGACGCTCCAAAAATGCGGTTGATGCGGACAGTGGGACGTATCGCGTACAACTCCTTGAAGAACCCGTATTGGTACGAACCTTTTAAGCCTCCTGCCGTGAGAAAAACGTCAATGCATGGGTTTTTCGTGTACATAAGAGTTGTTAACTATTTTTGGGACACCCTATCCCCTTAAACCAGAAACAGGTCCGGAGATTATTCAATTTCATTAATTATTGAAAATTACAGTCAGAGACCTACTTTTTCTTACTCGATTTGACGGGCTTGATACCCAGAGGGGCAATGTACGTGTCATTCAATCGCTGCATGACCATCTCCGTAGCCGACTTAAGTCGGTCGGATAAAACATTATTACTATTATTATTATTGTCACCATCACCTTGTCCTTCTGCAACAATGACGCGGTCTCGTTGACGCAGCATCATAGGCAGAATCTTGATCAAGTTATCTGCTGATTCTGGAGAAGGAACGTTCGTGCACATGCGGAAGAGGTACGGATACTTCTGGGCGAATTCAGCGTACTCGATGGAAAGTAACGCCGAACTCCCTGTCGTGTTTACAAGACTACTTCCGGATACGCTAGGATTGCTACCACAATAATAAGGATCATGAGGATCTCTGCTGACCGGATCCAGAGGATCTCTGCTAACCTGATCCTTTTCTGGAGATCCTTTGAATGTACCTACAGCGTACGAAGAAGCGTCAACGTGCACGAACCCGTCGGGATCTGTGTTTTCGGGCTCGTTGTTTGTGTTTGAAATTATAGTTTGACCGACATCTGGTTTTTCAGAGATTTCTGGTTTAACCAGATTTATCTTAGGTTCGTAGGTCTGGCTACGGCGAATAAGATCTATAGCAATTTGGAGAATATCCTCTGACGTCTCCATTATCCTACAGTCAACGGAACAATAAAATACATGATCGTTAAACGCAAAACTTACCACTGCGGAGTTCGAACAGAAATTCCCTGTTCGTAAAGGAAATTCTAACTAAAATTCAACGGAGCCACGCCTTCGAATGCAAATAATGGGGGGGTGTCAACAGGCTTCCCTTTGTATTTTCGAAACCCGTCGCGTTGAACTCCTAGCGGCATCTCGCATGTCCCCCCCGACGGAACTTGACACCCCCCAAGCACGCTGCCACCCCTACCCAAACGAAAAAAGGGACAATCCTCGTCTTCCGTGCACGGTCTGTCCCACACACCACCTGAATTCATACACGCAAAACGCGTATTAAAAACACCCGAAGACGACGACGTGGTGGAGCAAACGAACCCAGACCCGAACATATCGTCCTCCACAACGGCATCCTCGTCGGACACACGGTCCGTCGGCTGAGCCGATACTATATCCACGACAAGGGTGTTCTTAACCATGTCAAACGAATCGATGCGTCCCACCAGAAAAGTCTGTGCAGTAGAAGCAGAGGAGGAAGAACGCAAGCGGATTATGCATGGGGAACCGCGCCACCACCGAACACGGTGCCCACCCCTATTCACTATAACCTGGGCGCGCCGCGCACGCAGGTCAACATTAACCACCGAAACTGAGTCCGATTTTTCATTTGAATCTGAATTTGAATTCTCCTCACGCAAGACCCAGTGTGTCGTCAACAGCCAGGTGGAAGAGGTCACATCCAACACATAGTAAGACCCATTCCTCCTCGCATCAACCTGTTGCTCTAGGACAACGACGTCACCAGCACGGACAATGGCGCTGTCGCCACCCACAGAAGCAAGCCACGTACGGTGACGGTCCACACGCCGCCCCCGGTGAAACAATAACTCCGTGCGCACCAAACGCATCTCGAGATTCGAAGGAGGCACAATCAGTAATGGAGTGTCGTCTGAGTCATAATAACCTCCAATAGAATCAGGCTGACGACGACCTTCACCAACATCAAACGTCTCGGTCGTTTTTTCTTGGGACACGGACCCACCCATAAGCTTCTCGTTCGCATGCGCAAGCGCATCCTTCACAGCAGGAGAAATCTTTAAAGACTCTTGCCAAAGAGTTAAGTTCGTCATGCCCACGTGGTCGGCACCATCCTCGCTATTAGACAGAGACAGGAATGTTGATCTGATGATAGGCGCGGACAAAGCAGGGTCAGCACTCAATACAGAAACAGAAGCCGAAGTCGATGCGGAGCCAGAAGCAGACGTCGATGCGGAGCCAGAAGCCGAAGTCGATGCAGAGCCAGAAGCCGAAGTCGATGCAGAGCCAGAAGCCGAAGTCGATGCGGATTCAGAAGCAGACGTAGAGATGCTTGGTGGCGTGAGTATGGACGTATAGCTCTTGAACACCGCCATCACTCGGGTCGATGGCTCTACTCCGATACGGGCATCAGGCAGAATGTTCTTCACATCGACATCGGATGGGAGCACAGACGGAGACACCGCCATCAAATCAGCCGTGTCATCAACGTCCGTGTACTGCAAACACCTAACACCAGCGCTAGTGTTGCTACCCATTGCATTCACCGTCACACGAATGAACTCAGGAGACCCCCATACTGCCAGAACGTCGTATTTATGAAGTTTAGATGAAGTATCAGCAGTCAGAGTCGGATCTATATTTCTAGGTGCGGTAATTAGTGTCATTGCGGGCACAACAGGTTTCGTGTTATTTTGGCGTTGCATTAGCTTCTCGAGAATACTCACAGCTCCAGCGGAAACTTGCCCCACACAATGGACAACTAGGGATGATGACCCCTTCTCGGCGGCAATTCCACGGAGCGTCGATGAGGATGACGCAGAAGACATCGAGGGGCCCGCAAACAACAACAAGACGCTGTAAGAGTCGAACAAGGTAACGACCAAAAGTGAACCTGTAGGCAAAGATATCGAAGCGGAGAGAGCATCCGCAACGATCAATCTGCTATATGTGACGTGAGTGTACCCACGTTCTTTTTCGAGTTTTCGAAGCGCATCAGGTCCCTTCGAACCACGGACAACCGTAAGACCATAAGCATCCAATGGGGCCAACACAGACATGACGTCGGTCGTAATTGACTCTTCAATGTCATCGATAAACACACGATGCGAAGGCTGGGTATGAACGACAGACAAGTACTTCTGGTTGTTAGAGGAGGATTCTTCGAATGTCTCACGATATCTTGCCCCTAACATCCTCTGGTAGAGTAATGCAATCAGTAATGCAATAATGACGATAGCTAAAATAATAGACCCGGAGAATATCCCCGTACGAATGTTGCATGTCTTTTGGGATCTCATATTTTTCCCAACCCATAAACCTTATGCACTTTTTTTGGACAACAACCAAGTGTATCCAAGAAAATGTTACTTCTTGAGACTCTCCACAAGGGCGCGGACCTCAGACTCCAGTGCGCCGATTCGCTTGTTCTGGCTCTGCAATGTAGCGACGGCGATAGCGTTAATCTGATCAGTGCGAACCATCTTGAAGTCATCCACACGTGTTCCCAACACGAAGAGGACGTCCTCGTCCTCAATACCAGGCATCGCGATAGAAGACAAAACGGTCACCAGGTCACCCTCACGATGCAATACGGTCACGAAGAAGGTCTCGCCACCTGGGCACGGCACTTAAGCACTGCATCATCGACGATGCGCGCGTTCGTATCAGCGGAGAGAGACACATCAGATATGGAGACCACACACTCCCTGTCGTCACGAGAAACAATGGGGAGGGAGCTATAAATGTCTGTCACGAAAGACGAGGTCGTGCTCACGCAATTCAGGAGCCACGCTCTCGACCTCCTGAGCGATGAAACCGACCATGGAACCAGGGTGCTCCACGGTGTCAACGTACTCGAATCGCTTCACGGACAGACGCTCATCAAGTCGTCCGCAACATAAGCCTCAATGCCAGTCTTGATACGGGCGTCTGAGAAGACAACGAACTCTGAGGCGGTCACCTTCGCAGAACAGTTCATGGAAACACCTTCCACACTACTCTGCACGTCCACGGGGTAGCCAGGCTCGTGAATACCCACACCCACACGCCCGTCGAAAGCAGCAGTTCGACGCACAAACAGACCGTCCTCTATCACGACGTCACCCTGAACGTCAAGGTGAACGTTAGAAAACTCGGGGGCAAGGGCGTTAGGCAGAGAAGGAGCATTCGAGTTCATGTTCGAGCCAACGAACAAAGCGCCGCCAACAAAAGCGTTAGAACGCAGGCAAGAGAACTGTTCAGGGCAGTGTCTCCATTGACCTCGAAAAGGACAGACCCCAATGCAACGTTTGAAGAAGCCATCGGTAATGTACCGGAAAGAACGGTGGTCGTGTTGGATGAGATTGATCCCGCGTCAGTGTGGAAGTTGGAATGTCCTCCGCTGATGACCACTGACTTAAGAACTGCACTATTTCCTGTCAGACTCCCTATGACGGACAATGAGCCGTCGACCATCGAGGAGCCGGTGGTGAAAAGGTTTTTGGCAACAACGTCACCCCCCGCGCAGGTGATAAACTCGTCCCATGCAAGCGGGAGATTCCTGTTAGAAGTGCCAGGGACGGATTTCTCCAAGGCGAGGTTGTCGACAATTGCACCACTGCCCAACAGCTGCACCTTGTTGAGGATACCGGTGCCGGTTGTGTAGGTAGTAGAACTCGCCCACACGTCGCCGCGGAAGACGGAAGCGCCTGCAACTCCTGCCACACAGTCAGATCGCACGCCCCTGAAGAAGGACTCGTTGCTGTTCACGTAGACGCCATCAGTTGCGCGCACAGATCCCACCACGTCTAGCTCGTGCGATGGATTAGAGGTGCCCATGCCGACGAATTTGTTCGATGTATACATTGACACCAAGCCTGAGGTGTTGCTCAATGAGAATGCGAGGTTGTTAGACTGGTACACTAGCAACGCGTCGGTGGCGGTTGAGGGGCCGCTGAATGCGGCGTTCGAGTTGATGTAGTTGCCCCACTGGTTGGAGTTCCAGCCACTGAAAAACGGCCCCATTTTGGTAGATCTGTCCTGAGAAGTTGATGTCACCGTTAATGTCTACGGTATACTCCGCATTGCTGGTAGGGAACATGTTAATACCAAAGTTGTTGGAGCTTGCGGACAGAGTCGCTGATCCTCCCAAGTTGCTCAGAGTCACAGTGGACTCTCCGTTGTACAGGGTCGCCGATGAAAACAGGTGAAGCTCGTTGGAGAGCATGCTAGTTCCCTCCACCCTAAAGTTGCTTCTCACATCTAGGATACCCTCCACCAACAAGTTGCTGCGAATCTCCTCGGACGAGTAGATGACGATGTTGCTCAGGTTGTAAGTGATAGAGTCCACACTCAGTTCACCAAGGATGGTCACGTTGCTCAGGAAGCTTGCGAGCTGGTCACGGCCATTGTGTTGGAGAAAGTCGAGGCACCGGTCACGAACAGGGAGTTGTCGAGAACAGTGGCCCCGTCGACCGTTAGGGTGTTGGACAGAGTGGATGCCCCGATCACCAGAAGGGAGTTGTCGACAGTGGCTGCTCCGGACACAGTGAGGGTGTTGGAGAGCGTGGATGCGCCGGTCACAAACAGGGAGTTGTCGAGAATAGTGGCACCGTCGACAGTTAGGGTATTGGAGAGGGTGGAAGTTCCCATCACGAGGAGGTCATTCTGAAGACTGGCGGGCCGTACACGTCGACGGAGTTGGACAGAGTGGATTCCCCGGTCACAAACAGGGTATTGGCGAGGGTGGTGGCGCCGTCCACTGTGAGGGAATTGGAGAGGGTGGATGCGCCAGTCACGAGCATGGAATTGTCGAGAATAGTGGCACCATCGACCGTTAGGGTGTTGGACAGAGTGGATGCCCCGATCACCAGAACAGGGATTGTCGACAGTGGCTGCTCCGGACACAGTGAGGGAATTGGAGAGCGTGGATGCGCCGGTCACAAACAGGGAGTTGTCGAGAATAGTGGCACCGTCGACAGTTACAGACACGTAAACGTCATTGGAGAATGACGACACCCCATCCACCTGGAGACCGGACTTCGCTACCAAGTTGCCATCCAGAGTATCTTTGATTATGACCGCGCCTTCGAATGTCTGCGCACCACCAGATCCTAGGAAGAATGTGTTGCCTGTAACGATCAAGTCGTTGGACAGGGTGGTTACCCCCTGTATAAAAACGTTGCTATCGACAGTCAAGTCGTCGCCAATCAAGGTTTTGCCACCCAAGAACACGTTGCTCCGCACGTCCAGGACACCCTCCACAAGCAAGTTGCTGCGCAACTCCTCGGATGCAAAGACAACGATGTTGCTCACATTGTAGGTGACGGTGTCAACGCTGAGCTGCCCGAGGACAATCACGTTACTAAGGAAGGTGGAACTGTTCGCGAAAGAGACCTCGTTGGAAAACGTGGACGCACCCATGACCAGCAGGGTGTCGTCCAAAATGGTAGCACCGTCCACCGTTAGGGAATTGGAAAGGGTGGCAGCACCAGTCACCATTAGGGTATTATCCAATGTAGTAGCGCCGTCAACAATCAGAGAATTGGAGAGGGTGGATGCACCGGTCACCAACAAAGTGTTGGCAAGAGTGGCAGATCCGCCAACTATTAGGGAATTTGAAAGGGTGGCAGCACCAGTTACCAGTAGGGTATTATCGAGGGTGGTGACTCCGTCAACAGTCAGAGAATTGGAAAGGGTGGCAGCACCATTTACCAGTAGGGTGTCCTGCAAGGTGGTTGATAGCCCGACATCTAGCGTCTCTCTGATTGTGACGTTAGATGACACGTTGATGGACCCGTTCACGTCAAGTTCTTGGGTCGGGTTGGGGGTGTTAACACCCAAGTAGGTCCCTGAGGACCAGATGTTTGCCTTACCTGTAGCATTGGACATGGACACATTGGACCCCAGCTGGGCCTTGCCGCTCATGGTGAAGTTATTGACGTACATACTTTCCCATCGAGATGCATCAGATCCGAAGGTCACGTTGCATGTCGATGCTGGGATGATGGACCCTGTGGTGTACATTACATCCCCCTCTGCGGAGAGCTGCACTCCGCCTGAGTCGTTCATCATGGACAACTTGGCATCCCTCACTGTGACCTCGGTTTGCTCGAACGAAACTAGCGCATAATTATTGCTTTGTGTTCCTACCAGAATCTTTTGAGAAGAGCCTCCGTTGATACCGTGGATCAGCAAATCTCCAACTGCAGAGTTAGTGAACTGATATCCTGAAAATGGAGCGATCGTTAATGTCGCCAAAGGTATCCCAGTCGCCATAGTTTTGTTTTAGTGGTTGTAATAGTTCATAATAATTTATTTAGCCTGTGGAATAATTTACTTGATGGGAAGATGCACAACGGAGCCGAACTTCCTCTTCTTCGTTGATTTTGTCTGTAATTTACCTCCAGTACACTGCTCACACATTTGAGAGAGCGTCTCGCAGATCTTCGCGCGGTCCCAGTTATACTTCCGTTGCAGGTCGGTCGAGTGTAACATTTGACGCGCTATGTCTTCCAGCTCGTCATCGTTCATCGAACCCGGGTCTACCTTCTCAGTGATGAAAATATGTCGTAGCATGGTCACTCCCGTCGCACGTCCGAACAGACGAGAAAACACGCTCTGCACCCACCGTCCGTACGCATTGTTCGAGGCGAACGGTCGGTTGTGTCCGCGGCGGGTAACGAACACGTAGTCGCGTGGCCAGTGACGCAGACTGTCCAGGAGGTCTGCGGTGGCGCTATGAGGAAGATCCGTCTCGACACGACCGTAGGACGCGGACGTCTTGTACTTGTTCAATACGATGTAGGCGGTGGCATTAACGGATGACGCAGAAGACGCCCGGCGCAATACAAGGTAGTTTTCTGAAGACAAACGAGGGTCCGTGTCCTCGTAGATGCGCAAAGCTCCCATGTCAGCGCGTTTAGGAGGCATCGAAAGGACGAATGACAACAACAAAATGTCAAGGGAATCTTGAAGAGTAGTGTTAGTAACATCTCCGCCCTTCAGCTCTTGGTACTTGGAATCGATTTGGTCGAGGCCGACGTACTTCTCGAGTTGCCGCTCCGAAGGCATGTGCTGTTTGTAACGAGACTCTTGAAACGCGCGAGCATGTCCGTGAAATTCTGTCCAACGAGCACGTGCAGATGCAGCGCGGGGGTCGTCACGTAAGGAAGGAGTGTACCGCAGAAAGGCCAATATGGCGGTCAAAAAGTTACGTCGCGTAGACATGTTAGAGTAACGCACACGCAACACGTCGTACGCAGCGTCGATGTCATCTACCGTTGTGAAAGATGAATTCTTCGGAGATGATGATACCACCAAAGACTTCTTCGCAGATGACTTCTTCACAACAGAACGTCCTCCAAGAACTATTATATCCAAGCTCAATTCAGGGAACACAGATGTTTCCAAAGTAGACAATCGGTTAAGGTAGTTGGAGATAGAGCTCTCACTAACACCCTCTGATAATGCGAAGGAACGGAACTCGGACCGTAGATCACCGTCAGTATTGGAATTAGAAGGATTCTTCATCTTACAATTTGTTTGTTTTTATTTTGTATGTTGGACGATTCAATTCTTTACACACAATCCAATCCAATTCCATTCAAAATTAATCAACATTGTTCACGACGATGGGGGAGGTGACATCGCACGCAATGTCATCGCACGCAATGTCATCGCGTCCGCTATCGATCAATGAAAACATGCCCTTCACGACCATCTGCAACTTCTCCGTGTCAGTCGCATTAGGACATGTAACGTCCTCAATAACGCCCTTCAAAACATTGATCACACTACGCAACACTTGGTTCCGAGCAGTCATAATCTCCAAAGAGTTACCGATAGAAACCGCAGTCGCGTCTTCAACCATGTCCACGTCGCGACTCCCTGTTTCAATGCCAGAAGATAACGAAGAAGCCCCTGCACGCTTCTCAACCAACCACAACTTGCGGAGACGCTTCCACTCCCTACGAACCATTTCAGCAAGTTCGTCGCACTCCGATTCACCAATATCTGCACGCGCATCCACAGAACGCTCCAGAAGGAACAAAAGAGCCGTCTTAGGCTTAGTGTTGTCCATGGAGGTGAGACGAATCCATTCGGTAACGTCGTTCTTCACAAGCGTCAGGTAGGAACGAAGGGTAGTCTCTTCACGGTCCAGGTTCAGAGAACGCAGCAAACGGGAATGTGCGATCTCATACTCGCGGTTCTTTGTAGACAACAACTCTGAAACGGTGGTCAGGTTCATTTTAACGTAATCAAAGGATGCGATCGTATCCTATTTGTATTTTTGTTGTCGAAGATTCTTTATACCGTCTATGTGGAGTGCGTTTGGAAAATCCACTTTTTTCCAACACGTGAAAGTAGTAAAACACCAAAACAATATGTCAGCTACACACAACAGGCAGCTCTCCCTCGTGTACAACAGGTACTCCACAGATCTTCTTGCGGAACTGCAGGAGTTCGACAAGACGGTCGGTCAAGAGGAATCAACTAACCATGCCTCAACGGAAGAGGACGCAGCAATACGCAGAGCGGCCACAAACATGGATCAAGAGAAACTTAAGACCGTGCACGACTCCTTCGAGTTCTATCCTGGAATCAGTGCAGGTAGGGCCCTAGCTATCGCAACGTCCACACAAGACAAGAGCAAGGTGCGAGTGTACCTCACAGTCCTAGCAACACTGTGCCTCACATGGACTAAGATTGATGACCCAACGAAGACACTAGATGGAGAAGCACTCGTGAAAGTGGTCCTAGACAACATATCAAAAATCCAGCAAAAGGCTAATGATGATGGTGATAATAATGATAAAAATACCAATACTAAGACCTGCGCCAGTAATTTCATAGGTGACGACATAGACGACCTGGATGTACGAGAGATGCTCAAGAGATTAGCAAACGAAGTCGCGAAGGATGATGATGGTACAGAAGGCAATGATGATGATGGTACAGAAGGCATGGACGCGGTCTTCCAGGCGCTAATGGGCGGTAACAGCAAGATAGGGAAAATCGCAAAGGAAATCGCAAACGATATCGACATATCCAGTATTGCGGAATCGCTCTCAGGAGGAGATGGTGGTAACGGACAACTCGATATATCAAAACTATTCGAAAACAATGGGCTCCTCGGAAACATAGTCAGCTCAGTTAGTTCAAAGATCCAACAACAAATGGCTAACGGAGACTCAGACTTGGTAGGCGAGGCGATGGGCATCATGTCATCCTTCGGGAAATGTAACTCCTTCGCCAACGAAAACAATAACAACAAGAGCAAGAGCAAGAGCAAGAATCTCGATAAATCGATTTCGACATCAACAAGAAAGAACAATCACAACAATGCCGGGAATGCCCCGATGATGCCACCAGGAATGGGTGATTTCATGGCCGAAATGTTCAAGTCACTCAACACCAACAACATGAACTTCTTGTCGAGTTTATTCAACGATCAGACGGAAAAACGGAATAGACAATACAACGATAAAGGTGTTGAACAAAATGTCCTTCATTGCACGCATCCCTATCAATGGGTCATACCTGTACCTGAAGAACCTCTTATCTTTCACGACCAACCCGATCGAAACAGCAAGAATGCTCATTACAACATTAGACACGCAATAGTCAACCACAATGGCAACCCAGAGATTGCGTTTGATCATCGGATCCACAGGATCCGAAAGCAACCAGTCAACAATCAAAAGGACTACGAACAACAAAGCATTGAATACAAGGTCAAACAATAAAAAAAGGCAACGAAATACGAAGGGGATGGAGGATTCTGAGAGTACGACGTCGTAGGATCGCTCTCAATCCGACGCTGAAACATAAAGTACGCAAACCGCAAAGACATCCACATGAAGAAAACACGAACGACCTTGATCACGTACGATACCAGAAACACCTGGGACATCAACACGTCAACCCATGACAACGTGCCCCGAATGTGCACGTCTACAATCCAATTCCCCTTCTTCTCAACCCAATCGATGAAATTACCAAACAACTTCATAACCATCTTCTCCTGCTTCTCGTCCAAACGCACGATCATTGCCCCGTTAGTGACATTCGTCGTAACCACCAGCGTGTTGTCCACATCCGATATGATCACCTGAATCACACTCTCATTGATGTAATCCACGATTTTGTCACGCGTTTCAAGGTACATCGTAACAAGTTTCCGACACAGATCGTCACCGATTTCAGGATTCTGTTGCATCTTCTCATCCCAATACATCACGTAAGCCAAGGCGTCTCGATGCTGCTCAAGAATGAAAGACGTGTTCTCCTCCATAAAAGTATTCAAGATATTCTGCAAGGTAGAAATGTACGACTTGTAAGCGGCAACCTTCATTTCACGGGCGGACTGCATATTCAAAAACATGTCCCATCATTCTTCGTCCTATCCAAAGAAGCCTGCTTGTCCAACCCACTCAAACGAGAAATGAGTTGGCCCTTGGCATTATCGATGCCACCGGAAATAAGCTTGTTTTCACTGATCTTCTCATAGAAACCACTCAACTGGTTCACGTACGTATCAAGGAATTCGTCGTCAATACGACGGTGCATCAACCCACCCGACTTCTTAATCCACGTCGGATTACGAGTACGAGAGGGAGTCTTCAACTTGTTGTACTCGTCAAAAATAGACTTGGGGCATCCGCAGAAGAACTCGTCGTCTCTTTGTAAGAACCGAGATCCTCAATCTTCAAACGATCCATAACCCCCTGCTTATTCTTCGCCACCTCTAAGAACTTCTTCAACTTAGAAACAACCTCATCAACATCGAGCAGAAGACCCACGTACTGCAAATCCTTCGTCGCCTCGAAAAATATACGTCAAGTCATCGATGTGCTGTTGGAGAACACCGATATTGTCCCCTCCAGTTTGTTTTATTCTGCCGATCAACAATATTAAGGAGCTCATCTTTCATCTTGTTCGTACCGTCTCGGACAAGGTTCGCAGTGGCGTCCAAAGGCTCCTTCACCAAGGACACAAACGTGTCGGGACTCAACAACTGATAGATATCCCCGCTTTCTTTATTGCTACCCCCCTTGCGTTCGGTAATGTCCCTGAGTTTGTAAGGCTTATCCGCATTTGCAAGCGCTGTTGCAAGTTCCTTGTTCGCTACTAACAGACTGGCCTTCAGATTGCGAACCTGACGCTGGTACTGGGTGAAAATAAATCATCGTCCATGACAATCTGGTCCGGCGCGGGGTGAAATCACGCGGATCTATGGAAATATCGTCTATACCACCGATCTTCTCCGTGATGTCATTCAGGATACCGATCATGTTTACTTTCATCCGGTTTTTCGAAGCATCCGATGTCGCTGGGGACACCCCACCCCACCCCACACTCCGGGGATTGGACATCGATACAAAACTAGAGTAGTTACTCTCAAATGAGTTGATCAACACCTCAACCTCCTTCAGTTTCTGCGCGCTATCGCGGATCTTCTTCACGGAGGCAGCTTTATCATCCAAGAAACCCTTCCACCGTGCCAGGACATCCGAGAAGACTGCCGCATTCGATGCTGAATAATCAACCAAAGCAGTCTTCGTCGCGTCCGGCAACATCGTCGTGCGCGGAATCCCCTCAATCGTGCGAATGAGGGTAGAGAGTCGGCTATAGACCTCCGCTGAGGAGGCAGACGAAACGGCTTTCAATGACTCGACGATAGCCACCACAAGCGAAGTCTTGCTCACAAGGTCGCAAATGGTCGTCGTTCTCTGCCCACCCACACCTGCTGCCACCGGAATCTGCGTCTTGGAACCATTAGAATACGGAGCAGATGGGGGATAAGAACTCTTAGCTTCGTTAAATGCTATTTTTGTATCCCCAACCCAGGGATCCAAAATCGGACGATTGCTCCCGAACGCGGGTGCAGAGGATGCCGTAGGAGGTTTTGACGGGTAGGGGGAGGCCGACATCGCACTTTACTTATTACTTGTACATCTCAAAAAAAAGGCAGTACCTTGACGATATTTTTTTGTAACATTTTGTACAAACAAATGGAGTCTTTCATTCTATTAAGCGATGTCGCGAATCAGGCTACATCGACGTCGAACATGGTGAACGATAGCCACCCGCCCATCAAGGGGGTGAGAGTGCTCTCCGGAACTTCCAACGCGCCGACGCTGGCCTTCTTGAACGATACGGACACAGGCATTTACAATGTCTCTACAAACAACATCGGTATCGTCACAGGCGGAGTGAAAAGGGTCACCGTGGATAGCGAAGGTTTGTCCGTGAACGGGACGCTGACGGTGGATAAGGACATCGTTGTCGCGTCAAACATTATGCCAACGACCTCGTCCACGCTGTACATAGGCAGTGCACTCAACCCGTTCAAGGAGGCGTGGATCGACACGATTCACATCTCCCAAAACACACTGTACCTCGGGGACACCCCCGTCCTGGGAACTGACAATGACTCCATCGCGATCAAGGCTGATGTGGACCAGAGCATTGTGATAAAGACGACGGGTCTCGGAAAATCCACGATAACATCCGTAAAGGGAGTCGAGATCACCACCTCTGGGCTCAACTCTGTAGTGGACCTTCTGGCCAGCGGGTCGGGTGGTCGCGTGGCCGTCGGAGCAACAGCGGAGGTCAACCTGAACGCCCCCAAACATGACGGTCCAAGGTAATCTAACTGTCAACGGCTCCCATTTCACCGTGAATGCGCAGACAGTTACCGTTCAAGACAACATCATGGTCCTGAACTCAGGTCAGGTGGGGAACGGTGTGTCGGCAGGGACCGCTGGCATTTCTGTGGACAGAGGTGACGAACCGGACTATCAGATCCTCTTTGACGAGTCAACGGACAAGTTCAAGATGGGCCCAATAGGATCCCTCGTACCAATAGCAACAGAGAACTTCGCGTCAGAGGCAAGCAACATCACCAACGGTGTTCTAGGTATTGCTAGAGGCGGCACTGGTGTCTCAACAGGACTCAGTGTTCTGGATGCGAACAACATATCCACAGGGATGTTGGGCGTGACAAGAGGCGGCACAGGGGTCACCCTTAGTACCGGAACCGGGAGCAACGTGTTGAGCAACAACGCAACGATGAGCAACCTGAACATTTTAGGAGGCATATACCAGAACGGAGTCCCATTTAAGGTAGGTGGGGGCTTCGATGACGGAACGGTTGCGTCTCCGTCAATAACATTCACTTCAGACTCAAACACCGGTATCTACAGAGTTGTAGAGGACAAAATCGGGATCAGCACCGGAGGCGTGTCGCGTATGAGTATTTTGAACGACGGAAAAGTAGGTGTAGGCACCGCTACTCCTACCTCAAGGTTTCATGTGGCGGGAGGGGACGCAATATTTGATGGAAACGTAGTAGCAAGTGGTGGTTTCGGCGAGGTGGGATGCAAGGTGAGCACCGTGAAGGTAAGTCTAAGCATAACTCAACCGCAGCACACGTCAAAGATTATTTTCGAGAATGCTCCATCATCTTTCAAGGCGATAATCACATCCGACAGACCTATATCAGGACACGAGTATGCTACATATGAGGAGTTTGAAGTGATCTGGAACGGACGTTCGGACACTACCCCACACATCTACAATCATAAGTATATAGTCAATAATAGAAATACTGTATTATTATGCAAAGCAAATTTCTTTTATGACTCTACAACTGGTGTATTCACGATAGAACACATACGCAATGATAATGCATCTGTAGATGTCAGAGCGATATTAATTGGCGCGGTGAACACACCAACTGCAAACGCCAATTCGAACACGCCTGCAGGCGTCCAAATCACCAAAGTTCAAGGGTTGTGTACAATTGGGGACAACACTGGAGCTAATGTCGGTATCGGCACCACTACTCCTGCCTCAAAGTTTCATGTGACAGGAGGAGACGCAAGATTCGATAGCAACATCGACGTCAATGGCGTCATCTACGGTTCGAATGCGGATTTCAATGGAACCGTAGCTGTCACCGGTTACCTGAAACCCAAGACAATATCATTAGATGTTTATGGATACGGACATAGCGGATTGAATTCCGACGGATATAACACTCAAGAAGTTGTCCATGTCGAAACTTTGAGTTTCTGTGGCTTCATAAACAACTTTGCAATCACGAACGGATGGGGTGGTTACCAAAACAATTGCGGCCTTACATGGAACACTTGGAATCGTGGAAACAATAGCTACCAAAGATATGACAATACCAAATTGGGATGGGCTATGATAAACGGTGGACATAATTTGGATTTTTTATGTTTGGGCGATGGATTCACCGGCTCAAACATCCCTGCAGGTGTACGTAATATGCCTTTACAAATTACCCCCAATGGGATCACCGTGAGGAACGCGCTCACATTTGATAATACAAATATTAACAACAAGGTAGTTTTGTGGAACACTGGCTCTACTGAACATCAATTCTATGGGTTCGGCATTAATGCCGGTACTCTTAGATATCAAGTCGATCAAATAGGAGCCGCTCATGTATTTTACGCCGGAACGTCATCAACCACATCCTCTGAGCTCGCTAGGATCAGAGGTAACGGGACTCTGGCAGTAATAGGCGAGGCGACAGCCGCCTCCTTCACCCCTTCTTCCGATGACCGCATCAAATCAGATGAAGTTTTCATCGAGGAAGCCACCTCCACTCTCAAAAAGCTCAGGCCGCAGACATACAACAAGTGGTCCGCAATGGACTACACAACCAACAGCAACGCATCTTTTACGAGAGAGTCGGGTCTGATAGCTCAGGAGATCTTTTACGATGCTCCTGAGCTGAGGCATCTGGTGACGATCCCCGAGGGCGCCGACAGCAACGCTCTGTACACTACTGCAATCACATCCTCCTCCGATCCATCCATCGATCCGGATTACAAGGATTGGGGTTCCAACATCGCGTTCTTGAACTACATTGGTCTCATCCCTTACCTGATAAAATCCATTCAAGAAAAAGATGCCGATCTCCAGATTGCGCATAGTAATATAGCAACTCTTGAGTCACGAATCACGGCAGCAGGATGGTAATAATGTACAATAAAATGGGATACCCCGCCCGCATCTTTATCTTAATAGTCAACGTTTGCTGCGGCTACGCCCCGATGTAGTATTGGTACTACGCTTGCTTTCCTGCACCCACCATCGCAGCGCATCACGCGCGGTTGACAGGTGCGCCGATGGGTCGCCGTAGTCCACCAGACGGAACGCCAATGCCAGCGCGCGCTCGCGCATGCGAACCGACAGAGCATCGTCGTAAATGCACACGAACGCCGTCAAGATCAGACCGATGTCGTACAGGTCAAAGGATTGCGCGTAACGATCAAGAATGTTGAGACGCATCTTCTTGTCGGTGACCTTGTCAAGCTTGAACAGTGGATTACCGCCGAGAATCGATCGCACCGCCAGGTTGAAGGACGTGTACGCGTGCGCTACCAATGCACGCATCGGAGGACACATCGCCAGTCGCTCCATGGGTTGACTGACGATCATGGTCATGAACACAAGCGAAGCGGCGTAATTCAGTCCACTGCAGAACCAAGCCATCGGAGAGGAGGTGTTGTTCACGAACCCAAACCGCGTATTGTCCACATATCTGGCAAGCATGTCAGCATGGTCGGCAGTCTTGCCCCTGTCGATCAGCCGGTAGCGGCCGTCCTTGGCACAGTAAATCATGTTGTCCAGCTTGACGTCGCCGTGGATGATCCCGGCACGGTGGATCACGTCAAAGTTCTCGAGGGTCTCACGGACGAGCTTGTCCATGTCTGCATCGGAGGAGATTATCTTGGATGCGGCGCTCATCAAGCACCTAAGAGAGAACACGTAAAAGCCGCTGTCACGAGACAGAATAGCTTTTCCGCCAAGATCAATACCGACCACATTGAGCGCTTAAATGGAATCGAAGAAAAGGTAGTCGCCTTCGCGAGACCGGACGCGCTCACGTTACGGAAAAGCAGCTCAGCTGTACGGATCTCCTCATTGAACGCAGTGGCGCTGTTTAGGTCCTTGCACACAAACTTGTCGGACACTTTTGTGTTTAACACATTTGAGCAAAATTGTTCCTTTTCCCCGGAGGTTGTCAATTTCACACGGGTGATTCCATTCTTGTTCTTCTCCAACACATACAGAATCCACGCCCGCCGGCTCTTGGTTTTCTTTACATCTGCCAGCGCAGACACGAGGATGTGCTTAAAGGTATCGGTATCGGTATCGGTAGCTTTGGATGGATTTGAGATTTCGATAGTCCGCGCGGTAACGCCGCGACCCAACTCACGTCCGCCTGTTTGGGGTTGAGCCATTCCTTTTTCAATACACTGAACATAAAATAAAAATGAAAAGTCTTGTCACCAATGGTGTCGCGAACACTGACTGACCACAGGTACACTCGGACAAGGGAATTATGTTACATAATATCCAAAGTCCTCCCAAAGTCATCTTGTATGTGTTTATCTTCTACACTTCTCTCGACACTGCGTTCTGTAAAGAACATGTCAGCTTGTAAAAAGTAATGGATCATGTGAATCCCAGTTATCTATTACTTTTTTTGTTGATTATCTTCTTGTACGTTGGTTGTGTGCACCGGTTGTGCATCGCTTCTTCTTCGACGTCCACGGACCAGTCCGTATCGATATCGTGAATCAGCTTTCCGAAGCGTATGCCGCATGAGGATGAAGGTTTCAACATGGGGATGAAAAACGGCATCGTCTCAAATCTTCGGTGCACCTTATCGGGGATCAATGTCAATTGACTCGGATGCCGAACGACTTTCTGTGTGTCCTTGAATATTATAATATTGTGATCAAACTTCTCAGGTGCGCACCGCACCAAGTCCCGCATCCTGCATGTCTGTACTATCGCGTCCTTGGGTATCAAGCCATCGCATATCGCGTTATTGACACACGATTGTGAAATGAAATGCCTCAGTGTGGGTCCCATCATGATCGCTTTTGTCGGGATGGACACAGTGTCCGCCACCTTGTGCGAGAACACGACTGTCGTGACTCCAGTGCGATGAGCGGTGGCGCCCTTGCTCTTCAGTTTATGTATCTGGAATAAATCAGGAAATAAATCATCATCATTGTTCGTGTATTTGTTCATAATTCTGTAATTCAAAAGTTCCATCACCTCGAAAAGAGATAACGCATACGTGATCTTTCCATCTGGACGATTGATGCTTATGCATACAGCAACGTTGGCCTCGTACAAACGCCTCGCAACATCAGTTTTGGTATCCGAAAAAACTTCTTGCACATTCAATTTGATTTTCGGGGTCTTCGTTGATTTTTTAGACGCGAATTTCCGCCGCTCATTCCTGATTATCTTCTGAAGTACTTGCATACCGTTATCAGAAAGAAAATAGGCAATATCAGAATTCACAACCCATTGAGATCTTTGACCGCATCTGCATACCAGAGTAAACGACGTCGTCAAGAATCACGATCACTACCGGCAGTGTGGGGATGTACACGATGTCTCTATTCTTATTGACGAAGTCCTGAAAGTACACAACGTGAATTCGTTTTCTGACATCGGACCAACAGTCAGGGGGGACGCGCGTCTGCATCATCTTCATGGTCCTGCAGATCATCCACGTGTCCGACTTGGCCTTATAGACCATCATTAGGAAAGAGAACTCGACGTCTGTCTCGCGGAGGATTTTTTCGGAAATGTCGTCCACCATTTTAATCCAACGCGCCTCGAACTCATCGAAGCCGACGAGCCGAGGACTCAGTAATTCCTGTGCGGCCTCGACCGCCACGCCCGCAGCCTCTCCAAGGTACTCGCGCATGACCGACGCGTAGGGAATCAGTGACAAGGATGCGCCGCGCACCATGTCGCCCCGCAAGTCCGAGTCACTTATACGGGATGACAATCGCTCCCAGGGGATGGATATCAACGGCATGTTTGTAACAATATGAAAATGTAATTATTTTACATTGTCCCAGTTTGCAGTGGGATTTAGCTGCGGTTAGCTGCGGACTCACATACACAATCATTCACTATACACTCGGACAAGGGAATTATGTATGTGTTCCTCTTGTATGTGTTTATCTTCCACACTTTGCTCGACACTGCGTTCTGTAAAGAACCTGTCAGCTTGTAATCAATTTTGCGTCCTACATTACGAGAGATTGGGTTAGGAATGTTCGAGAGAGCCTGTCTGCAGATCCAGATTATATCAAAACGTTTTCGGGGTACAATTGTGATGGAGCATGGGGTCATGTTGGTACATGAGGCTGACCAACATGATGACGTTGTAGAACTTGTAGATTATGAAGGGGATGAGGATGAGGAGAAGATTTTACAAAGAAACACCCAGTTCCGCTTACCTGAGGGGGAGTTTCCGTGTACAACCTGTAAAACACTCTGGTCATGATGAACACAAACGCAATATTCACAAAGGAGCAGTAGACGGTACCCCACGTCCCGCTACGCTTGAAGTTCCACCAAGATATGAGTGTCAGCGAAACAATCAGGGTAGTCGTAAGAAGTTTGCTCGTGGGAGTCTTGCAAGACATCCAGATCGCGCTCAATACGAACGCGGTCCACAGGATAGTCACGATGGCAGACGTATTCAGCCAGTTCCACTGAAGGTGTCCGTTGGAGTTCACTACGGTTGAGAAGTCGAATGGCGCATGAGAAAAAAGAAAATGAGGAACACCGTATACAAAGCCGAATAAATCAATGCGTTGCGTGCCCCATTAATGTAGAGTCCTGCTGCGATGGGTTGCAACATGATCAAAGCGAGCCCCATCGCCGAGAGAATCCTATTGACGGATGCGTTGCCAATGTATGTCCAAACGAAAAACTCCAGCAACTGCATGCTCGCGAACGACATGAAGAAAACAAACTCTCGCCAGTGACCGTACCCGCTGACGAGCGATATGATCGAGGCGGCGAGCGCAAATATGAACGTACACAAACTTATCTGCGCGTTCCAACACATTTTTGTAATATTATTTACAAATTGTAAGTAATCTAAACCAATAGATGATACTCTTCAATCTTCTGAGGAACCGCCTTGAGCACCTCGTGATGGACGTGCGCGACCCGTTTACTATTCTCGTGAACGGCGAAGACATATTCGATTACTACGACGAGGTCTTCGACGAGCTCGACGACATCCTAAAATTTTACAAAGATCAAGGGCTTACGATGCCACGCATACACATACGATCCGCACGAATGTGGCTTCCTTCGAGGGGACCGGATACCCCTGCTCGATTTGATACTGTCCCAGACGAAGTGCTCGAGTCATTTCACGATGGCCTCTCATACTCACGCTTAGTTTTCGACTTCACAGATCTGTTCGTTCGTACGAAAAATGCGCAAGCAAAACAATGGATTGGACCACCTACAGTCGGCGGAACAGTAAAATGAAACATATCAGATGGAAATAATCGAAACATGCATTTACTCGGACCGGGATCGCTCTTCTGCTCTCAATCGAAGGCTGCACTGCATGGAATTGATGGATATAGGTCTTGCAAATTTGTAATCGTTAGTGCTTAAATATTTGTAACTCAGATGGTCCGTACACATACCCTGCCCCCACAGGGAACCGTAATTGTGTAGTGATCACATCATTCGCATTTATGTACAACGTAATACTTGGTTGTACCCCGTATGCAATTGATGATGCTCTCATTTGGGAAGCATAATTGGTACTCATTATGCCGAGACGGAACTCATGTGTATCATGGTGTACCCATTTAATTAGTTTTTTTTCTGAAAATGTGTACAAACCAGCCTGCTTTATAGTGAAATTTGTTGAATTAGCAACATGAGACAAACTAGTATTATTTATCGCATTAGTTAAAATCCAATTTGTGAAGGTGGTATTAATCAAATAATCGTGTGCACTCGAGAAGTCGTATGATGATGATGATGAAGGGATGCGTGCTGCATCAAATGTACCTGTAGTGATTTGTGATGCGTCGAGAGCAGGGATACGAGCCTGATTCAATGTTCCACTGGATACGTTGGCAGCGTTCAAACAGGTCAGGTTAGTTCCTACTCCACTGATTCCAGAGGAGTTGATAGTGCACCGATTGACCCCCCCACAAGAGAATCCTATAGAGCCATTTGCTACCTTGTAAATTCCAGTGTTAGAGTCTCCGTTCCAAGAGTACCCTGGGGAAGCCGCTGTGTCTGCCCCGTTCACGAAAAGATTTACTCCAGTGTCAAACGTGACGTCGCCCTTGACGATAGTAGAAGGGAGCACAACCACTCCAGTTAGGGTAGGAATGGCGCTCAACACAACGCTTCCCGTCCCGGTGCTCGTTACAACACCCGTTCCACCTCTAACAACAGCTAATGTTCCACTGGATATATTGTTTGCGTTCAGGGCACTTAAGCCCGTACTGACTCCCGTGCCTCCTATAGCAATCGCTAATGTTCCACTGGATATATTGTTTGCGTTCAAGGCACCTAAGCCAGTACTGACTCCGGTGCCTCCTCTAGAAACCGCTAATGTTCCACTGGATATGTTGGCAGCATTTAAACTGGTTATATTAGCTCCGCTACCCACTATCCCAGTGTTGTTTATAGTAGCTTTATTGACCCCACCTACAGCAAACCCTATTGAATCTGCCGCAACACGATACATTCCCGTATTTGCATCAGTATCCCAAGAGTACCCTGGAGCAGTCACGGAATCGTTAGGGTTTACAAATAGATTAACTCCGGTTCCGAAGGTCATGTTACCAATGATCGTCGAAGTCCCAGAAGTTGAAAGAGATGCAAAGTTAGTTGTTCATGTAAACGTTGGAGAAATACTCAAAACAACGCTCCCTGTTCCGGTACTGACGGAGACCCCCGTTCCTCCTCTAGCAACCGCTAATGTTCCACTGGATATGTTGGCATCATTTAAACTGGTTATATTAGCTCCTCTACCCACTATCCCAGTGTTGTTTATAGTAGCTTTATTGACCCCACCTACAGCAAACCCTATTGAATCTGCCACAACACGATACATTCCCGTATTTGCATCAGTATCCCAAGAGTACCCTGGAGCAGTCACGGAATCGTTAGGGTTTACAAATAGATTAACTCCGGTTCCGAAGGTCATGTTACCATTGATCGTCGAAGTCCCAGAAGTTGAAAGAGATGCAAAGTTAGTTGTTCCTGTAAACGTTGGAGAAATACTCAAAACAACGCTCCCTGTTCCGGTACTGACGGAGACCCCCGTTCCTCCTCTTACAACCTCTAATGTTCCACTGGATATGTTGTTTGCGTTCAATGCGGTAAGTCCACTACCGTTACCGCTGATCATTCCTCCTATGGTCGTCAAGTTGCTCATCATAGCATTATCGCTGAGCACGTTTCCCCCCGTTCCGACCTGACGGAGACCCCCGTTCCTCCTCTTACAACCGCTAATGTTCCACTTGATATGTTGGCAGCATTTAAATTGGTTATATTAGCTCCTCTACCCACTATCCCAGTGTTGTTTATAGTAGCTTTATTGACCCCACCTACAGCAAACCCTATTGAATCTGCCGCAACACGATACATTCCCGTATTTGCATCAGTATCCCAAGAGTACCCTGGAGCAGTCATGGAATCGTTAGGGTTTACAAATAGATTAACTCCGGTTCCGAAGGTCATGTTACCATTGATCGTCGAAGTCTCAGAAGTTGAAAGAGATGCAAAGTTAGTTGTTCCTGTAAACGTTGGAGAAGTACTCAAAACAACGCTCCCTTTCCCGGTACTGACGGAGACCCCCGTTCCTCCTCTTACAACCTCTATTGTTCCACTGGATATGTTGTTTGCGTTCAATGCGGTAAGTCCACTACCGTTACCGCTGATCATTCCTCCTATGGTCGTCAAGTTGCTCATCATAGCATTATCGCTGAGCACGTTTCCCCTCGTTCCGGTACTGACGGAGACTCCCGTTCCTCCTCTTACAACCGCTAATGTTCCACTGGATATGTTGGCAGCATTTAAACTGGTTATATTAGCTCCGCTACCCACTATCCCAGTGTTGTTTATAGTAGCTTTATTGACCCCACCTACAGCAAACCCTATTGAATCTGCCGCAACACGATACATTCCTGTATTTGCATCAGTATCCCAAGAGTACCCTGGAGCAGTCATGGAATCGTTAGGGTTTACAAATAGATTAACTCCGGTTCCGAAGGTCATGTTACTATTGATCGTCAAAGTCCCAGAAGTTGAAAGAGATGCAAAGTTAGTTGTTCCCGTAAACGTTGGAGAAGTACTCAAAACAACGCTCCCTGTTCCGGTACTGACGGAGACCCCCGTTCCTCCTCTTACAACCTCTAATGTTCCACTGGATATGTTGTTTGCGTTCAATGCGGTAAGTCCACTACCGTTACCGCTGATCATTCCTCCTATGGTCGTCAAGTTGCTCATCATAGCATTATCGCTGAGCACGTTTCCCCCCGTTCCGGTACTGACGGAGACCCCCGTTACTCCTCTTACAACCGCTAATGTTCCACTGGATATGTTTGCAGCATTTAAGCTGGTTATATTAGCTCCGCTACCCACTATCCCAGTGTTGTTTATAGTAGCTTTATTGACCCCACCTACAGCAAACCCTATTGAATCTGTCGCAACACGATACACTCCCGTATTTGCATCAGTATCCCAAGAGTACCCTGGAGCAGTCACGGAATCGTTAGAATTTACAAATAGATTGACTCCGGTTCCGAAGGTCATGTTACCATTTATCTTCGAAGTCCCAGAAGTTGAAAGAGATGCAAAGTTAGTTGTTCCTGTAAACGTTGGAGAAATACTCAAAACAACACTACCTGTTCCGGTACTGACGGAGACACCCGTTCCTCCTCTAGCAACCTCTAATGTTCCACTGGATATATTGTTTGCGTTTCGTGCAAATGTCTTGGTCGCTATGGGTGTAAGGGAGCCTTGCGGACATATTACGAACGCATTGTCAGACTCCCTAAAAAGAAGCTGATATTCGGGAGCATCTCCCCTATCTATAGAAAATCCTGCCTCACCCTTCGAGACACCTGATCCTATCTCACCTGAGTTAAGTACAATTATATTGTCCTCAACCGTCACCGTCTGCGTGTTCACCGTTAATTGTGTGCCTTCTACAGTCAGGTCACCTTTTACGATCATGTTACATGATATCGTCGTAATAAGTGCTGTCATCACAATTTCCCTTTCCGCTCCCAAATTCACGGTGCCACCTGCTCCGCTAGACTGGATGTTAACTCTCCCTATAGGTCCTGATAAACGCATCGTGACACCCCCTTCCGACACTACATTGACTCCCTTGGCGGACACCAGTGATGTCTCCCCATCGCCGGTGGTCGTTAGCGTGATGCCTTGCCCCGGGTCAGCGCGGATGGACACGGCATCATTATCAGCGCAAAGCACTGGTGTGTCCCCGATGTAGAGAGTGTTCAACGAGATGTGGAGCTCGTCGATCCACGCCTCTTTAAAGTGCATGGTCGATGTCCCGAGGTACTGCGTCGCGTTCGTCATCGGGACTATGTTCGATGACACCACGAGATCCCCCATCAATGATACTATTGTGTCTGACACACGCACCATCTCTGTCCCTCCTGCGACCACACATAGTGTTCTAGCCACTGGATTGAACAGACCTGTGTCCGGAGCGTTGGAAAAGGAGATGGTCGGGGACCCCGAAGAGCCTGACTTCGCGAGGATGCCTGGTATGTACGGCTTTGCGGATTCAAATATTGGTATGTAGGGATACGAAGGTGTCACGATATTTGACATACTAGCACCTCCATAATGAATTGATGATGTATCCGATAATTGAATCATCTGTACCACTTACATTTGTTCTTAAATTAAGTGTTGCAAGAATCATTTAGGGAAATCCACAAACACTTAAAACAATTTTCAAGGAGCGGCACGGCGACCTACGCCGCCTGCACCAAACCTGACGGAGCAAGGGCGGAAGGAACTCGAAATCAAGCGCCGACTGTTAATGGGCGTTCCTGCTTCCGAACGGATTTCCAATCTTACAATCACTTTTGGGGGGTCTTTTGATGCTTTTCAAATGCAATCTTACGATAAAAAACGTAAGATTGTAGTCAATTTTGACAAAATATGCTTGAAATGAGCTTGAAAGACGGAGAAACGTACAGATTGCGAATGTTACAACGTTGAAATGCCATATTTTGTAACAAAAGGTGTTAACATCAATTCGTGTCTTACAATTATAATTGTAAGAAATAAAGGGAAAGCGGACGGTTATAAGGCGGCAGGCAGAATTCAGCTTTTACATCTTACAATAAAAATCGATAGTATAATTCATTTAATTTTTCTAATTTAGTAAAAAACGGCTATGTGTCAAACATCTTACTCCTCCTCCTCCCCCCCCTCCTCGTCCTCCTCTTCCTCCTCCTTCTCCTCCTCCATGTCCCCATCCCCATCTTCCTCCTCCTCCATCTCCTCCTCCTCAGCAATGTCTGCATTGTCTCCATCCGATTGCACAGCCTCTGCCCTGGTGTCCTTCTCAATGGATTGACAAGCTAGGAGCATGCTTGTGTGGTACTTTCTCTGGATCTTCATACCCTTGGTGGGTTCGCAGCTAAATTGAAATGCATCAATGGGAATATCGCCCGTCCATGTTGCTTTTCTCCTAACCCCCACGGTAATAGGCACAAGCTTGTGGTCCATCCAATCTTCTGGCCAAGTTGGGTATTGTGTTTCAGTGTACACCAACTTCTGAGCCCCAGAGTACAAGGGCTTTAAATACACACATTCCACTTCTCCATTCACTGGTAGTGATTTGACCTCCACCACGTCCCATCCTCTCAATCCGCTAGAGTCATTCGTTTGTACCTTGACCACAGCGACATGACCAACAACTAAATCAGTAGTGGGCTCGTAGGCTATTCTTCTATCCGGCTTCGTCCCTTGTGAAGAATATAAGTACAACACATCCTCCTCCTCTGGCCTTTCCATATTAGTCTCCAAAGTGTGTGCAACCTTCATAGTCTTGGCAATCTCGTTACTTGCAGGTAAAAGGTCTGACACATCCATGGACAAGTCATCCAATGCTGCTATCAAGCGCTTGGCCATTGATTTCTCAGACTGTGTCAGAACACGACTGGTTGCTGACAACTCCGATGGGAAGTCGACAAAATGTTGGTCTTTCGGGTACTCCCCAGTCACAGCATCATCTGGTTGAGTGCTCCAATAACTCTTCTCAACTTTGAAGAAATCAGTCCACCACTTATTGCTGGCTTCCCAAGTTTCACGAAGCATCTCGGCAATATGTTTGAAGGACTGGGCATGGGATGGGCCATCGGCTGCTGGTTCATCCATCGGCTGCTGGTCATCGGCTGCTGGTTCTAGAACTAGAAGGTCCTCCGCTGCGTGTCGTACACGGACATCAGCTACGGGTCCTGCACGGTCGTCACCGGCGGTTTGTACAGGACCATCGGCCATGTGGCCTGCAAGGACGTCACCTCCGGGCTTCTCGTTATGAATAGTCTTCCAGACAGCCGCCCAGTTTGCCTCGATATTCTCGAGCTCTTCAATCTTGATCTTGGGGGCTTCCTTAAATACTGTTATGGAGTCCACCAGTGGGAAGCCTTGGAGGACGTAAATAGGTTCAGCGTCATTGTCCCACTGTTCTCTCCAAGATCCTGACTCGTCATACTCTTTGTAATAGACCCCTGCAATTGTTGGTGTGCAAACATGTATTGTATATTAGTGAATCATTTAGGACACCCATATTCCTCCCGACTATACTCGGGAGCATCCCTTGGATAATACATCCTAGGTCCTAGGTACAACTTCCTTTGTATCATTTAGTTTCTATTGAAGACTGTACATGTAAATCAATGAGGACATGGCACACCCATATTCCTCCCGAGCATAATCGGGAGCATTGTGCAGACAGTACATACACGCACGGTAGCATTTAATTTGTAAATATCAGTATATCAAGTATTCTTACCGACTCTCCCGTTGGGACCTTTCGTTATCTTGAATGCGTGTAAACGGCGATTAACTCCTTTGACGGTGCTAGTGCCATGTCCGAACAACTTGTAAACGTTGTCTAGGAGGACAGCGGAGAAGTCCCCTATAGAGGTCACGACGTCTTGCCTTGTGTAAGGGCCCATTCTCTTGAATAAGTTACCAACAATGCCCATCAGATGGTCCAGGGTGTTCACTTCCATGTTCTTTAACCCTTGCAAGATCACAGAGTACTTTTGGTCAAGATTGCTATGTGTGTGTCCGGGAGGGAGGAAATGGACGTACACCTCCTCAAACCAGTTCATCTCAACCAGCAAGGACAAGTATGCGAACATGAAAGCGTTCTTGTTTTCCTTTGCCGCGTTGTCCATTTGCAAGAAGCAATACGGTGGAAGCTGCCCCTCTTCTTCAAGGACCCGGTTGAAGAAATGTTGGAAGCATGATATAGTCAGATTGATGGACTGCGAGTAGAATGGCAAAGCCCAATAACCAATGAAGCCTCTTCCCTGGGAGAATAATCCTGAGTTAACATAGAAGGAAACATGAAGTCAGAATATTAGCATTATTGTGTTAAGTAATCATTTCAAGTTTTAAATACTGTGTATGCTCCGGATTATGATCGGGAGGACATGTCCTACGTGCGCTGTATTTGTACTCACACATGATGCGTGTCTTTAGAAGATCACCTCCTGCAGTCTTCTTTGTATGTGAGAAGTGGCGTGACTGAGGAAGATTAGTCTTCTTGTTGTCCATTGCATCAGCGGATACGTGCAAGAAGAGCTTCGGATACTGTTCAGACAGTTTTTCACAGATGTCATACCTACGCCTTGACTGGTTTTAGGATTGCTTCCCCCCTACTTTTCTTCTCCACGGGAATATTTGTCTGGCTTACTCCTTATAACTTGTGTTGTGGAATCCCAGGAATTCTGGGTACCAGAATACCAGGGATTGGGGGGAATGTTATGATACAGCCTATAGCTGTATCAGTAACGGTGCGGGGCTTAGGTCCGACACCCACTCTAGCAGCTGGTGACCAGGCATCTGCCTGGCAGCTAGCAGTGTAGTAGGTGACTTCAAGCGAATAGGGTCGTTGGGTTTGTCAATGCACCCGATTATGATCGGGAGAATTGCGTGTATTCCGAGTTTAGTTTTCTCAATCATTCGCTCGTTGGGTTTGACAATGCTCCCGATTATGATCAGAGGACTGTGGGTATTCTGAGTTTGGTTTTTCTCAATCATTCGCTCGTTGGGTTTGACAATGCTCCCGATTATGATCAAGAGGACTGTGGGTATTCTGAGTTTGGTTTTTCTCAATCATTCGTTCGTTGGGTTTGACAATGCTCCCGATTATGATAGGGAGGACTATGGGTATGCCGAGTACAAAAAAAAAAAAAAAAAAAAAATCGAGTACATGTTTTCTGAATCATTCGCTCGTTGGGTTTGACAATGCTCCCGATTATGATCGGGAGGAATGTGTGTATTCCGAATTTGGTTTTCTCAATCATTCGCTCGTTGAGTTTGACAATGCTCCCGATTATGATCGGGAGGACTCTTTGTATTCCGAATTTGGTTTTCTCAATCATTCGCTCGTTGGGTTTGTCAATGCTCCCGATTATGATCGGGAGGACCGTGGGTATTCTGAGTTTTGTTTTTCTCAATCATTCGTTCGTTGGGTTTGACAATGCTCCCGATTATGATGAGGAGGACTATGGGTATTCTGAGTTTGGTTTTTCTCTATATCTGAATCTGATTATGAATCTGAATCTGAATCTCAATCATTTGCTTTACCAACCTATTTGTCTTTCGCAGGGTCTACAATGACAGTACCGTGGAAGTAAAACTCCAATCGGACGGGAAGGATTTGGGATGCAGCGTCATGGACGAATGGACCAAGGAGCGCCAAGTGCCAATGAACATCGAAGTCGTTGTTGGTGGACCAGACTTCTATGTTATGGCTACGCACGCTCACTGGTTGAGGTTTCGCGGCGAATGCAGGCATATGTGCGGAGCAGATGCATTCTGGTCGATACTCACCCTTGCAGAAGTCAAGACAGCCCAGTTGCTTGAAGTCACTAGCATTCGGAGGCCCATGTTAAGAGCCCTATCATGGATACCAGTTCACATTCAGGCTCTTGGGTTGGTAGTTGACAATGCGCAGCAAGCCTGTCAGGGTCGGCGAGGGCGAATTTATCGCCGACAAAGAGCTTGAGGAAACTAGGGCGTGGGTTGAGACATGCGAAGGAAAGCTCATGAGCGATTTCGAGGAGTTTGGTCCTAGCGACAGGAGGACGTCACCTCGATGTACACCAAAAGGGCCTTCACCTGACGCCGGTAAGAGAGCAATCGAACGGACTGTACTGCTGCACCGTGGCTCAGGTTAAATTTTCAAATCTGACAGGTACATTTCGAATGTTACGTACGCGGTGGGATGTACACCGTTCAAAACAACCATTGTGTGCTGACCGCACTTGCCGCTTTCAATTTCGATAGGATATTGCGTAACTTCTGCACTCTTTACATTTCCTACAGCCTCCGCGAAGAAGTCAGGAAAGGCGCGACGAGGTCAGCTTCCTACAATCAACGAAGAGGACATATCGCCGACAACTTTGTAAGGTCATCGTATTCAAATTGGTATCTCCTTATAGCCCAGCTCCTGGCATGGGCCTCCGAATGCTAGTGACTTCAAGCAACTGGGCTGTCTTGACTTCCGCAAGGGTGAGTGTCGACCAGAATGCTCCGCACATATGCCTGCATTCGCCGTGAAACCTCAACCAGTGAGCGTGCGTAGCCGTAACATAGAAGTCTGGTTCACCAACAACGACTTCGATGTTCATTGGCACTTGGCGCTCCTTGGTCCATTCGTCCATGACGCCGCATCCCAAATCCTTCCCGTCCGATTGGAGTTTAACTTCCACTGTACTGTCATTGTAGACCCTGCGGAAGACAAATAGGTTGGTAAAGCAAATGATTGAGATTCAGATTCAGATTCAAAATCAGATTCAGATATAGAGAAAAACCAAACTCAGAATACCCATAGTCCTCCCGATCATAATCGGGAGCATTGTCAAACCCAACGAGCAAATGATTGAGAAAACCAAATTCGGAATACACACATTCCTCCCGATCATAATCGGGAGCATTGACACACCCAACGAGCGAATGATTGAGAAAACAAAACTCGGAATACACACAGTCCTCCCAATCATAATCGGGAGCACTGACAAACCCATCGAGCGAATGATTCAGAAAACATGTGCTCGGCATACCCATAGTCCTCCCGATCATAATCGGGAGCATTGTCAAACCCAACGAGCGAATGATTGAGAAAACCAAATTCGGAATACACACAGTCCTCCCGATCATAATCGGGAGCACTGACAAACCCATCGTGCGAATGATTCAGAAAACATGTACTCGGCATTTTTTTTTTTTTTTTTTTTACTCGGCATACCCATAGTCCTCCCGATCATAATCGGGAGCATTGTCAGACCCAACGAACGAATGATTGATAATAACCAAACTCAGAATACCCACAGTCCTCCCGATCATAATCGGGAGCATTGTCAAACCCAACGAGCGAATGATTCAGAAAACATATAAACGGCATTTTTTTTTTTTTTTTTTTTTTGTACTCGGCATACCCATAGTCCTCCCGATCATAATCGGGAGCATTGTCAAACCCAACGAGCAAATGATTAAGAAAACCAAATTCGGAATATACACAGTCCTCCCGATCATAATCGGGAGCACTGACAAACCCAACAAGCGAATGATTCAGAAAACATGTACTCGGCATTTTTTTTTTTTTTTTTGTACTGGGCATACCCATAGTCCTCCCTATCATAATCGGGAGCATTGTCATTCCTAACGAGCGAATGATTGAGAAAAACCAAACTCAGAATAACCACAGTCCTCCCGATCATAATCGGGAGCATTGACAAACCCAACGAGCGAATGATTGAGAAAACCAAATTCGGAATACACAGAGTCCTCCCGATCATAATCGGGAGCACTTACAAACCTAACGAGCGAATGATTCAGAAAACATGTACTCGGCATTTTTTTTTTTTTTTTTTTGACTCGGCATACCCAAAGTCTTCCCTATCGTAATCGGGAGCATTGTCAAACCCAACGAACGAATGATTTAGAAAAGCCAAACTCAGAATACCCACAGTCCTCCCGATCATAATCAGGAGCATTGACAAACCCAACGAGCGAATGATTGAGAAAACCAAATTCGGAATACACAGAGTCCTCCCGATCATAATTGGGAGCATTGTCAAACCCAACGAGCAAATGATTGAGAAAACTAAATTCGGAATACACACAGTCCTCCCGATCATAATCGGGAGCACTGACAAACCTAACGAGCGAATGATTCAGAAAACATGTACTCGGCATTTTTTTTTCTTCTTTTTTTTTGTACTCGGCATACCCTTAGTCCTCCCTATCATAATCAGGATCATTGTCAAACCCAACGAACGAATGATTGACAAAAATCAAACTCAGAATACCCACAGTCCTGTTGATTATAATCGGGAGCATTGTCAAACCCAACGAGCGAATGATTGAGAAAAACCAAACTCAGAATACCCACAGTCCTCCCGATCATAATCGGGAGCATTGTCAAACCCAACGCGCGAATGATTGAGAAAACCAAACTCGGAATACACACAGTCCTCCCGATCATAAAAAATCAATCCTAAAACCTGTCAAAGAAAACTTGATCCACCGAATGCCTAGACGGAACTGGCAAAAGGGCTAAATTCTTCTGGGCTGTGACATTTCATCAGTCATGCTATGCAAGTCAAGCAGGCCTCAACTACACATCTTTGCTTTACCTATTGCAGTACTGGGCCACTAAAACAAACCTAGTAATTAGGTAGGTGGCCGAGGTGGGCAAGAACACAGTAAAATAGAAGAACTGCAGGTGTACATGATCCATATGTCAGTGTCATGTAAAGTACCAATCACAACATAAACACCCAACCACACTCCCGGCAAAGATTAACCAATAAACGAGGCAACCTGTTGGCAAGCAGTAACTTGGTCAACACAGGCACAAGGCAGCTAAGTATGGGCTACAATTGCAGTCTACCACTACAATGCAATTCATAACCAAACCAGACGCTATGGAAATCTTGGAACGGTAGCTAAGGATGCATGCCATATGGGTATGCAGTACTGTCCGCCATTACTCTGACGCAGGTGCAAGCGGGTAACCATCATGCAGGTAGGCAGGCCTCAGGAAGGTGCAGGCGGGTGCAGAGCTGTTCGCCAGTACTCCGGCGCAGGTGCTGGCCCGGCGCATGTCCTGGTCTGGTCTGGCAGGTGCAGGCGGGTAACCGCCATGCAGGTAGGCAGACCTATCCAGTGCTCCGAGCGCCAGTGCTCCTGGCTATCTGCCCAGCATCCACCAGAGAAGGTGCTAGGCAGGATAGTGACAGTGAAATGCATTGCGCAAAGGGTGCGAGAATTAGAAGCAACTCGGGGGTTATTCACAACCACCCGGTGCTAATGCAGATGCGCAGCAAGGCGATGCAGAAAGCGAAAGGCAAAGCAGCAGATCATGAGAACAGAGCTGAAGTGAATTCCCATAGCAGTGAAATGCATTGCGCAAAAGGTACGAGAATTAGGTGCAACTCGGGACCATGCAGGGCCACCCGGTGCTAATGCGGATGCGCAGCAAAGCAATGCAGGATGCAAAAGGCAATTTGCGCAAGGCATGAAAGGAGGTGAAAGCGCAAGGCATGAAAAGAGGTGAAAGCGCAAGGCATGAAGCAAAGCCTTACCGACTTATCAAAACAATCTTTCATGCATGCGCAGCAAGGGGGGGCCCGGCAAGGGGGGTCAATCAATGCACATCAAGGGGTCATGCAAAGGGGTCAAGCTGCCAGGTCATGCAAAGGGGTCAAGCTGCCAGAGAAGGTGCTGGGCATGGCAATCAATGCACAGCAAGGAGTCATGCAAAGGGGTCAAGCTGCCAATCCATTGAGAAGGACACCAAGGCAGAGGCTGTGCAATCGGATGGAGACAATGTAGACATTGCTAAGGAGGAGGAGATGGAGGAGGAGGAAGATGGGGATGGGGGCATGGAGGAGGAGATTCTAGTGCAGCGATTGTACAGGCGCTGTTGTTACCCAACAAGTTAGCATTGGCCCTCTTTCTACAACGTGATAGCCTGTCATAAGTACTAAGTTGTACTTTCGAACTGTTGAGTTGTGAGTTGTGAGATAAATAATTATGAGCAATGCGTTCAAGACTTTGTAAACAGCTTTCACCTTCCTCTTGACTGTCCTCTACAATTGATTTTGTATTGGAATACTTCGAAGGAACTTTCTCTCTCTCCAAACGAGCAAATCAATGTTACAATTGAAATTGAAGGGAATAGTCTCTTTCTCCGGAATGCAACAAAACAATCTTACATAATAAATTGTAAGATATTTTCGTAAAATACACCAAAAAAGCAAAATCAATCAATTTGCGAAAACGATCTTACAAAATAAATTGTAAGATATTTTCGTAAAATACACCAAAAAAGCAAAACCAATTAATTTGCGAAAACGATCTTACAATATTTATCGTAAGATTTCAGTAAAATAAAAAATCCGTTCGGAAGCAGGAACGCCCATTTGTTCCCATTGACAATAATAATCGGGGGCGAAGCACAGATCTGATCAAAGATATGCGAGGGTGCGCTCGCAAATGGAGATTTGGTACCGATAAACGGGGGTGTACTATATGTACTAGTATAATTATCGGTAGCCGATGGTGGTGGAAACGTCTCAGGAACGTCTCTTGTTGGGTGACGATGGGCGGCGCGCAAAGACATGATGCGGTCAGGAAGAGGACGAGGGGGCGCAGAACTTCGCGGAATGCGACCACGCCCTCGTCCACGTCCACTACCACCATTTGCTCGCGAATCCGCAAAGGTGGTGTCGTCACTCACAGCCTCCTGCTCCGGAGAACCTTCTTCAGGAACACTCGCCTTCTCCTCAGCAGCACCCGCCTCCTCCTGCTCCGGAGAACTTTCTTCAGGAACACTCGCCTTCTCCTCAGCAGCACCCGCCTCCTCCTGCTCCGGAGAACTTTCTTCAAGAACACTTGCCTTCTCCTCAGCAGCACCCGCCTCCTCCTGCTCCGGAGAACCTTCTTCAAGAACACTTGCCTTCTCCTCAGTAGCACTCGCCTCCTCCTGCTCCGGAGAACCTTCTTCAGGAACATTCGCCTTCTCCTTAGTATCACCCGCCTTCTCCTCAGTAGCACCCGCCTCCTCCTTATCCGGAGAACCTTCTTCCGGAGCACCCGCATTTCCCTCAGTAGCACCCGCCTCCTCCTGCTCCGGAGAACCTTCTTCAGGAACACTCGCCTTCTCCTTAGTATCACCCGCCTTCTCCTCAGTAGCACCCGCCTCCTCCTTCTCCGGAGAACCTTCTTCAAGAACACTTGCCTTCTGCTCAGTAGCATTCGCCTCCTCCTCCTGAGACGCTCCTTCTTCCGGAGCACCCGCCTCCCCCTCCGGAGAACATTCTTCAATACTCCCCCCAGCCTCATCCGGAGAAGACGGATCTTCTATAGGAGCACTCGCCTCCTCTTTCCTAGACGAATCTTCTTCAAGAGCACTCGCCTTCTCCTCATGAGAACCTTCTTTGGGAGCACTTACCACCTTGGTGGTAGCACTATGTAGTGGTTCAACATTGTTATGGGTGGCCATATGCTTAAGGGACGCTAGAGAAATGGTCGGCATTGTGTTATGTTGCGAGTATATCATTGGGGGCGATTCTTTTTTTTGCGAATCGCACATCCGACTTTGCAACATTCCTGCATCTCGCGCAGAGTACGCATCGCCTCGCAGTACCGGGAATGAACAGTACGGAACACATCCATCGGGTGAGAGTCAGGTGGAAACATCCCGACTTGAGCAGGTGCGTCCAGACAATCGCCCACAAGGATGATGGGTCTGCTATAATCTACGTCCACCGCGTGACAAGCATGGAAAAAAATCGTGGAAATCCAGGTCAAACACGATTTCCCTTTCATTTCCGCGAGTCATGTAACACACCCTCAAGGACTCGTCATGGCGATAAGTGGCGCTAAGAGCCCGGGCGACCGACCGATGGAGTACATGACGTCGCCTTCCTTTACCGCCTGTAACTTCGAAAGGCATTGGTCGATGAACTCGGGAGTGCACCGGTACACCTTGTCGGCGCTGTCGTCGTACATGTCAAAGTGCTCAGGGTACACTCTGTGTACCAGCTTGTTGATCTGAATGTAATCGTCTCGCAACCGGATCCGAGTTGCAATGTGTCGTGAGTACTCAGTGTCTTCGATCATCGCATTCTTCACCTTCACTGCGGCATCTCGAAACTTGTTCACTATGCTGACTTTCTTGCTCATCGTACCGTTGATGTTGTACTTTTCGCTTACAAATCGGAGATAGTTGAGGTCCCATCTAAGGAACGCTGGCATCTCGTCGAAGTATGGCTTCAGCTCCTCAGGGGGGGATATTTCTACAGAAGACATGCGGTTGCCGTTATGCACGCGAAGATTCTTGCGACGGTTGTCCAAAGGGATGCGGTTGATGTGGTCCACTGTCACCCCCCCGGCGTCGTGGATCATCGCGTGAATGTGCCCAACATTGCATTTAGCGTATCCATTGGTGGATATTGTGAGCTCGTTCCCGAAGACAGCTGGGTCGTAACCGTCCATCAAAACCATGAATGTCTTGCTCTCCTCACCCTTGCGAACAGAAAGCGCGGCGAATGTTTCTCCGGAATACGAGTAGAGTAAATGGACACCGAACATGCGACCATGTCTAAAATCACAGGTGATGAGGAAAACCATCTTGATTGAATAATCCAATCCACAATGAGAAATGACGATGATATTTATACTCTTATTCACGGAAATCTGGACGTGTGCAAGAACATCGAACAAACACGCGGTATGCCTTAAGCGGAGCCGCGTGCAAGAACATCGGTAGCGGGAAAGAACTCAAGTGGGTCGAATGCGTATCGAGCCGAACGGCGGATGCCCTCGACGGACGGGCGAACATACAATGGGTGTTCCTGCCTCCTGGCGGATTTTGACTCGTTGATAAACATGGTCTGGAGCGGAATTGTGATTCCTCGGTGCTGATATCTCAGGCTAGAGAGTCGTTCCGGAGGCTCTAAATTCTGAGTAGAAAGTTCCCTGGCGTCGGGAGGTTTCCGCCTGACTCTCTCCCGATTGACGTGTTCCGTACCGTTCATTCTCGGTACCAACTTTGAAACCATGAGGGACCTTACGCTTGAGCAGGTTCGTCCAGACATACGCCCTCAACACGATCTTCGAATCGCCCACCCGGATGATGGGGCTGCCAGAATCCACGTCCACGGCGCGACAGGACTTAAAGTGGTCTAGGAAATCCATGTCAAACACGATTTCCTTTTCATCGTAATCTCCGCGTTTCATGTAACAAACCCTCGAAGACTCGTCAGTGCGATAAGTGGTGCTCAGAGCCAGGGGACCGTGCATGACATCGCCGTAATTTACAGCCGGTAACTTCGAAAGACATTGGTCGATGAACTCTGGAGTGTACCGGTACACCTTGTCAGCGCTGTTGTCGTACATATCAAAGTGCTCAGGGTACTGTGAGTGTACAAGCTTGTTGATCTGAATGTAATCGTCACGCAACTGGTTCAACGTTACAAGGTGTCTTGAGTACTCAATGTCTTCGATGATCGCCGTCTTCAGCTTCACTGCGGCATCTCGAAACTTGTTCACGATGCTGACTTTCTCACTCCGCGTACCGTTGATGTTGTACTTGTCGCTTACAAAACGGAGATAGTTGCGGTCCCATCGAAGGAACGCCGGCATCTCGTCGAAGTATGGCTTCAGCTCCTCCGGGGGGTCTATTTCTGCAAACGTCATACGGTTTCCGTTCTGCACGCTAATCGATGCTACACGCAGGTTTTTGCGACGGTTGTCCAACGGGATGCGGTTGATGTGGTCCACCGTCAAACCACCGGCGTCGAGGATCATCGCATTAATGTGTCCAGCATTGCATCTCGCGTATCCATTTGTGGATATGATGACCTTGTCCCCGAAGACAGCTGGGTTGTAAACATCCGTCAAAACCATGAACGTATTTGCGGTCTTGCTCTGCGCACCCTTGGGAATAGAAAGCGCGACTAAGGTTTCTCCGGAATGCGAGAAGAGTAAATTGACACCAAACATGCGACCATGTCGAAAATCACCGGTGATAGTAAAAACCATCCGAATTCAGGACAGTTATAATAATCAGCTTGACACCACCACGGAATTCCGGGTGGATCCTGAGAAAGTTGTAGTATATTAATTTGTTTGGATTTACCAACACATACCCGTTATGATACTAACCCATAATGATACTGAGAATGTTGTAGTATATTAAATTGTTTGCCCGAACAACCCATGCCAGTTATGATGCGAAGGCTAGCCCACCCATACCACTCATTATGCGAAGTACATTGTAATTGACAGCATAGATCCTTACCTTGACTGACCTTGGTGATCCGTTGTGGTTGACTGCGTTTGTGGTTAGGTTGATTGTTAGGTTGGCGTTATCAATTCTAGACATGTTGCAAGATCCTGATGGCTGGTGTTCCTCTGGCTTGAGCGCGAATGAGTATACATTGATTCCCTTAGATGGTACGTTTTCGTGGTGCTGGTACGTCTGCACCAGGTTCCAGTACTCTCCGTCCCTCTCTGACAGTCGCTCGTGTCCGTTTAGAGACAGCTTTGCCCTAGCGGTTGGGTTCTCTCCTCCGTCTGCTGCGACTGGGATGTAGACTCCGTATGTTCCTCTTGATGTGATTCCTGGCATTGCGTCCGTAACGCTTGGTGAGGGTGATGCCATGACCTTGTCTGTGTAGTTGAACCACTGCTTTCCGAATGGCGCGGACTCTGAGATGTTGTCGTCTGGCTGGACGACCCACACGATCTCCTTGCACGGGTGGTTGAAGTTGAGCTTGAAGTTGTTTGATGTCTGCAAGGTTGACTCGTCTCCCCCGAACTGCAGCTGCTCGATGAGGTACTCGTGTGGTGCGCTTGCGAACCTGCGTCGCTCGTCTGTATCTAGGAAGATGTAGTCGATGAATAGTGAAGCTATTGCTAGAGATGGTGTTGATACTAGGTTCAGGTTGGTTGCCCAGGTGGGTGGGGCTGACGCTGTGAGTGCAGTGTTGCGTCCTGCCCAGAAGCAGTTCTTGGCGTCATTGAACTCTAGGTTGATCTTGACCTCGTGGTACTGCAGTGCGATGAGTGGCAGGGCGAGTCCTGGGTTCCTGCACCACCAGAACTCCAGGGGAATCCATAGGGTCTTGGATGGCACGGTCATGGCCCCCCTTCCTGCTGTTCCGAAGCAGTTGTCGTATATCTGGGTGAGTTCGGGCGTGTTTCCTAGCATAGACGCGTATCCTAGTTGATGTCCTGGTGTCTGGGTGAGCTCGGTCCAGATGTGCATCCAGTCTCCGTAGTGGCGATCGATGCGCTGTCCTCCGATGTCGATGTCGACGGTCTTGATGAGAATGTGTCCGATCCAGTTGAGCCACCTGAATGCGGTTCCCTCTGGGACGGATATGGCTGGCAGCTCGACCCTTAGGTATGCCTTGTGGATGAGGTCTCCGTTTCGGGAGATGTTTGCGGTGACCTTGCGTCCGAAGTCTGCGCTTCCGTTGAAGACCTGTTCAATGGACTCCATGGCGAAGGATGTGTGCCTGCGGTGCACGACCTTGAAGAAGGTAACCTGGGGGTTGGATGAGAGGTACACATCCTGTGCACCGAAAGCGACGAGCTGCATGAGTCCTCCAGCCATTTTTTGAGATTATTTAGTTTGTATAATAATACCATAGATTTTTTTTACGGGAGTTCTGCGCGCCTACAATTTTTTGTACGTTTCTACAAAATGCCCTTGTACAACACGGCCAACCGTTTGAGAAGCGACCGATGCTTCCGGGCACTTCGCGACTCTGACGAGCGCAAGCTTGCAGACATGACTCTGACGGACCTGCGTATGCGCGATAGGCAGCGGAACATTGTTTGTGATACCCGCATACGCGATTACATCACCGGAAAGAAAGACGACGGTGCAACTGCTGCTAATACTACTAATACTACTACTACTACTACTAAGGAATGTGATCCCAGCAAGAATGGCAAAACAAACAGGAATTCTGACGACGACTACAATGCGGATGACGAGACGTTTCTTTTGGTGACTCGGCGTCACTTCGATATGGCCAACAACACATCTAGGAACCAGTGTCTAGTCGGTGACAGTGAAAGTGACAGTGACGGAGATGGTTGTGATCCAGGGTCTGGTGAACAGAAGAAGCGTTCTCTCGCGTCGGATAAAAAGCGGGACCCTGAGGATGTCGCTTCGCGATTCCCGAACCTGCGCGTGTGGGACGGGTAAGGTGTGGGTGCTTGCGTCCCTTCCCCTGGATGGAATGATGATGATGATGATGCGAACGGTAGTACTACTGTGCAGCCTCGGACGTTTGTTGCTGCGCCACACATTGGGGCGCACGAACCGACGCCTTTGATCATCGCCGGTTGCGCGCAGCGCCACCAAGAGGGGTGTATGACCACGCGCCGCGGTGGCGGGGATGCATCGCTATTTCGATTTCACGGTATCTACGGCGGTCGCCGATCCGGGAGGTTATTCACGATAGACGAAGCCCCTGCGACTTTCTGTGACACCCACCTCATGGAGCGTAACGTTGATGACGGTCGATCCACGGGTCGCGCTTGCTCCATTCCAACCGCTGTATGTGAGTCCGGACGCATCGTGGACCGCTTGGCTGAGCGACGATGGGACACGTTTGACCCCGTAGTGTTCAAACGTCCTGATGCGGACGTTAACAACGTGCCTCCTGAAGACTGGGTTGTTGGCGGCGCGTCTTCTCGTGACATAGCCAGACGCCCCGAGTTCTTGTGCATGCGCGGTTACCAGTATGACGGCCGCCTATGGCGCATGAAGAAACCGTAGGAGGACGTAGAAATCAAATTGTGTCCAGGACTTATTGCGAGGGGGAAGCATCTTTGATGTACGCATTGTCGAATGCGCGCATGAACATGATCGCGCCTATGACCAACTGATTTCCGTTGAGAAAGGGGTACGTGTTCACAAAGAACTGTTTTCCGTCCCACAACATGTAGAACTGGAGTTTGACTCCTGCAAGCGTCTTCGTCCATATATTGTCGAACATCTTCATTAGAGCGGGGGGCAGAATCCTGTTCCCCCTCTCGTTCGTCATTTGGTCTACCTGGGGGAGAAATGTGTGCGGGTCTTTCACGTTCGCAAGGATGTACGTCTTGTCGTTGCCCACGACGAAGATGTTCCAGAACTCAACGTGGTCTGTTATGGGGTACAGGTTTTCGATGTGGTATGTGTCGGACACGGGAATGATGGAAAGATTGTTGTTGGTGTTGGATGTCGTCGACTGATTGTAGGGATATGGTGAGTGCTTTTTGAGTCGTACATCTTCTTCTACCTCCTTCGCTATCTCATCACTAAAACATGCGAATGTCAATTTAAGATTTTTTACAAAATTGACGTTGTAGAGGGACATATGTGTCGATGTGTAAATACCATGCACAGTTTTTTCTCAAATAAAGTGGGACATTGAGCACTGTCGTGTCGAACAATAACCACGGAAGGTCAGATTCGTCTAGGTTACGAGTTGTTGCGGTGAGGGTGTACTGCACACGTAAAAAAATCCAAGAAAAACACAGGAGGGGTGGCTTAGCCCCCTCTCTTGTCGACAACAACTCGATCAAGCGGTACCCTGAGGTACGAGGACTGCGATTCTCTCCAGAAACCAGCATCTGTCTGTCTGTCTGTCTGTCTGTCTACTCGGACCGGGAACTCCTCTGCTCTCACAACCGCAAGGCTGCACTGCATGGAACTGTTGGGTCAAGGGAGACCGCTTCCATTTTGCAGGGATGCGTGTTGTTGATGGGCTACAAAAAAACATGATGGTGTTCCACTGCAATGTGGGTTTCTACACCATAAGGTGTACCGTACACTCCAGAAAGCGGTTTCATTTTAGTATTCCGTCGAGTGTACAAGAGCAATGTGGAATTTTGCGAAAATATAACACTCTCCAAGAAACTTGTTCCAGACCAATTTCATCATGAAAGAAAGATATCCTGGGGTTTAGCCATTATGGTTTACAAATGATGGGCGGTGTTCCTGCCGCCTGGTCGATTTCGACCGGTTTCGGAGTCGGGACCGACAATACCATCAATGTAAGTTGCCGCATTGTACTGTTCCACCGACTGTAGATGAGTGAGTGGTTTCGATGACGCAGGCATCTGTGTTGCGTTTCTTTACGATTATTCTTTTGTGGCAAATACAATGCAATAAACAATGGATCGGAGCAGCTATGCGTCGTCGTCTCCGTACCGTGTCGAACGCAAGATCTTGATCGATAGTCGGTCGCGTGACCATTCGACCTACCCCAGTCCGAACCACTACTCCGTAACTCTCGACACGGAAATCAGGGACATCCGGTCGGTGCATCTTGCAGGAGCTATTCTTCCCAACGCAGCCTTCACGTTACCAGGCCATCGAAATAGCGACTTTGGTATAGTGGTGGGCACCCCCCCTCCCAAAACACTTGCGCTTCAAAGCGGAGATTACATGTCTGGTGCAGCTCTCGCTATTGCTTTGAATTCACAGTTAGGATCCCATCCTATCACTGCGTCTTTTAGGGGCGTAGACAGCCGGATCGTGTTATCAAGTCCGGATGCCGCGTTCGGTATTTGGTTCGGCAACGAATCCTCATGTCCGGCGCGGCTCATAGGATTCGAGTCTGATTCGATTTTGTCAGCGACATTCGACACGGACGCTAACGTCTGGCTACTGGAGGCCCCGTTCCGTATCGACCTACTAGCGTTCAGACGTTTCATAGTCGTAGAGATGTAGCAGCCGAGCGCTGAAGTACTTGTTAGCCCCAACGCTAACGTGAACACCGCATTCGCAGTGATCGAGTATCCCACGAACACTTCCACGTCCGAGCATTGCGGAAGTCTATCTAGCAGGATAAGGACCATCATGGGGACACCAAAGACTTGGGACCCGCCTCTATCATCGATCCGACGTATCGGCATCACACTAAAAAACGACGACGGAACGCTTGTCGACTTTCAGAATCAAGACCATGTTCTGGAGATCATTGCAGAAAGTAGCACGATTATATCGAGATTCACGTAAAACAGTCAGTTTGTTTACTATTTTAATCATTTAATCAAGAATACACTCGCAGACACAGCCCGAAATGGTGAGCTTAGCTGTAGATGGATCAGATGCAGCAACTTGGCACTGATCGATAGTGGGGGCATCACATCTACACACACACGATGAAGGAACAATAACTCTGCAACTTCCAGGGTTTCCTGGAGTTCCTGGGTTTCCAAAACTTCCAGGATTTACAGGGGTTTCTAGGTAGTCGGTTTGCGTCGGGGGAAAGATGTCATTGTAATCGACATAGTAGTCGTACCCTCCCTCCCAATTGCGACCACCATTATCCATAGGTGGAGGTGGAGGCACGTCATTGTCCATGGGTAGAGGCATGTCATTGTCCAGGGGTAGAGGCACGTCATTGTCCATGGGTAGAGGCACGTCATTGTCCATGTGTGGAGGCACGTCATTGTCCATGGGTAGAGGCACGTCATTGTCCATGGGTGGAGGTGGAGGCACGTCATTGTCCATGGGTGGAGGTGGAGGCACGTCATTGTCCATGTGTGGAGGCACGTCATTGTCCATGGGTGGAGGCACGTCATTGTCCATGGGTGGAGGTGAAGGCACGTCATTGTCCATGGGTGGAGGCATGCCATTGGTGGTGTCCGGTGATGGTTGATCGTTGTTCATGCATGGGACCAATGTTCCAACAAGAGATTGGACAAGTGGTTGGACGTCGCAAGTTGGGCAACATTTGTGCGTGTACACATCATAGAAGGCCGCCTTGCATGTAGGGTCGTTATCATTTGTAGGATCGGTACAGAAGCTATCAATTTGATTGCAAGGAGGAAGAGCAGTGACGCAAAAGATCGATCCGAACATGGTCCGAAAGTTTGATCTCATGTTGGTAATCCTGAATTCCCCTCTTGTATCATTATCAAACAAATCAAAATAGATGCCTCCTCCACGACGCTCGTTGTTCCAAGTAACCTCGGTGACCGTGCGAATGCACTCGATAGGGGACGTCATCACGATCTTGTTCGCCATGTTCTTCAGCAATGTGCAGCACAAATCTGGAGACGTTTCCTCACAAGCGAGTGCCTTAGAAACCTCGAAGCACATAGTACCACTTCCATCCGAGTTCGACGACTCGTTGATCCAACGAAATGCGTAAGGCGAGGAAGCACACGAACGCATCGAACAACTTCCACTAGGAAAGGATCCCTTCGCAACATGCAATAGGGACACCGAAAGAGTGCTGATCAGGAGAAGGATATTCATTCTCAAATATCATACATTTTGTTCATGTTCGAAGACCTTTACACTCGCATTTTGGTGTATTATATTATTCCGTCAAGTGTACAACAAACAAACAATACACCGCATTCGAAAAGAATGATGATACTCAATGTGTTCACATCAATATTGGGAATGTTACTAACATTATCCTCGCCACCATCCTCCTTAGCAGGACGCGCCCGCATGACCCTCACGTCCCCTTCAATGAGACAGGCGGCACTCGACATTACCAACGAGTATCGAAAGCGCCACGTGGATACACCCCCGCTGACATACGGTTCCATAAGCACAGAGAGCAAGTTCACGCAACAATGGGCGGACTATCTGAGGTTTAACACACAGCGCGTACCCGGACCTAGGAGAGAACATAGCGTTCGTGTACGGCAATGTATCGTCGCCCTCCCCGGAGAGGGACGTCATAAAGGAGGCATTCCGTATATTTTATGGCGAAGAAATTAAAAATTACTATTCGCATAACGGAGGAGTCACCGGCCACTTTACGCAAATCGTGTGGAAGGGGTCCAAAACAATGACATTCGCTTACGCTGTAGACACAACCACGAACAGGTACTCACTCGTCTTCCACTTCATCCCACAAGGAAATGTACAAGGGGAGTTTGAAAAGAACGTCCAACAGCTCGCAAATAATTATATGAATCCCATACATGCATCGCCCCCCCCCCCATTATTGGAAACATTATGTGACCGCATAATTTTGCAACAAGAAACATCCAAAACATGCAAAGACTACGTCGTTTTTGGGGTTTTGTAAAAAACATTGAATGAAAATCGAGTTAATCACAACAAGTTACTCAAGTTCACCACAACGATGTCTGATTTTAACACCAATTCCAGTTGGGGACCCCCCGGAAGCCTACATCTCAGTTTGGGAAGTTTGGGAAGTTGGGGAAGCCTTTTCAGTAATGGAAACCCATACCGGGTTGGACCCTCAGAAGCGGAAAGCTTTCTTTGGGACCATGATGAGGTGCAAGTGTCGGATAACCAGGTCCTCCCTGGTAACTCTGATGCTCCTGCTCCTGCTCCTGCTCCTGCTCCTGCTCCTGCTCCTGCTCCTGCTCCTGCTCCTGCTCCTGCTCCTGCTCCTGCTCCTGCTCCTGCTCCTGCTCCTGCTCCTGCTCCTGCTCCTGCTCCTGCTCCTGCTCCTGCTCCTGCTCCTGCTCCTGCTCCTGCTCCTGCTCCTGCTCCTGCTCCTGCTCCTGCTCCTGCTCCTGCTCCTGCTCCTGCTCCTGCTCCTGCTCCTGCTCCTGCTCCTGCTCCTGCTCCTGCTCCTGCTCCTGCTCCTGCTCCTGCTCCTGCTCCTGCTCCTGCTCCTGCTCCTGCTCCTGCTCCTGCTCCTGCTCCCTGCTCCTGCTCCTGCTCCTGCTCCTGCTCCTGCTCCTGCTCCTGCTCCTGCTCCTGCTCCTGCTCCTGCTCCTGCTCCTGCTCCTACTCCTGCTCCTGCTCCTGCTCCTGCTCCTGCTCCTGCTCCTGCTCCTGCTCCTGCTCCTGCTTCTTCTCCTTCTCCTGCTCCTGCTCATTCTCCTTCTCCTGCTCCTGCTGAGAATATGGAGATTGTTGATGAAATGGATTGGTTGTTGAATACATTCGATTGTGATACTCCTGTTGCTTCTGCTGCTTATGTTGCTCCTGCACATCCCTCTACCACTGCTGATGCTCCTCATGTTCCTGCTGCTTTTGCTGCTCCTGCGACCCCCTCTACCCGTGCTGCTCCTGATACTGATGCATCTAAGTTCGCTCTTTGGCTCAAGTCGATTTTAGCTTACCTCAGCGTGTACATAAATCTGAAAAGCAAAGGTATGGAGGGCATCTGGTTCACCTTACGGCCCAATACCTCTCAGAATACCGGTCTCTACAAGAGTCTTGGAGGTCACGATAACAAAAATAATGGTTTCTCAAGGGAATGCAGAACCAACCTTGGTATGGAATCTGCCATGAGCCCTAGTAAGACAACTGTCTTGAAGGGAACCTACCGGTTCAACTCTATAATTGCGGATACTTTCTTGGAGGTCATCATCAAGGCGAAATATCATGATATGATAAAATCGATTTCGGAACAAGATTCCGAATACTTGCTCTCCTGTAAAGACAAAACATTTATGGTGTATGTACCTTCAGAAGCGTCTACCAAAAGCGTTGCTCAACCCAAGACCCTTGATGCGGTCCAGGAATTGTTTGAGAAGAAGAACAAGGTATAGTTGCATTAACAGCGATGCACCATTTTTTTCCAAGGTCTACTACAGTCGGCGGAACAGTAAAATGAAACATATATCAGATGGAAATAAATGTACGACATCGCCGTTAGAAAATTGGCGTTAAGAATGGTCGCTGACTTGGGTGTGTTAAAAACTTTAGAATCGACTGGTTCTCTGATCACATCCCCGCATGGGAGAGTGTTGAAACAATAATGTTTCTCAGCAATTTCAACAAATACTTTTACAATAAATAATGCGCGGCTGGCAAGTACACTCCATTTTTCAAGTACTTCAACGAAGTGAGTTTGGAGAGTGGTGATATGTCGTCCACACGTGTGTTCGAAATGTCGATGTGAATCAACGAAGTGAGTTTGGAAAGTGGTGATATGTCGTACACGTCGGTGCTCGACATGTCCAGGTGAAGCAACGAAGTGAGGCCGTACAGATCTGCTATGTCTTCCACTTCGATGTGCGTCATGTTCAGGTGAGCCAACGCAGTGAGGCCGTACAGAGCTGATATATCGGTCACGTTGGTGTAATTGATGTTCAGGTGAGCCAACGCAGTGAGGCCGGACAGATGTGATATGTCTTCCACGTCGCTGTAATTGATGTCCAGGTGAGCCAACGAAGTGAGGCCGGACAGATGTGATATGTCTTCGAGCCTGCCTTCGATTTCCGAAATGTCGAGGTGAACCAACGAAGTGAGGCCGGACAGCGGTGATATGTCGTTGACCAAGTTGGTGTGCGCCATGTTCAGGTGAACCAATGAAGTGAGGCCGGACAGAGGTGATAGGTCGTACACGAAGGTGCTCGACATGTCCAGGTGAATCAATGAAGTTAGACAGGACAACGGTGATATGTCGCACACGTAGGTGTGATTGATGTCCAAGTGAACCAACGAAGTTAGACCGGACAGAGGTGTCAGGTCGTCGAGATCTTCGCTTCCCGAAATGTCCTAGTGCGTCAACGCAGATAGGTATGACAGAGGTGTCAGGTTGAAGGTTTCGAATCCCGCCAAAGAAGTTAGGTCATGCGTGTGCGTGAAGGTTTTGAATTCCGCCAAAGAAGTTAGGTCATGCGTGTGCGTGCTTTCTTGCTTGCTTGCATGCAAGCATTCGGTCGATGGATGTGTCATTCGATCCTGTATGTGTGCGTGCGTGATCCTGTGATGTAAATCTTATCTCTCTATCTCTCTATCCTCCGTTCGCCTATCACTATGCGTGCGTGTGTTTGCATTATCAATCAATCCATTCCCTGAGCATCCCCAGGGAATGTAATCTTCCACTCTCGTCGCTTGATATCTTGTAGCATCCACACCCATCCGGACCATGCTAATGCCTGGGCTTTGAAATACTCCACGCCTGTCGCTTCATGCAAAGAATCCATCTCGTTTATTATATGTTCGATCCTCTCACCTACTGTTTTCAAGTCACTACTGTGCTCTTCCATGGTAATACATACAGTTGTTCTCAAATAAAGTGGGACACACCTTATAATCATCCAGACTGCAGATCGTTCCGTTTGGGGGGTGCAGCAGGTTGAAAATATTCCGAGTCGCCTCTTTGGTAAAAAGTTTGCTTACAAATTCACGTCGTTTTCGATGTACACCAAAGCGTTTCCACCTCCACAGAGTAGAACACGACTGATGTTCGTAAATAAGTCAGCGCCCATTCTTAACGCCAATTTTCTAACGGCGATGTCGTACATTTATTTCCATCTGATATATGTTTCATTTTACTGTTCCGCCGACTGTAGAGATTGGTGTCGCCCCCAGACCTTTCCAATCACCAAAACCGACGAGTACCTTTGTGCTCTTCTCCATCAGAGCTACGAAGTCAAAAAAAAGGTACACAACAACTAATTAACCTAGGCACGTTCTCCTCGGATTCGTCTTGCTAGCTTAATATCTTTGGGCATTATTTTTACTCTCTTAGCGTGGATAGCCGCCAAGTTGCAGTCCTCAAAGAGGCCAACCAGGTAGGCCTCTGAGGCCTCCTCGAGGGCAAGGACAGCCGAAGACTGGAACCTAAGGTCGGTCTCGAAGTCCTGTGCGATCTCTCGCACAAGCCTCTGGAAAGGCAACTTTCTAATCAGAAAGTCCGTAGACTTCTGGTACTTGCGGATCTCGCGCAGGGCGACGGTGCCGGGGCGGTACCGGTTAGGTTTCTTCACGTCACCTGTGGCAGGTACGTTTGAAGCATACTTTGACGCCTTTATGGGTAGCTGCTTTCTGGGAGCCTTGCTACACGTGGACTTACGAGCGATTTGTTTAATACGTGCCATTTGTGAGAGATAGAGCTGTTGTGCTGTTGTGTGCACTTTAATGAGTTTGCCACAAGCATTCAATTTTTTTATAACAAGTTATTGCGCCAGGGTTCAGGGCTCTTTCTTGCGTTTATCGTAATATTGGCACCGAGGAATCACAATTCCGCTCCAGACCATGTTTCGCAACCAATAGAAATCGACCGGGGAGGCTGGAACGCCCATTAACTGCTACAACAACAGCAAACACAATACAAACTTTGATATGTTTTTTATTGTTGGTGGTCTTGTTGTGCACGTCTGCCCTCTATGTCACCCATCAAACGGTCCACCGTGTACCGCGGCTCAGGATCAGGCTCGACAGTGTTGTAAGGCAACAACATGTCACCTCCCCCAGCAACACTAGAATTCAAGTACCTACTCTGCCACCCACCGTCACGCAAAGCAGGGTCCCCGCCACGTTCGTCTCCAACAACACCCATCTCAGCTACGCTGGCACCGAACCGCGCCCCAGCCGGAGCGTCACACCCCCTCCTGTCAACCAGAAATTCGCGCCCAATCATCACAAGCGCCTCACGAGACAGCGCGGGCTCCACCGAACCGACGTCGGCACGCGAAACCGGTCCGGTCACAGCAGACTCAGAAGTACCATAGTACTCAGACCCGTCAGTCGTCGTGCTGCGCATCGTCGCCTCTAAACTGTCGGGCTTGGCCACAACGTACGCACCAGAACTCTCTGCAAGCCGAGACACACCGAACCGTGTTCCCGAATCAGCGGCCGTCTCACGCATAGTCGCTCGAGGATGGTCCAACACTGAAACACTGTAAGCTCCGCGTCCAGATGTCATCGTTGGCAAGCCACCACCACGATCCTGACCCACCGCAACGTCCTTACGAGTCGCATCGGGCGCCGCGTCATCAGCCGAGTAAACAACGCCACCAACGTTCTTCGCATACAAATTACGTTGGTGACCGTCAGGGTTGACAGCGGTCGCCTCGCGAAGCGTGTGGCGCGCTTCAGAATCAGGATCCACCACAGGACCGCGGCGTGAAACAGAGCCGTCCGTGAAGTTGCCAGTCTGATGTCCGTCGTGGATACCCACCTCCTTGCGCGTCGTTCGTGTGACATCCTGCGAGTCGTACACCGTGAGCTTGGGAACGCCGTGAGATCCTACAAGGTTCACCACAGGCGCCGAATCGAGGAGAACATCCTTACATTACATTACATTACATGTTAAAGTCTACTTGACACCGCGAGGGTGTATGAGACTCTGTGCTTTAAACAAAAAGAAAAAGCACCCACAAAGCAAAAAACCCATTACATCAGGGGTGTGTCGAGGACAAACAAACCAAACTCCCAACCACCGTTTTGGTGGCTTAGGTATTAAACCCCTTAGAGCCGGACCCAGATCTCAACCACTTACAGTGGCGGAGGTAAGAAGCTAACAAATGAGAAGTCACAAGAAGAAGAAAAAAAGGGATGATAAATTACGGTGCCACTAAGCAGTCCAGGGCTTCCTGTCTTGCTCTTCTACAAGTAGAAAGATAGTCGGCTAGGTTGCTCCAAAAAGACTTAGTGCCATTTCCATTCATAAAGGTTCTGAATGTGGAATCGCAGAATTCCACATTCCATACGGTTAAGTTGGTATCCTCATGGACATGCCTATAAATATCTGTAAACAGCTTCTGGTAGCGGAGGCGAATATCATTATAAAAAGGGCACTCAAACATATGCATTTCATCCTCAGGTTTTTGGAACCCACACATTTGACAGTGTCTCATTGAGCGAGGGATGTGTGCTCTATCCACCACCCTCATTCTTTCTGTGTTCAGCCAATGGGAATCCTTGAGCGTCGTTCGCGTGACATCCTGCGAGTCGTACACCGTGAGCTTGGAAACGCCGTGAGATCCTACAAGGTTCACCACAGGCGCCAAATCGAGGAGAGCATCCTTGCGCGTCGTTCGCGCGACATCCTGCGAGTCGTACACCGTGAGCTTGGAAACGCCGTGAGATCCTACAAGGTTCACCACAGGCGCCGAATCGAGGAGAACATCCTTGCGCGTCGTTCGCGTGACATCCTGCGAGTTGTACACCGTGAGCTTGGAAACGCCGTGAGATCCTACAAGGTTCACCACAGGCGCCGAATCGAGGTACTCCTCCTTACGCGTCGTGCGCAGCACATCCTGCAAAGGCGCGACCAACGCCTTGACGGCCGTAGTGAGAGTTCCAGGGCGCGTGCGAGACCCGGTCTCCATTCGCGCGTTGCCAGGGGCCGACATACCGCTTCGACCGTAGTCAGTGACGCTCTTGACCGTCGTCGTGGCAGGCCCTCGCGACATCTCACCCAGTGGGGTTCGAAAGATGAGGTCCCGTTGGGACCCTCCTCGGTCCTCCATCTGGTGCACGCCCACAGGGGCAGCTGCACCCTTGTACAGGTCGGCGGAACGCATCGTTTCACGCTCGGTGTGCCGGTCGACAATGCGGATCTTGTCGTACCCGGGCTGAGACCCAGCCGCGCCACCGGTGCGCATAAAGTCGTCGGTGGTCTTCTGCTCGCGGATGAGAGGAGGGGGGCGCGTCTGAGTGTTGATGGGTTGGTGCTTAGGTCGGTCCGTAGCAGTAGATGTGGACGACCCGGGGATAATCTGTCCAGGCAAGCTCTGTTTGGGACGCGTGAGAGGACGCATGTCGTCCACTGTTAGCGCGCGCAGACCCCCCATTTCGCGCATAATGGGCGTTCCTGCTTCCGGACGGATTTTTATTTTACTGAAATCTTACGATAAATATTGGAAGATCGTTTTCGCAAATTAATTGGTTTTGCTTTTTTGGTGTATTTTACGAAAATATCTTACAATTTATTTTGTAAGATCGTTTTCTCAAATTGATTGATTTTGCTTTTTTGGTGTATTTTACGAAAACATCTTGCAATTTATTATGTAAGATTGTTTTGTTGCATTCCGGAGAAAGAGACTATTCCCTTCAATTTCAATTGTAACATTGATTTGCTCGTTTGGAGAGAGAGAAAGTTCCTTCGAAGTATTCCAATACAAAATTAATTGTAGAGGACAGTCAAGAGGAAGGTGAAAGCTGTTTACAAAGTCTTGAACGCATTGCTCATAATTATTTATCTCACAACTCACAACTCAACAGTTCGAAAGTACAACTTAGTACTTATGACAGGCTATCACGTTGTAGAAAGAGGGCCAATGCTAACTTGTTGGGTAACAACAGCGCCTGTACAATCGCTGCACTAGAATCTCCTCCTCCATGCCCCCATCCCCATCTTCCTCCTCCTCCATCTCCTCCTCCTTAGCAATGTCTACATTGTCTCCATCCGATTGCACAGCCTCTGCCTTGGTGTCCTTCTCAATGGATTGGCAGCTTGACCCCTTTGCATGACTCCTTGCTGTGCATTGATTGCCATGCCCAGCACCTTCTCTGGCAGCTTGACCCCTTTGCATGACCTGGCAGCTTGACCCCTTTGCATGACCCCTTGATGTGCATTGATTGACCCCCCTTGCCGGGCCCCCCCTTGCTGCGCATGCATGAAAGACTGTTTTGATAAGTCGGTAAGGCTTTGCTTCATGCCTTGCGCTTCACCTCTTTTCATGCCTTGCGCTTTCACCTCCTTTCATGCCTTGCGCAAATTGCCTTTCGCATCCTGCATTGCTTTGCTGCGCATCCGCATTAGCACCGGGTGGCCCTGCATGGTCCCGAGTTGCACCTAATTCTCGCACCTTTTGCGCAATGCATTTCACTGCTATGGGAATTCACTTCAGCTCTGTTCTCATGATCTGCTGCTTTGCCTTTCGCTTTCTGCATCGCCTTGCTGCGCATCTGCATTAGCACCGGGTGGTTGTGAATAACCCCCGAGTTGCTTCAAATTCTCGCACCCTTTGCGCAATGCATTTCACTGTCACTGTCCTGCCTAGCACCTTCTCTGGTGGATGCTGGGCAGATAGCCAGGAGCACTGGCGCTCGGAGCACTGGATAGGTCTGCCTACCTGCATGGCGGTTACCCGCCTGCACCTGCCAGACCAGACCAGGACACGCGCCGGGCCAGCACCTGCGCCGGAGTACTGGCGAACAGCTCTGCACCCGCTTGCACCTTCCTGAGGCCTGCCTACCTGCATGATGGTTACCCGCTTGCACCTGCGTCAGAGTAATGGCGGACAGTACTGCATACCCATATGGCATGCATCCTTAGCTACCGTTCCAAGATTTCCATAGCGTCTGGTTTGGTTATGAATTGCATTGTAGTGGTAGACTGCAATTGTAGCCCAGACTTGGCTGCCTTGTGCCTGTGTTGACCAAGTTACTGCTTGCCAACAGGTTGCCTTGTTTATTGGTTAATCTTTGCCGGGAGTGTGGTTGGGTGTTTATGTTGTGATTGGTACTTTACATGACACTGACATATGGATCATGTACACCTGCAGTTCTTCTATTTTACTGTGTTCTTGCCCACCTCGGCCACCTACCTATTTACTAGGTTTGTTTTAGTGGCCCAGTACTGCAATAGGTCAAGCAAAGATGTGTAGTTGAGGCCTGCTTGACTTGCATAGCATGACTGATGAAATGTCACAGCCCAGAAGAATTTAGCCCTTTTGCCTGTTCCGTCTAGGCATTCGGTGGATCAAGTTTTCTTTGACAGGTTTTAGGATTGATTTTTTTATGATCGGGAGGACTGTGTGTATTCCGAGTTTGGTTTTCTCAATCATTCGCGCGTTGGGTTTGACAATGCTCCCGATTATGATCGGGAGGACTGTGGGTATTCTGAGTTTGGTTTTTCTCAATCATTCGCTCGTTGGGTTTGACAATGCTCCCGATTATGATCAAGAGGACTGTGGGTATTCTGAGTTTGATTTTTGTCAATCATTCGTTCGTTGGGTTTGACAATGATCCCGATTATGATAGGGAGGACTATGGGTATGCCGAGTACAAAAAAAAAAAAAAAAAAAAATGCCGAGTACATGTTTTCTGAATCATTCGCTCGTTTGGGTTTGTCAGTGCTCCCGATTATGATCGGGAGGACTGTGTATTCCGAATTTAGTTTTCTCAATCATTCGCTCGTTGGGTTTGACAATGCTCCCAATTATGATTGGGAGGACTCTGTGTATTCCGAATTTGGTTTTCTCAATCATTCGCTCGTTGGGTTTGTCAATGCTCCCGATTATGATTGGGAGGACTGTGGGTATTCTGAGTTTGGTTTTTCTCAATCATTCGTTCGTTGGGTTTGACAATGCTCCCGATTACGATAGGGAAGACTTTGGGTATGCCGAGTCAAAAAAAAAAAAAAATGCTGAGTACATGTTTTCTGAATCATTCGCTCGTTAGGTTTGTAAGTGCTCCCGATTATGATCAGGAGAACTGTGTATTCCGAATTTAGTTTTCTCAATCATTCGCTCGTTGGGTTTGACAATGCTCCCAATTATGATCGGGAGGACTCTGTGTATTCCGAATTTGGTTTTCTCAATCATTCGCTCGTTGGGTTTGTCAATGCTCCCGATTATGATCGGGAGGACTGTGGGTATTCTGAGTTTGGTTTTTCTCAATCATTCGTTCGTTGGGTTTGACAATGCTCCCGATTACGATAGGGAAGACTTTGGGTATGCCGAGTCAAAAAAAAAAAAAAATATGCCGAGTACATGTTTTCTGAATCATTCGCACGTTAGGTTTGTAAGTGCTCCCGATTATGATCGGGAGGACTGTGTGTATTCCGAATTTGGTTTTCTCAATCATTCGCTCGTTGGGTTTGACAATGCTCCCGATTATGATCGGGAGGACTCTGTGTATTCCGAATTTGGTTTTCACAATCATTCGCTCGTTGGGTTTGTCAATGCTCCCAATTATGATCGGGAGGACTGTGGTTATTCTGAGTTTGGTTTTTCTCAATCATTCGCTCGTTAGGAATGACAATGCTCCCGATTATGATAGGGAGGACTATGGGTATGCCGAGTACAAAAAAAAAAAAAAATATGCCGAGTACATGTTTTCTGAATCATTCGCTCGTTGGGTTTGTCAGTGCTCCCGATTATGATCGGGTGGACTATGGGTACGCCGAGTACAAAAAAAAAAAAAAAAAAAAAAAAAAGCCGTTTATATGTTTTCTTAATCATTCGCTCATTGGGTTTGACAATGCTCCCGATTATGATCGGGAGGACTGTGGGTATTCTGAGTTTGGTTATTATCAATCATTCGTTCGTTGGGTCTGACAATGCTCCCGATTATGATCGGGAGGACTATGGGTATGCCGAGTAAAAAAAAAAAAAAAAAAATGCCGAGTACATGTTTTCTGAATCATTCGCACGTTGGGTTTGTCAGTGCTCCCGATTATGATCAGGAAGACTGTGTGTATTCCGAATTTGGTTTTCTCAATCATTCGCTCCTTGGGTTTGACAATGCTCCCGATTATGATCGGGAGGACTATGGGTATGCCGAGCACATGTTTTCTGAATCATTCGCTCGATGGGTTTGTCAGTGCTCCCGATTATGATCGGGAGGACTGTGTGTATTCCGAGTTTTGTTTTCTCAATCGTTCGCTCGTTGGGTTTGTCAATGCTCCCGATTATGATCGGGAGGACTGTGTGTATTCCGAATTTGTGTTTCTCAATCATTTGCTCGTTGGGTTTGACAATGCTCCCGATTATGATCGGGAGGACTATGGGTATTCTGAGTTTGGTTTTTCTCTATATCTGAATCTGATTTTGAATCTGAATCTGAATCTCAATCATTTGCTTTACCAACCTATTTGTCTTCCGCAGGGTCTACAATGACAGTACAGTGGAAGTTAAACTCCAATCGGACGGGAAGGATTTGGGATGCGGCGTCATGGACGAATGGACCAAGGAGCGCCAAGTGCCAATGAACATCGAAGTCGTTGTTGGTGGACCAGACTTCTATGTTACGGCTACGCACGCTCACTGGTTGAGGTTTCACGGCGAATGCAGGCATATGTGCGGAGCATTCTGGTCGACACTCACCCTTGCGGAAGTCAAGACAGCCCAGTTGCTTGAAGTCACTAGCATTCGGAGGCCCATGTCAGGAGCTGGGCTATAAGGAGATACCAATTTGAATACGATGCCCTTACAAAGTTGTCGGCGATCTGTCCTCTTCGTTGATTGTAGGAAGCTGACCTCGTCGCGCCTTTCCTGACTTCTTCGCGGAGGCTGTAGGAAATGTAAAGAGTGCAGAAGTTACGCAATATCCTATCAAAATTGAAAGCGGCAAGTGCGGTCAGCACACAATGGTTGTTTCGAACGGTGTACATCCCACCGCGTACGTAACATTCGAAATGTACCTGTCAGATTTGAAAATTTAACCTGAGCCACGGTGCAGCAGTACAGTCCGTTCGATTGCTCTCTTACCGGCGTCAGGTGAAGGCCCTTTTGGTGTACATCGAGGTGACGTCCTCCTGTCGCTAGGACCAAACTCCTCGAAATCGCTCATGAGCTTTCCTTCGCATGTGTCAACCCACGCCCTAGTTTCCTCAAGCTCTTTGTCGGCGATAAATTCGCCCTCGCCGACCCTAACAGGCTTGCTGCGCATTGTCAATTACCAACCCAAGAGCCTGAATGTGAACTGGTATCCATTATAGGGCTCCTAACATGGGCCTCCGAATGCAAGTGACTTCAAGCAACTGGGCTGTCTTGACCTCCGCAAGGGTGAGTGTCGACCAGAATGCATCTGCTCCGCACATATGCCTGCATTCGCCGCGAAACCTCAACCAGTGAGCGTGCGTAGCCGTAACATAGAAGTCTGGTCCACCAACAACGACTTCGATGTTCATTGGCACTTGGCGCTCCTTGGTCCATTCATCCATGACGCTGCATCCCAAATCCTTCCCGTCCGATTGGAGTTTTACTTCCACGGTACTGTCATTGTAGACCGTGCGAAAGACAAATAGGTTGGTAAAGCAAATGATTGAGATTCAGATTCAGATTCATAATCAGATTCAGATATAGAAAAAACCAAACTCAGAATACCCCGGTCCTCCCGATCATAATCGGGAGCATTGACAAACCCAACGAGCGAATGATTGAGAAAACCCAATTCGGAATACACAGAGTCCTCCCGATCATAATCGGGATCATTGTCAAACCCAACGAGCGAATGATTGAGAAAACCAAATTCGGAATACACACATTCCTCCAGATCATAATCGGGAGCAGTGACAAACCCAACGAGCGAATGATTAAGAAAACCAAATTTGGAATACACAGAGTCCTCCCGATCATAATTGGGAGCATTGTCAAACCCAACGAGCGAATGATTGAGAAAACCAAATTCGGAATACACACAGTCCTCCCGATCATAATCGGGAGCACTGACAAACCCAACGAGCGAATGATTCAGAAAACATGTACTCGGCATTTTTTTTTTTTTTTTTGTACTCGGTATACCCATAGTCCTCCCGATCATAATCAGGAGCATTGTCAAACCCAACGAACGAATGATTGAGAAAAACCAAACTCAGAATACCGACAGTCCTCCTGATCATAATCGGGAGCATTGACAAACCCAACGAGCGAATGATTGAGGAAACCAAATTCGGAATACACAGAGTCCTCCCGATCATAATCGGGAGCATTGTCAAACCCAACGAGCGAATGATTGAGAAAACCAAATTCGGAATACACAGAGTCCTCCCGATCATAATCGGGAGCAGTGACAAACCTAACGAGCAAATGATTCAGAAAACATGTACTCAGCATTTTTTTTTTTTTTTTTTTGTACTCGGCATACTCATAGTCCTCCCTATCATAATCGGGAGCATTGTCAAACCCAACGAACGAATGATTGAGAAAAACCAAACTCAGAATACCCACAGTCCTCTTGATCATAATCGGGAGCATTGTCAAACCCAACGAGCGAATGATTGAGAAAAACCAATCTCAGAATACCCACAGTCCTCCGATCATAATCGGGAGCATTGTCAAACCCAACGAGCGAATGTTTGAGAAAACTAAACTCGGAATACACACATTTCTCCCGATCATAATCGGGAGCATTGACAAACCCAACGACCCTATTCGCTTGAAGTCACCTACTACACTGCTAGCTGCCAGGCAGATGCCTGGTCACCAGCTGCTAGAGTGGGTGTCGGACCTAAGCCCCGCACCGTTACTGATACAGCTATAGGCTGTATCATAACATTCCCCCCAATCCCTGGTATTCTGGTACCCAGAATTCCTGGGATTCCACAACACAAGTCATAAGGAGTAAGCCAGACAAATATTCCCGTGGAGAAGAAAAGTAGGGGGAAAGCAATCCTAAAACCAGTCAAGGCGTAGGTATGACATCTGTGAAAAACTGTCTGAACAGTATCCGAAGCTCTTCTTGCACGTATCCGCTGATGCAATGGACAACAAGAAGACTAATCTTCCTCAGTCACGCCACTTCTCACATACAAAGAAGACTGCAGGAGGTGATCTTCTAAAGACACGCATCATGTGTGAGTACAAATACAGCACACGTAGGACATGTCCTCCCGATCATAATCGGGAGCATACACAGTCTTTAAAACTTGAAATGATTACTTAACAAAATAATGCTAATATTCTGACTTCATGTTTCCTTCTATGTTAACTCAGGATTATTCTCCCAGGGAAGAGGCTTCATTGGTTATTGGGCTTTGCCATTCTACTCGCAGTCCATCAATCTGACTATATCATGCTTCCAACATTTCTTCAACCGGGTCCTTGAAGAAGAGGGGCATCTTCCACCGTATTGCTTCTTGCAAATGGACAACGCGGCAAAGGACAACAAGAACGCTTTCATGTTCGCATACTTGTCCTTGCTGGTTGAGATGAACTGGTTTGAGGAGGTGTACGTCCATTTCCTCCCTCCCGGACACACACATAGCAATCTTGACCAAAAGTACTCTGTGATCTTGCAAGGGTTAAAGAACATGGAAGTGTACACCCTGGACCATCTGATGGCATTGTTGGTAACTTATTCAAGAGAATGGGCCCTTACACAAGGCAAGACGTCGTGACCTCTATAGGGGACTTCTCCGCTGTCCTCCTAGACAACGTTTACAAGTTGTTCGGACATGGCACTAGCACCGTCAAAGGAGTTAATCGCCGTTTACACGCATTCAAGATAACGAAAGGTCCCAACGGGAGAGTCGGTAAGAATACTTGATATACTGATATTTACAAATTAAATGCTACCTTGCGTGTATGTACTGTCTGCACAATGCTCCCGATTATGCTCGGGAGGAATATGGGTGTGCCATGTCCTCATTGATTTACATGTACAGTCTTCAATAGAAACTAAATGATACAAAGGAAGTTGTACCTAGGACCTAGGATGTATTATCCAAGGGATGCTCCCGAGTATAGTCGGGAGGAATATGGGTGTCCTAAATGATTCACTAATATACAATACATGTTTGCACACCAACAATTGCAGTGGTCTATTACAAGGAGTATGACGAGTCAGGATCTTGGAGAGGACAGTGGGACAATGACGCTGAACCTATTTACGTCCTTCAAGGCTTCCCACTGGTGGACACCATAACAGTATTTAAGGAAGCCCCCAAGATCAAGATTGAAGAGCTCGAGAATATTGAGGCAAACTGGGCGGCTGTCTGGAAGACTATTCATAACGAGAAGCCCGGAGGTGACGTCCTTGCAGGCCACATGGCCGATGGTCCTGTACAAACCGCCGGTGACGACCGTGCAGGACCCGTAGCTGATGTCCGTGTACGACACGCAGCGGAGGACCTTCTGGTTCTAGAACCAGCAGCCGATGACCAGCAGCCGATGGATGAACCAGCAGCCGATGGCCCATCCCATGCCCAGTCCTTCAAACATATTGCCGAGATGCTTCGTGAAACTTGGGAAGCCAGCAATAAGTGGTGGACTCATTTCTTCAAAGTTGAGAAGAGTTATTGGAGCACTCAACCAGATGATGCTGTGACTGGGGAGTACCCGAAAGACCAACATTTTGTCGACTTCCCATCGGAGTTGTCAGCAACTAGTCGTGTTCTGACACAGTCTGAGAAATCAATGGCCAAGCGCTTGATAGCAGCATTGGATGACTTGTCCATGGATGTGTCAGACCTTTTACCTGCAAGTAACGAGATTGCCAAGACTATGAAGGTTGCACACACTTTGGAGACTAATATGGAAAGGCCAGAGGAGGAGGATGTGTTGTACTTATATTCTTCACAAGGGACGAAGCCGGATAGAAGAATAGCCTACGAGCCCACTACTGATTTGGTTGTTGGTCATGTCGCTGTGGTCAAGGTACAAATGGATGACTCTAGCGGATTGAGAGGATGGGACGTGGTGGAGGTCGAATCACTACCAGTGAATGGAGAAGTGGAATGTGTGTATTTAAAGCCCTTGTACTTTGGGGGTCAGAAGTTGGTGTACACTGAAACACAATACCCAACTTGGCCAGAAGATTGGATGGACCACAAGCTTGTGCCTATTACCGTGGGGGTTAGGAGAAAAGCAACATGGACGGGCGATATTCCCATTGACGCATTTCAATTTAGCTGCGAACCCACCAAGGGTATGAAGATCCAGAGAAAGTACCACACAAGCATGCTCCTAGCTTGTCAATCCATTGAGAAGGACACCAGGGCAGAGGCTGTGCAATCGGATGGAGACAATGCAGACATTGCTGAGGAGGAGGAGATGGAGGAGGAGGAAGATGGGGATGGGGACATGGAGGAGGAGAAGGAGGAGGAAGAGGAGGACGAGGAGGGGGGGGAGGAGGAGGAGTAAGATGTTTGACACACAGCCGTTTTTTACTAAATTAGAAAAATTAAATGAATTATACTTACGATTTTTATTGTAAGATGTAAAAGCTGAATTCTGCCTGCCGCCTTATAACCGTCCGCTTTCCCTTTATTTCTTACAATTATAATTGTAAGACACGAATTGATGTTAACACCTTTTGTTACAAAATATGGCATTTCAACGTTGTAACATTCGCAATCTTTGTGGATGGTGACTCAAGCAATCGTGCAAAAGCTGCTTTTTCTAGGATGCTCACTAAGGCCCAAAAGGCACACCACATGCTTCGTAGGCGATGCCATACTATGGAGATATACAATATTGATATTCTCACCCACCTGTTTGATTCTCTTGTACAACCTATCCTGAATTTTGGCTGTGAGGTGTGGGCTCCTTCTATTCTGAACAACACACTTATCTCAAATGACCATGCTTGTGAGAAATGGCAGAGGTATACTTAAACAAATGTTGGGTGTTTGCCAATCTACTACATCTAATATTATCATGGAAGAGCTGGGTAAAACCCCGTTGTGTTTTGCTTGGCTTAAACAAGCTTTGCGCTTCTGGAACAAGACCATACATAAAGAACCTGAGGATCTCATTAGAATGGCTCTTGAGGAATCTTTTGACTCCAACACTGGCTGGGTTCATGACTTGCGTTGTGCTCTCCACAAGCTAGGATCCAGTAAAAACATCAACATTTTGGAGGCTGTCGATGTCGAAGGTATTATGTCTGAAGTTTTTGAGTCATGGAGGTTTAAGTACCCAAGTGACACCAATGCAGTTAGAGACATCCCTGATGAGAGAAGGGTTGGCTTTAAACGCCTCCGATACCAAAAATGGTTCGCAGCCAACAGCAATGATGAGAATGGCTTGATTCCTTTTACATCCGCCTTACATAAGCAGGATCAGATTCGTTCTATAGCACAGTTTAGAATGGGTTCCCATTGGCTGAACACAGAAAGAATGAGGGTGGTGGATAGAGCACACATCCCTCGCTCAATGAGACACTGTCAAATGTGTGGGTTCCAAAAAACTGAGGATGAAATGCATATGTTTGAGTGCCCTTTTTATAATGATATTCGCCTCCGTTACCAGAATCTGTTTACAGATATTTATAGGCATGTCCATGAGGATACCGACTTAACCGTATGGAATGTGGAATTCTGCGATTCCACATTCAGAACCTTTATGAATGGAAATGGCACTAAGTCTTTTTGGAGCAACCTAGCCGACTATCTTTCTACTTGTAGAAGAGCAAGACAGGAAGCCCTGGACTGCTTAGTGGCACCGTAATTTATTATCCCTTTTTTTTCTTCTTGAGACTTCTCATTTGTTAGCTTCTTACCTCCGCCACTGTAAGTGGTTGAGATCTGGGTCCTGCTCTAAGGGGTTTAATACCTACGCCACCAATACGGTGGTTGGGAGTTTGGTTTGTTTGTCCTCGACACACCCCTGATGTAATGGGGTTTTTTGCTTTGTGGGTGCTTTTTCTTTTTGTTTAAAGCACAGAGTCTCATACACCCTCGCGGTGTCAAGTAGACTTTAACATGTAATGTAATGTAATGTAATGTAATGTAATCTGTACGTTTCTCCGTCTTTCTAGCTCATTTCAAGCATATTTTGTCAAAATTGACTACAATCTTACGTTTTTAATCGTAAGATTGCATTTGAAAAGCATCAAAATACCCCCCAAAAGTGATTGTACGATTGGAAATCCGTTCGGAAGCAGGAACGCCCATTGCATCTTTTCCTCCGGGATCGGTTGAACACGAACCTGTTCGAAAGGGAGTTTGTTTGCGCGATTGCGTGGCAATTGCACGACGTCGCGGTACTCGGATCCCCCGATGCCTACAGGCAGACGCAGGACGTCCACTCTCGCCTCTGTAGGCCTGAAGAGTTGCTGAATTTCTCGCTTTCCACCGCTTAGTGATGTGAAGTCTTGGGCGCCTTTCTCGCCCACGAAATTCTCCATCTCGTGTCCCTGGTTTGCGGAGACGGACGCAGATCCTGGAGGCTCGCTCCCTCTGAAGAAAGGGACCATGTTACCGTGCGTCGCTGGCATGCGGTCGCCAGTCATTGAGGACCTGAATGTGTTCTGCATGAGGAGCTCCTTTTCGTGTGCATAGACATCTTGCACGCGTGTGCAGTGGTACGGGTCGCGAACGGATGGTCGGTCGCGAGCCTCCGCGTCAGACGCGTCAAACGAGATAGGCATTGATGATGATGATGATTTGCGGAATGTGCCGGGTCTCTTCTTTATCGTGTATGATGTCATCGGGGAGACAGCTAGCGGCACCCTTCCCGGTTCGTTTCGTCGCTTTGAAAGCATGTACCCTGCGCCTGCGACGATAAGGAGAAGCGCAGCCTCCATGCGGATGTGTTCTTTCCTTCAAACCACAATATTTTTGTCAAAAAGTGCGCATGGAGATCTGTTTGTCGCGTGCCAAAAAAAGTGTTATGTTTGAACATGTAATAGCCAGCCATTCAACAAGCATATATGTCCGCGTACATATTGACTGGAGCCCCATTGAACGAGGTTTGGAACAACAACCACGACCGTGTCTTCACGGACAAGCGAGCTCCTGGAACCAAAAACTACAAAACAAAGAAGACGACGAGCAGCTTCCCGAAGAAGAAGAAGAAGGATGCGGAGGGGGAATCAAGTGCAAAATCAAAGACGCCGTCGTACGCGTGCGTCTTTGACAAGAACCCTAGTCCGTTGTGCGACATGTACACACAGGGGTTCAATTCCTCATTCGACGACATCATGGACATTTACCAACGAGACACAGAGTATCGAAAATCTCATGCCGAAGAAGAAGAAGAAGAAGAAAAGATTGAAGAGCATCCTAAATACAATAATACCGAATACGACAATGATCCTGACTCCGAATCGGATCATCATCCTAATGACGATGCCAACGATTCAGATTCAGACAATGAGCCGCCCACCCCCCCCACAATAAGAAAAATTGCATCCGCTCGCCTGCCTAAAAGCAGTAAAAACCCAGTTGAAGGATTCTTTCATCCACAAATGGACACGTCCCCGAAGCCTAGACAAGCGTTGACGGAGCTCGCAATGTTTGTGCTAGCTGGTGTCATGCTCATATTCATTCTAGAGACATTCGTAAAGTTGGGAATGGGGATGCGGTACCGTCGGCATGGAGGAGGCGCCGCGTACACTCACTACTGATTAAAAACAATCCAATTTTATTTTGAAAACAATTATATGAACTGAAAATGACCTCCTCTATCACTATCTCAATTACATTGTGCGACGCAAATGTGCTGACCGAGGAGAAGATGGACATGGTAAGGGCCATTACAGGCGTCTTGACCGTCGAGGTAAGCCAAACCGAAACCGATACACTAAATGTCGTACTTGACGAGGATCTCCATACACCCAATAGCACAGCCAGTGTCGCCATGGCCATCGCCAAGCAGTTCCCGAGCTGCCCCGTCAAGTATGGGGTCCCCAAGTATTTTTTTCAAGTACATGTAAAGCAGTTTAGTTGCTATATCAACATGAACGGCAATGCCGCGGCAACCACAACCATATGGCACGATGACCTACGAATTTTCATGGGCACGACAGAAGCACTCTACACTTTCGTACCCCTTCCAGGGATGCTCCTCACAGAGCAGCTGAACGCACTGTTCAGATTCTCCATATACTACGGCATCGCCGTGTGCATTTTCTGTGCCTCCCCCAAGGCGCTGCTAATTCCTGTTTTGACAGGTGCGCTGACCGCCGCTGTCCACCTTTTTGACGTTGGCCAGCGAACGAACACGATCGAGATGATGCGCAACGAGGGTCTCGAACGTGACCCCGAGACGGCGAGGCTCTGTCGCGCGCCCACGAAAGAGAACCCGTTCATGAATCCTGCAATCGGTGACATGGGCGCAGTGCTGGTGGGAGGGACGCGTCCCCCTTGCGACATCACGCGTCCGTCGGTCCGAAAGCGAGTTGACAAACTCTTCCACGGCGATAAATGGCAGGAGCCACACGATGTGTTCAAACGTAATTCCGGCTTCCGTCAGTTTTACACTGTCGCCGCCCCCAACGACCAGGGCGCCTTTGCGAACTGGCTCTTCAACGACCGGTCCATCAGCTACTCGCGAAAGACGCAATGAAGATGAAGAGGCTGCTCCAGAGCATGCATATGACAAACTTATCCATTGGGACTGTGTACATTAGTATGGGCACGCACCACATCCCCAAGAGCATCAAAGCATCATAGATCTTGCGGATGAAGTGCGAGAGGCACAACTTTAAATGCGGGTACATGAGATTCAGACCGCATAAAAACATGGCATCGTTATCGTTTCCTACGATCGTTGGGAGGACAAACGCGTACAGTACTGCCAGAACGGTCGCCCCGATCGCTAACATTATGAGAGGCTCTATCATCGAGAACACAAGGTCATTCCTTAAACCGGCGTGCGTGGTCCCTACGTTCTCCAAGGTCAACTCGTCGCTGCTGCTGGTGGTCGACCTCACTGTGTAACTGGAAATCCACGCGATCAGGAAGGCGACACACAGGACCGTGTACAATGCATGCGCGTGCCCCGGATGACTCATTATTTTTCGGTGTATATTTTTTGTAGACAAGAACGCTGTAAACCATCAAACGATGGATGAGGTGATGTTGATCCCGCAATACTTTTGTGGCTCGTTGTCAAAGTCGACCTTGGTGTAGAGCCCGATAGACATCGCCTCGCCCAGGTTCCACTTGAAGTTCGACCAGAACTTGGGCGTGTGTCCCACCTCGTCCGTCGCGAGGTGACCCAGCTCGTGGATCGCGACATACATGAGGATGTTCTCCTCCACTAGCTCGTGGTCACGCTGACGCAGACACAATACGATCTTCTCACCCTTGTTTACAGAGTAAGATGTGTACCCAAGTTCCGTCCCGCCCTCCGAGAGAGCGTCTGGGTTGTAGTTATCGTACAGCTGGCGCATGACCGGGTTTTTTGGGTACTTGGCCACGAGATGCTGAACGAGCTTGTTAAGATTCGAGTTGATGCGCGCCATGAGGTTCGCCGCGTTTTGGCGGTCGGGCAGCCGACGCATCAGGTATTCGCGACCGTCGACGTCCGAGCTCACGAACACGACCTCGCTGTAGAATCCGCGGAGGTACCCTACAATGATGATCACGATGATGAACACGGCGAAAATTTCAGCGAAGCGTCCCATTCATTATTTGTCATGCTCTCCGAAATGTTTTTTTCTCCGAAACGTTGTTTCTCAGAAATATCGGACTTACATGTATTCGAGTGCATACACCAAGTCAGCGATTTGAGCATGCATCATTCATTTCCACAATTCATGCACGGAAACCGCTGAAATTCATGACATTCATTTCTCCTCTGTTAAAACCAACTCTCGCCATCCTCGTGAACTTCACTACAAATATGTTATAAGCATTTTCGCTTGGACTTACAGTGGGTGTGATGAGACGCTGTGTACTTACAGACACAGACACGATACCTATCTGCGTGTCGAGCACATCGAACGACTTACCATCCACGCTCCCGTACACAACCCAGTCCCTGCAGTTGCCGGTCATCTCGTATGAGGTTAAGTAGATGGGCCAAGGGATGCGCAAGGAGATGAATTCGCCCAGAATCCCGTCATTGAATCCGTTCATGTGACGTAATGACCGAGCAGAACCGTCTTTGGGTTCGATACTGATGTTGTATGCGCCATCATGTGATTGCCAAACATTACCATTGTTAAGGTCGAACACATTCCAAGCTAATAACCACCCTGCTCTGTTTGTGCTGGCGGCACAAACGTAGTTCTCAATCTTCGACGCACTAAAAAATTCAAGATGATAGCCGTCGTATATACCCATTTGGATGATAGCAATGAGTTTAACTCCCTTGGGGTTGTAAATATCGACCACACTGGAATCTATATCTCTCAGATCGTATTTGTAAGTCGTACTGGTCGTTGCAAAGGGTTTAGTATCGAGTGTAATTACATTTCCGTTTGACACATCTTGTACCCAAAAAGTTACTCTCTCGTCTCCTTTCAAAGACGAACCGAATAATGTCAACGATACTGATCCAACACCCGATAGCGTATTGATCACTGGAGGCAAGGAAATTGTTCCAGACCTATTAGACCGAGCAAACGTACTTTCAAATGTCAACACATTATCAGTATTGAATATCCATCCGTCAGATTCCATCTGCGCTTGTGTGGTATTCGCAAATGATGCAGCGAAAATCTCTGTCGCAACGTCCTCAGCGAACCCATTCATTTGCGGAGGCACGGTCACTATCTCGCGCGCCAATGCAGGAGGCTTTCTCCTTCCGCCCCTGAATGCAAGGAGGGACAATGAACCATCCGATGGAACGTTCGGTGTCCCCAATCGACCTACAAACGCCTTACGTGCAAGAGCAGATCTACGTGTGTCCCATATTCCAGTGGTGATTGCAGGTCGATTTTGGTAGAAGCTGTCTAGCGCGACTGGTTGCGTGGTCGAGAGCCCGTACTTGTGAGCGATGTCTGCAAAACTCAGAGCTCCAAACAAGGGTAGACAGCCGGTCTCGTTTAGGTAAATGCGAATTGTTCGCAAACTAGAAGGCCATGGTGTCGTGTCCTGCATATTCTTCACGGTGTTGTTAAACAAACCGAATCCTCCTCCATCTGACCCTGATATAAAGGTCCCAAGTTCCCCTGTACTAGTAACCTTAAGTACACCATCTATCCACACACGTGACGTGTCAATATCGTTATCCTTCTTCTGTAAACTAAATGCTATATTGTGCCAACGACCGTCCCTCGGAAAATCCGAAATGTCCATTGTAGAAATGTTGCTTGAAACCACACGCATTACTGTTCTTCCATCCACCTGAGATCGGACTACGCCTATATAGAGACCGTATGCATATCCTCCGTAGTCGAACAAAATGCAGCTGCTAGCAAAGTTTGTGGGAATGACAACATCCATCGAGAACATGGTGTCCGTGGCAAGAGTCAATGACTCGAACGTCGACGGCCCGCTGTACACGTAGTCGGGAGTTCCGAGATTGGCCTCCATGGCAGAGAGCCATCCGAGCTGGTTATCGTACCTCCTTAGAGGCTTTGTGATGGTAACTGGCCAAGAGTTCGACGACTCTCCCACGGGACCACCATCTTTAACCATTCCGAATGAACCAGGCCCACTACCCGACCATATACCACTGTGAAAAGACCCTGTGGCTTCGCCGTACAAAGTCCCGTCTATCCAGACACGTACTCCTTCCGTGCGATCTGTTCTGAATTCGAATGCTATCTCGTGCGTCAAATCGTCCGCAGGGATCGGGTATACATCGACGTACACGATATTTGCATGTGGTACAGTGCCTCCTAATCCACCTCTAACCCGAAGTTTGGGAATTCCGGACGCCACGTCCCGCACACTGACGTAAGCTCCATAGGACGTGCCTCCGTTCTCGAAGAGTGCGCAATCTTCAGCATATGTTGATGGTAAGACCACGTCGCATACAAATAATGTGTTTGTATTATTATTTACACCAATGTTTGTTATGGTTTCCAATGCATTATAAGAAATTGACAGAGTATGTCCCACGTCCATAAGGTTCTTTTTACAAGCGATATACAATTAAATATTGCTATATTCCTTTCATTGTGTGTGCGGGGCGAGCGATTCACGGATTTCCTTGAGTTCCTCTTTTAGGTTGTTCACTTCGTCGCGCAGTTCCTGGACTCCCGCCAGCAGCAACGATGACAAGTTTCCGTAAGCGAACGTGAGAGTGTCCTTAAGCGGGTGCACGCTTACGACTTCCGGAAGGACTCGTTGCACCTGCTGCGCGATGACTCCGGCGTGCCTCTTGCGGCTATCGTCGCCACGGTACTCGAAGGTGTACGCGCCGATCGCGTCGATCTTGTCCAGCGCGTCCGTGATGGGCTCGAAGTGGTGCTTGATGTTAGAATCGGACTCCATTGTGCTGAAACCGATGATGTTGCTGGTAGCGATCACGTTGCCATTGAAATATCCATCACCTACAACATGCACTCTGGATACGGGTGCGTTTGTAGCAAAACCAACGTTTCCGTTATCCAAAATAGTTACACGCGACACTGCCCTGGTGCTGATCCCAATTTTATCCGCACCAAGTCTGTACAAACCGGTGTTTGAATCAGACGTGAATGTAATGGACGGAAACCCAACCGTTCCGTCATCAAAGCCACCGCCCACCTTAAATGGTACTCCGTTCTGGTATATCCCTCCTACGATGTTCAGGTTGCTCATCGTAGCATTATCGCTCAACACGTTGCTCCCACTTCCGGTACTGACAGAGACCCCCGTTCCTCCTCTAACAACCGGTAATGTTCCACTGGATATGTTGTTTGTGTTCAAGGCGGTAAGTCCGCTACCGTTACCGCTGATCATTCCTCCTATGGTCGTCAAGTTGCTCATCGTGGAGTTGTCACTGAGCACATTTCTACCACTTCCGGTACTGACGTAGACCCCCGTTCCTCCTCTAACAACCGGTAATGTTCCACTGGATATGTTGTTTGCGTTCAAGGCGGTAAGTCCGCTACCGTTACCGCTGATCATTCCTCCTATGGTCGTCAAGTTGCTCATCGTAGCATTATCTCTCAACACGTTGCTCCCGGTTCCGGTGCTCGCGGAGACGCCGGTGCCGCCCATGGTCACTCCAAGAACGCCTGTAGATATGTTACCAGCGTTTGCCGCGAAGGTCTCGGTGGCGATTGGGACAAGGGAACCTTGAGGGCCCATGACGAACTTGTCGTTGGACTCCCTAAAGAGGAGCTGGTAGTCCAGCGCGTCTCCCCTGTCTATGGTGATACCTGACTCGCCCTTTGTGACACCGGGTCCGATCTCGCCGGAGTTGAGCACGATGATGTTATCCTCTACAGTTACGGTCTGGGTGTTCACGGTGAAATTGAACCCGTTGACGGTCAGGTTTCCGCTCACGGTCAGGTTGTTTGAGACCGTGGTGATGGGCGAGGTAATGACCACCTCCTTTGTCGCGCCGAGTTGCACGGTGCCGCCGGAACCGCTCGACTGGATGTCCACAACCTTATTGAGTCCGGTGACCTGCATGTTCACTCCTCCGCCGGCCACCACGTTGACGCCGCTTTCGGAGACCAAAGAGGTCTCGCCCACGCTGGTGGTCGTAATCGAGATGCCTTGACCAGGGTCCGCGCGGATGGACACTGTCTGGTCATCCGTTCCGAGCACGGCTGTGTCCCCGATGTACAATGTGTTCGATGATATGTGCAGCGTGTGGATCCACGCCTCCTTGAAGTGCATGGTCGATGACCCTATGTACTGCGTAGCGTTTGCGAAGGAATAATGTTCGAGGACACCACGAGATCTCCCATCACACTCACGGTGTTGGAAACGCGCACCAGCTCTGCCCCCCCGGCAACCACACGTAGCGTCCCCACACTTGGATTGAACAAACCGGTGTCGGTCGCATTCGAGAAAGAAAGCGAAGGCGCTCCGGCAGAACCGGAATTCGCGCGGATTCCCGCTGTGAAGTTGGTTCCGTTGACGGTCAGGTTGCTAGAGATCGTGGTTCTGGGCGCGGTCAAGACCACCTCTTTGGTCGCGCCCAGCTGCACAATGCCGCCTGCGCCTGTCGACTGGATGTCTACAACCTTGTTGATGCCGGTGACACGCATGGTGACGCCGCCGACCGAGGTCACGTTGACACCCTCCTCGGACGCGAGCGAGGTCTCGCCAGCGCCGGTGGTCGTGATAGAGATGCCCTGGCCGGGGCCGGCACTCATGGCCAAGGTCTGGGCGTCAATGCCGAGGACGAGCGTGTCGCCCACGTACAACGTGTTTGAGGATATGTGCAACGTGTCAATCCAGGCCTCCTTGAAGTGCATGTTGGATGACCCGATGTGCTGCGTCGCGTTCTTCACAGGGATAATGTTCGACGACACCACTATATCCGCCAACACGGATACATTGTTTGACACTCGCACCAGCTCTGCTCCCCCGGCAACCACACCTAGCGTCCCCACACTTGGATTGAACAACCCGGTGTCAGGAGAGTTAGCGAAAGATAGGGTTGGAAGTCCTGAAGTGCCTGACTGTGCTCTGATACCCGACAGAGGAGGGTAGGGGGCGTTCACAATATTAGAAGTGGCAAGTGAACGAACAGATACTTCTGAAAACGTGATCATCTCTCTTTATAGGTTGTTTTGAAAAAAAATGGTACACCTTTTCCTCAACCTCTGGATTTTACAGTCGGCGACATACAGCTAGGGACATTTGATATTGGGACACCTTATATTTTGGGGATTCTGAAAAGTTGACCAATTCAAGATTTGTAACCGATCTTGTCAATACAGATACTGTCTTCAGGTGACACAAAAAATTCAAGGCATCTAAAGACTGTACTGTACTGTATTGTACTGCATTGTATTCGGTGGTTGTTGTAAAAAAATTGATTGGATTATGACGACATAACTAACTGACATACATTCATTCACAATGGATCAATATTACTCTCACATGCTGGAGACGCTGGTTGACATAGGATTTACTCCACAACTTGCGCCACTAATTTTGTGCAAGAGCATCGAAAACGTGTGTAACTCCGCATCATTGTGTATGGATTACGATAGTGTGACGCATCGTGTCTACATTGATTGCATTGACGAAGGCTACCATGCGTTCGAAGCTATCGATTCCCTCTGTGCGATGGCCAACGCTGCTCCTGTCCTGTGTGTGAAGGCTTGGAATCAGCATTCAGGATTCTCACACAACTACAAAGTATGTTGGATGTTTCGAAGCATCGTGGACGATTCCGATCTTGAAGATTTCATTGACGGATGGCCTGTTCACAAGACTGTCCTGGATTACTCTGGATTGTTTCAAGATGATCAGTAAACGTCGTAGACGATTCCGATCTTGAAGATTTCATTGACGGATGGCCTGTTCACAAGACTGTCCTGGATTACTCTGGATTGTTTCAAGATGATCAGTAAACGTCGTAGACGATTCCGATCTTGAAGATTTCATTGACGGATGGCCTGTTCACAAGACTGTCATGTACTCTGGATTGTTCCAAGTTTCCAGTTTATTTTTTTTAATCCCACATGTGACCCACATAGGGCATGTCTGACTTGTGTAATGAAGCACATGCAAGAACACTGTCCCGTACTCTTCACACTTCTCCTTCAGCCGATTGAACAGCACAGAGTGGCTCAAAGTCAGCATCTGACGGGCAACCTTGGTTGTCAGCTCCTGTTCATCACTGATTGTCATCTTCGCCGTATCCAATTGAGGTACCAACAACACATCGTAGCGAGCGGCCAAGAAATTTGTTGCCTGGTCCCTAAATTCTTTCTTGAGGTAAAAAATTCTCTTCCGAATGCGAATCATCTGCATATTTATCTTCATCCTCTCTTTTGATCGTAAGGTTTTCTCAGTATCCAACCTTGACTGCGATACAAGTCCTGCCGTGACGAGTCCCAATACTCGTAATATGTGTCTCTACATGCCTGGAACTACTTGGCTATTCTCGCCTGGAGGTCCTCTATCTTTTTTGCTTGCTCCTGCATCGCGCTCACTAGGTACGCGATAATGCCCACATAGTTCAATCCCACTGACCCGACCGGCGCATTGCCAAGCGTGTTGTCGTCATCGATCTCAAAGTCTCTAGGGAGTGAGATGAGGTGACGCATCTCCGGGACCTCGCAGAACACCTCCTGTGCTATGAACCCCGCCTCCACCACGCCACGGTGGGTGTACGTGCACGGACGCAGCCTCCGCAAAATGTCCGCAGACGAGGTACCCAAAAGATCCGAGCGATTCGTCTTCTGGCGCCCGTCCGACGTGGACTGAATCGGCACACCGTTCACACGCACAAGCCCGCCTGCAGGGTTCAGATCCAAGGCGACGCCAACGTCGGACACCTGCATCACGCCACCCCCCTCGCCACCTAGAATCACCAAGTCCCCACCCCCGCTCTCCAAACGCATTCCCGTGTAACTCGGCAACGGAGCTACAGGCGGCCTCGATATCGAGGATCCAAACGCCGCCTGCACGAGGTCCGACGGTGCATCTCCACTGACGGTCAGTGGGAAACGCGAATCACCGGCGTTGGCAAGCACAAGCACCCCCCCAGAAGCGTCCACGCTAGCCCTTAACTTCTGGGCAGCGTGCAACTTTATAGACTCGGACAAACGCAGGAACGTCCCAACAGTGCAGTCGCGCGTCTCCATACCGTCTGCGTACATCCACGCCGCGTCCACCAGACTCTGCCCCCCACCGACCTCGCCCATCTGCGCACGCCCGTAGTACCGCTGGGCTGTGTCCGGATGCGATAAGCCTTCAAACAATAGACGCGGGTCCTCCTCGTCCGCATAAGTACCTCCGTCCAGCGAGAAGCCGCATCCGTCATCCCTGAAAACAATTTGACCGACCTCGGTTATCACGTTGTCCGAAAGCCGGACGGGTGGACCCAAAGGTGCCATGGAGACGAGGCCATCTAAAAATACCGAACCACGTACCGACATCGACTGGTTCACAAACAAGTCTCCATCCACGACAAGTTCCTCGTTGAAAGCGGAGGGCGCCTCGAACGAGGTGGGACCCAGGAAACACGAACTTCCCAGCACGCGACAGTCCCGCTCGGCCACGATATCAGATGAAATTCGCACTCTCCCCAAGGTGCTCCGAAGGTGGACGTCTCCCGAGGCCACGATTCCAACGTCCGCGTCAGGCGCTGCCAACACAAGGCCCGCGCCCCCCACAGACGGGGAAAAAACCTGCCGGTACCCGGACAGGTACACGCCACCGAGCGCCTCCATCGCCGCGCCAGGGAGCTTGAGAGAAGACGAATGACCGGGAAGCTGCAACGCCAGAACACCCCACCACCGGTACCGGAACATAAGTGTTCGATAGAAAATGAACGATTGCCGCTGTAGCTGCTGCTACTGCATCCTATCCGTACAGCACGTGGATCTACGATATCCTTAATAGATACCATCAACATGAACAACCCACAATCGGCGATGCCCGCCGCCATTATCGCTCTGTCCAACGAACTGTTGTGCAGGGACACGACATTCATCCAAGCTGAAGTACAAGTACTACTGTTATTATCGCAACCGATCACTGCAACAGCGTTCTCAGGTACCTCCAATTGATCTGATCCCGCAAGCCACACTAGCCCAGGAAAGGATGAATCACCACGAATTGACAGGAGTAGCGAACTTGCAAGGCGCACCTCCGAGTACGTCCCGAGCACGGCGTTGCACATGCCTCTGAACATGAGCGCGTTGTCATGTGTCCTCGGGGAGGACTGGGATGCTACCACCACGTTCTCCCCAGACGCTGGAAGTGCTACGACCGATGAGGACAAAGACTGGTCAAACGTCACCATCTCGAAATGTGTGGAAAACGTACCGAAATGCAGGGCCACAATAAGCGACTCATCTTCTTCGTCGAATAGGCAATCGACGGATAAAGCAGCACCCACTTTCCTCGACCATACGATATCGCTTGCCCCTGAAGGCAAAACAGCCCATACGACGCCCCCGTCGCCGGAATGGGAGACGTCGTCGTCCACCAAAGCTGACTCATTGACGCAGTCTCTGACCCAAACGGATCCACTTGCCTGGATGCTCAACGCAAACAAATCGGACGAACAGGCAACCCTGATGTCCATGTATGCAGCGGAGGCAGTACCGAGAGCGCGCCCCCAACTGACCTCATCGAAAGATATCGAGAGAACGACGCTTGTATGAAGAGAAGAAGTGTTCGCTTGAGGGATCAGAGTAAACGGGTGTGCGGCTCCAGTTTTCTTCCATCGGACTTGGCCTTCTCCGTAGTACCCTCCTCTTGTTTTGAACATCAGCACAAGGTGATCGGGGTCCGTCTCCCAGATCCCTCCGCCCTTGCTACCCTCGATGATGGAGCCCCCTCCGTCATCAGCGACCACCACCTCCAGTACGGCCTCGATGCTTTCTACGTAGGGGGACTTGTCCACCAACTGCACTCGCCAGAGGGTGACGGCGGCCTCCGTTCTCGGGTCCTCCTCCCACGTCCAGATGTCTCCAGGCAATACAGCGACCCGGATTGCACCGCTGACCGCGACGAGATGTCGACGACGACGTGCCTCGATGACGAGGAAGAAAGGGAGTACCCGAGGACGGCGTCCGCACCGCCTATCGCGAGCGTGACTTCTCCTGTAAGTGTAGATTGAAAAGGCTGCTCGCTTCATCCTTCACCAATCGCGTCGAGGATGAACCTATGTGATGGCACCTGTGCCCCGCATGCACGTCCGCCCATGGCAGGCCGTGATTGCGGTCGACCATCGAAGAGATGCATCGTTCCACGTCAGGTCGGAGATGGCTGCGCCGAGAAGACGACCGTCTTGTAGGTACAGTTGATCCCTACCGGCGATGGATGCCAGGGAACTCGGGTGTGCCCAGCATCCCGTGCCCGCAAGGCAAACTCACGGTGTTCCAGTCGAGTACCAGAAGCGCGTTCGAGTCCTCTCTGTTCACGGAGTCCAGGTTGCTTGCAGAGTCCAAGTCCAGGTTGCTTGCAGAGTCCAACTCTAGGTTGCTTGCAGAGTCCAAGTCCACGTTACTTCCGTAGTTATTTACGAACGATAGACGACCTCCTATGGTTACATAAGTGTTGGAGTCGCGGATCAGGACCGTGTCCCGGTGGGCGTCTGATATTACCAGAGGGCCAGCCATGATGTCCCCGTTATCGATAATAAAGGCGTGTTGTGAGGACGTGTGTCTGAATTCTCCAGCGAAACGTAGAGATCCTCCTGTGCTGAGGGTTCCGTCCGAGCCGGAGATGCTCGCCACCTCATCGGAATTGGAGAGGCATCTGCCCGCTTCAAAACTGAAGGAGGCCTCGGGACCCTCTACACGCATCGTGAGTGCCGCAGGTGAGATCCCGAACCCGCGAAACTCGTGCACGTTAGGCAGGTCAGGATCATTAACAAAAAGGACGACTGTGCGAGGCTCTAACGCGTTTCCAACATGCAAGGCCGCCGATGGCTTCCCAACCAACCTCACCCCCACCGATCCCGCGTGAGACACACTCAGTGTCGGGGCCACCTCATCTCCTACTGAAAATAGAAGGTCTGATGCAAGCACCGACTCTGACGCTAGTAAACGCACTAGGTCCACCTGCACGGCTGTCGAGAAGACCCCGGGAAGCGTGGCACGAGATGCCATACGCGTTACCACCAACCTCACAGCGACGAGAGGCAAGATACCTGCACCTCTAGGGAGCGTGTACCACATCCCTTCCCCTCTTCCTAAAAAGGGCGACTGCGACGCACGGAAATAGATATTGCGCCAACCGGCATCCCCTTCCGGGAGCCCGAGAATCGCGAAGTCGTCCGGCATGTAGTTCATGGAAGAGCACGCGATGAACACAGAGTGCACGTAAAGCACGCTAGGGAAATTCAGCTGCACCCACTCGCCATGCACTGAGATTGGGGCATCTCCCACCAGCGACAGAGTGTTTGTGAGCGCGGACTCTCTAGTCGGCGCACCAGAGTCCGATGTGTTAGGAGCCCAGCTTTGATATCCAGCTTGTCGCGAGAGGGGTATCCGAAAACGCTTGGTAGGGGGCAGACCAACTGTCAGGTGCATATGTTGACAAGGACGTCGCTTCAAATCCGGGTGTGAGGGCGAACTCGGGACCCTCGGGTATGATTATCGCCGCATCCGGACCGGTGCGCACGCGAACTACCGATCCGATGTCTATTTCCGCGGCAGTTGACCCGCGTATCATTAACCCTTTGGTAGCTACAAGCGATGCTTCGGATCCAGCCGCATTAGGGTATATATCGAGTTTGACGCTCTCGTCTGTGTCGTTGATCAGCTTCAGACTCATGACGTCCCCTGCGTTTGAGGCGTGACTCGTCATCTTAATGCACTCGACGGGTTCGTTCGTGTAGTAGTCTCGCACGATCCTCTGTGTGTCGTTGATCAATCGTTGGTACGACTCCGTGGCTGCGTACAACGCCTCTGTTACAAGTACGGTCGCGTTGGTCACGCGACTGTCAATATTCGAATTGACTGCGGCAAAGAGGGATGCCGATACTGCAACGTTCGAGGAGTACGCGTCGATAAGTTGGTTTCTAGACGCCGCTATTTGTACAACCCCCCTTTGCACGGAAGAGGCCGGGGGGAGATTGCAGTAATGGTTAGCGAACACCGTGCCTGCCTCCACGTTGCCCGTCGGGATGCGTAGACTATCGACTTGTCTGAAGTCTACGTTTGGTCCCGACACCACCAGGCTCCCTGCGACGCTTAGCGGGCCTGCGACATCAACGCTGGGTGCGAACAGCGTGCCCTCGTAAAGCGTCATCCCCACGCCTGGCTCGATGTCAAGGAACGAAGCCCCCACTTCCTGCGCCCGCCATGTGCAGCGCTGAGAGGGGAACTCAGTTCCCCCGCCGGTGTGGAATAACATGCGGTCTGTTCCATCTGCGCTCTGGAGCCACATGTCCGTCTGCCACATGCCGTCGGAGGGCAGTTGGATGCTGTTGTTGGAAGTGCTCGTGTTTCCACCATACCCTTCCATGACGGATAGGGTCGTGTTCAGAGTCGCGAGCTTCGTTTGCACGTAGTTGCTTAGCTGCACGTACGCCATGTGAGGGCGTACGGCGGACGGGGTTGGTCCATGTAAGCGCATCTGAAGTCCGCAGGAAGGTTGCAGTACGTGTACGCCATTAGCGATCCTGCGACGACGTCCGCGCACGCGATGGACCCCATTTGCATGGTTTCGGAGCCAGTGGGGATCCTGGACCCATAATACGATTCATTGTTGTCACCGCCTGTGGATGCGGATGCAACCCTCGATACGATGAGATTGCTGAGCGTGACATACGTGGTAGCTAGAGCGTTGGCTGTCGGTGGGAGTATGAGGGAGTTGGTTATGAAGTCGTCCACGAGGTTGTCGAAGTTTGTAGCGCTTATGGCCCCGTTCTGCACAACAAGACTATCTCTCACAATCAGGTTGCTTTGCATGTGTGCGGTGGTTCGGAAGAGAACGTCCGTATGTGAGATGCGAAGAGCGTCGTTCGCTTGGACGCCCAGCGTAAGGGTGGCGCCTACATCCGGATGCGAAGGATCGCCCGCTCGCAGAACGGCGCTGTGCTTGCCGTCTGCAACCTCGGTTGCTGTGAAGAAGACGTCGTCTCCGTGCCTGAGAGCGAGAGATGCGTTTCCTGGAGTAGCGATAGCTGGGTCCATAACGATCCCGAAGGTGGGTGCCTCCGTGTGTATGACAGGGCTGCTGCCCACCATTCGAAGGTGCACATTGTCTGTGCTGCTGCTGCTCATGTTGTGCTGCTGCTGATGCTGTTACTACCTTTACGGGAATTTAAAATTTCCGTAACAGAGTATAAATGGGGTTTGTGTAAATGACGTTCAACAATACCTTCCAATCATGAAGATCGACAAGGTCTCTTGGGAGGCTTTGTCTGCCCTCGTCGGTAAGCGTCACACCTCTGGTGGCGGGCATGCAACGGAACTTGAGGTATCTTACGTGCATCCGTCCACCCACCTCAGACATCAGCACTATCGTGTCCATGACTGGCGCATCGCCATGCGCGCGATCGAGCTCATGCGTACCCGGTATCCTGCCATGCCTCCGATACGCTCGACGTGTCCGTGAGGTCTGGGAGGAGTTTCCCTCGAGATGGTGCGCAACAAATTAGGACGCGTCTGACATTGTCCCCTAATTCAGACGACGAGAAGGAGCGCATTTCGGCAATGGAGGACGTTCGCCGAACTCTCCTCGGGCGGCGCACAAACGCCACCGCCGTCACGGTCACCGAAAAGCGACTGCTGCTCGATATGTGACCATTCCCGAGTACTCCATGCACGTTAATCTGCGCGAAGAAAACTGAAAGAACTGAGAGCGCAGGCCTGTCAGGTCCGTACGAGGTGATAAACTTCCGTTTGAAACGGCGGTTCAGTTTCGAGATGACTCCAATGTGTTCCGGCTCGACATCACGGCAGTCCGCTTTGCGGCGGTTCCCCAAGAATACCTATAGCCAAGGAATGTATCATCAGCAGCAACGGGACTACACTGGGTGGTTCTCTCAACACGTATTGGGCGCAGCAGAGACGTACGAGTTCGAGGTAGTCGAGTTGGTGAAATCTGTTACGTCGGCGCCTGGTGGTGACATTTCAGGTGCCTCCGCCCCAATGAGAATGATACCATCGCTCGGGGATTGATGCAATGTTTTTCGGTCGTTTTGAAGGTTTGATCGACGATTCTGAGGGTTGCGCTTTCTCTGAGCGAGAAGCATCGCGTGATGGAGATGTATTGGCGCCTACTGGCGCTAGGTGACGACGACGGTGCGCAACCACCACCCCAACAACCCTAGTAGACGTCGAATGTTATGCTCGTCGCCCCAAAACCAGCAACGCTGGACATGTATCGAACCTCCTTTCTGGTGCGTCAGCTATCCCTGGAGCAGTTTCCATCACTGATAACAAGTACACTGTCACGGAGAAGGCAGACGGCGAGCGGCGTCTCATGGTTGTGGATGACAAGGACGTCTCTTCACGCTAGACGACAGTCTCTCTGGTGTGCATGCGTTCGCTACCAAATACAGCGCCTCCACGGGATACAGACAGTGTCTACTCGACGGAGAGTACGTCGTTAGAGACCACACAGGGGACTCGGCATCACCTATATTCGCCGTGTTTGACGTATACGTCGCAAACGGCAAGTCTGGATTGTTGGTCGCACATCTGCCGCTCGTGATGCTTCTGCTCACACGAAGAAAAAGAAAAATCAAATCCAAAGAAGAAGAGACCTGTAGACGTGGAGGTGGCGCGCAATCGCTTCGCGGGTTTGTTTTTGACTGATAATTCTCTTTCGTTTAAGGACGTTCATGTTTCTCCGTTGAGGATACCCGATACATCATCAATATTCCAGACACGCGGCAGCTGTCCTCCGTGGTTGGGCGTCGTGACTCAGGGATGTGTAGTCGCACCTAGGCACATCGACGGCCTGTCTTCACCCCTGCTGACCTTCCAGTGGAGGACATTCGACAGCATGCCAAACGGCCCAAGTTCGCTTGCCCGCATAAGGCCGAACGTGGCGAGAGGTGCTCAAGTGGAAGCCACCAGAAGACAGCACCATCGACTTCTGGGTCAAAGTTTACTAGCATACTTCAGCGGATTCCAGGATAGTCGGATCATGAAACGGCGCCAATACCGCAACGCGTTTGATCTGTGGTTGGACAACACGTACGCTGTCGGTGGAAAATGACGGCACACGCGACCTGCGCTCGTTCTTGGAGGCTTCAGCCTCCGATGTGAGAAACACAGAGAGTTACTACCAATCCAAGACGACTTGATGGGTGACCAGGCTGGCGTCCGTTCGCATTCTTATCTCTTGAACCGCCATCAGCGCATCTGCCTGCGTATCGCCTCCGTTCATACTGCAATTCCTCCCCCGTGTACTCGAACGTGCGAAAACGGGTGGGGGCTGACCTCATCAGCGGGGACGGGTTATGTATGCAATTGGTAGAATCTGAGGGGGATGGAGGGATGGGCTGCGTGTATACCGAAGATCGAGTCCTCTCGCCATTCTCCGGCGGAACTGGTCCCAGCGCATCCGCTTACGACAGACGGAATCCGCTGCGGCTTACTGGACGTTGTGACAGCGCGAACAACTTACGAGGACCCAGCGAATGAACGTATGGTTGGGACGTGGTGGAGTGGGGCGATGGGACGGGTGACGATCATGCACCCTGTTTACGAGGCGATCGTGATTAGTAGCCGGGAGGGTGCGAGTGGATGAGTCCGCTTGTTGTAGCGGGATTGTTGTGGGCGGGATGCCGGCTCGGGCGGGACCGAGACGTTGTCAAGGTCTGGCTAACTGTCATTCTAAGTGCGACATGCGCACAGACGAGGGCGGCATGGTGGTCATTGCGCAAGTTTCACAGCTATGTGAAAGGCGCACTTTGATATCCGTGGCTTCGCTGGCGCGTCGCCGCGCATATTCGGACTCGGGTGGGCAAGGCCGGTGATCTGCAACCCAAGGTGGATACCCGCTCAGGGGCGTCCAAGGTGGCTGGAATCGACAAGTTCTGCCCAAGTCTGAAGATCCGGTCAACGGCGCTACGCAGCGCTCTGCAGACCAGGGCAAGCTGGTTGCGAACCAATGGAGAACACACCATTGGTTCCGGAAATGCTTGTTTTTCCCATTCAATGCCACTACTCCAATCTACGAAACCGGGAAAGAATGGGAGGAGGGATCGGTTGCCATTCCGAAATCAAGATCGCCTAATCGTAAGCGCGCGCTGCACGAAACAACGACAAACGGAAGAGGACGCCACGGCAGCAGTAATGAGCGAACTTCGCTAAGGAGGGCACGTTCGACTTCGCGACGGCATGTTCGCAATCCATTACTATCTTCGAGTCCCAAGCCGTTTTCTCCGCTCTGCGGCACGTCGCCGCGGTAGCTAAGGCCTGGGTTACCTTCGAGGCATTCACCGACTGGCGAACGCTATCGCGGCAAGCGCTCTCCAGTACAAATGTGGGGAATTCGTTTGAAGGAAGGTTCTTCATGTTGGAGATTCATCCGGGGGGATCCTTGCTTCTCTGGGAGGATTACAAAGCGGGATACAACGCTGCGTCGCCAAGGAACAAGTACGGGAGAACAGGTGGACGTGTTCTAGAGAGCAATCGGAAAGGATATTCCCGAGTTCCTCATGGACTACAGGAGCTTGTGCGCGCGAGGGCGAGGTGGAGTGGACCCAGCTGACTTCAGAGCAGAGCTTAAGAAGCGGTCTGGGGCGCTACTCAACCGGTATGGATAGAACCTCTGTTTGACAGGTTGTAGGCAAAGTAAGTTGGATTCACACATGGTCAAGGTCCACGAGGGGGGCGGCAATTCAGAGTTGTTGAACGCACCGCTGGCATTGCGGGAATGCTTGGAAACCAAAGATGACTCCTGCAGGAGAAGAGTACAGTTTCTAAGTCGTTGGTTCGCGTTCCGAAAGAAAGACTCTGACGCTTAAATCTGGGCCATGGTAACTGGTGGAATACTTGGACCGCCCGATCAGGTGGGTGAACGGCTTCCAGGAAAACTGAGATGCTTGCTTAAGTTTTTCCACCCCAAGTCTTTTCTTGTCAAGGCGACCCTCTCGCGTTTCGCGAGACGCGCATAGAAAGTTCCTCGCGGGCCCCCCCCCCACCACATTGATCTGATTTGCGGAAACTGTGCACACTACAAATGTTGCACCCCCCCCCCCAACATTGCCCAAATCACGATCTGCAGTTTTTCGAGATATAAAAAGGATGTGTCCACTTACTGTAAGTTTACATGCGATTACATTCTAACCACGATGGAACAGCGCTTGAACAAGCGACCCTTTGTTAAGAAGTTTATGGATTTGTAATGACATATGGATTCGTTTGTTGGAACTCTTCAACCTATACAGAGGAAATGATCTATTGAAATGCATGAAGGCAATCGCCGGTTAATCTCTCTCTTTGGG
>CM039462.1:73536959-73599651 GCA_022414725.1 Microglena sp. YARC | reverse complement strand
AGGAGATGTTGGAGGAGGCGACGATGTCCTTATCCACCCGTCAGCGTCCCGTTCACGGACAAACCTTCCTATCCCACCGGTGACCTTTTCACTCCACCTGTGACGATACCGATTTGTTTGTAGAGACATTGTAAATGCCTGTGTCCGTATCGTTCAAGAAGGCCAGCGTCGGCGCGTTGAAGTTCCGGAGAGCACTCTCACCCCCTTGATGCGGGTTGGCTATCGTCACCATGTTCGACGTCGATGTAGCCCTGATTTCGCGAACCTCGCTTAATCGAATAAAAGACGCCATGTGTATGTACAACACGTTACAAAAAGAATATCGTCAAGGTACACGCCTTTTTTTGAGATGTACAACGTAATAAGTAAAAGGCAAGTCGGCCCCTTCCCCCTACCCGTCAAAAACCTCCTACCGCATCCTCTGCACCCGCGTTCGGGAGCAATCGCCGTTTTTGGGTCCCTGGGTTGGGAATCCAAAATTAGCATTTAAACCGGGGGGAAGCTAAAGTTCTTCTCCCCATCTGCTCCGTATTTAATGGTTCCAAGACGCAGGATTCCGGTATGCCAGCAGGTGTGGGTGGGCAGAGAACGACGACCATTCGCGGACCTTGTGAGCAAAGACTTCGCTTGTGGTGGCTATCGCGAGTCATTGAAAGGCCGTTTCCGTCTGCCTCCTCAGCGGAGTCTCTAAGCCGACTCTCTACCCTCATTCGCACGATCGAGGGGATTCGGCGCACGACGATGTTGCCGGACGCGACGAAGACTGCTTTGGTCGATTATTCAGCATGAATGCGGCAGTCTTCTCGGATGTCCTGGCCCGTGGAAGGGTTTCTTGGATGATAAAGCTGCCTCCGTGAAGAAGATCCGCATAGCGCGCAGGAAACTGAAGGAGTTGAGGTGTTGATTCAACTCATTTGAGAGTAGTACTCTTAATTTTGTATCGATGTCCAATCCATGGAGTGTGGTGGTGGGGTTGGGGTGTCCCCAGCGACATCAAAAAACCGATGAAAGTAAACATTGATCGTATCCTAAATGACATCACGGAAAGACGGTGGCAAGACGATATTTCCAAAGATCCGCTGATTTCACCCCCGCGCCGGACCACATGTCATGGACGATGATGTTATTTTCACCCAAGTTACCAGCCGTTCAGCGTTCGCAATCTGAAGGCCAGTCTGTTGTTAGCGAACAAGAACTTGGCAATAGCGGCTTGCAAATGCGGATAAAGCCTTACAAACTCAGGGACTCTTTACCGAACGCAAGGGGGGGAGCAAATAAAGAAACGGGGATATCGATCATTGTTTGAGTCCCGGCACGTTTGTGGTCCTTGGTGAAGGAGGCCTTTGGACGCCACTGCGAACTTGTCCGAGACGGTACTAACAAGCATGAAGAATGAGCTCCTTAATATGTGATCCGGCAGAATAAAACAAAGGGTCCCGCTGGAGGTGGACAATATCGGTGTTCTCCAACAGCACATCGATGACTTGACGTTATATTTTCGATGCGACGAAGTATTTGCAGTACGTGGGTCTTTTTGCTCGATGTTGATGAGGTTGTTTCTAAGTTGAAGAAGTTCTTAGACGGTGGCGAAGAATAAGCAGGGGGTTATGGGATCGTTTGAAGATTGAGGGATCTCGGTTCTTACAAAGAGACGACGAGTTCTTCTGCGGATGCCCCCAAGGTCTATTTTGACGAGTACAAAACAAGTTGAAGACTCCCTCTCGTACTCGTAATCCGCTTGATAAGAATCGGGATGGGTTGATGCACCGTCGTATGACGACGAATTCCTTGATACGTACGTGAACCAGTTGAGTGTTTCTATGAGAAGATCAGTGAAAACAAGCTTTCTTTCCGGTTGGCATCATAATGCAAGGCAACTCATTTCTCGTTTGAGTGGGTTGACAAGCAGGCTCTTTGGATAGGAAGAAAAGAATGATGGGAACATGTTGTTGAATATGCCAGTCCGCCCGTGGAAATGAAGGTTTGCCGCTTACAAGTTCGTACATTTCTACCTTGGCAGAAATATCGTGAATACTTTTCTGATGAGAACACGCTCTCATTCTGAGCAGAGCATCGAGACGCCTTGCTTATGTGATGTATTGGGATAAGAAGATGCAAAAAGAATCCTGAAATCGGGACGATTCTTCTCGGGAAACTTGTTACCGAGTACCTTGAAACGCGTGACAAAATCTGGAGGACATTCAATTGAGAGTGTGAATTAGGTGACATATCGGGATGTGTGACAACACGTGGTGGGTTACGGACTTAATGTTCACTAACGGGGGCAATTGATCGTGCGTTTGACGAGAAGCAGGAGGAAGATGGTTATGAAAGTTGTTTGTATTCATCGATTGGTTGAGAAGAAGGGAATTGATTGTAGACGTGCACATTCGGGGCACGTTGTCATGGGTTGACGTGTTGATGTCCCAGGTGTTTCTGGTATTGTACGTGATTCAAGGTCGTTTGTGTTTCTTCTGTGGATTCTTTGCGAGTTTGCGTACTTTACGTTCACGTCGGATCGAGAGCGATCCTACGACGTCGTACTCTCAGAATCCTCCATCCCCTTCGTATTTCGTTCATTGCCTTGTTTTTATTTTTGACCTTGCCATTCAATGCTTTGTTGTCGTTAGTCCTTTTGATTGTTGACTGTTGCTTTCGGATCCTGTGGATCCGATGATCAAAAACGCAATCTTTGGGTTGCCATTGTGTTGACTATTGCGTTTGTTCTAATGTTGTAATGAGCATTCTTGCTGTTTCGACGGGTTGGTCTTGAAAGATAAGAGTTTCAGGGTACAGTATGACCCATTTGATAGGATGCGTCAATGAAGGACATTTTGTCAAACACCTTTTATCGTTATATGTCTATTCCGTTTTTCCGTCTAGTCGTTGAATTAAACCTCGACAAGGAATTGTGTACATAATATCCCGAGTCCCCCAAAAATCCTCTTTGTGTATTGTGTTTATCTTCTACACTTCGCTCGGACACTGCGTTCTGTAAAGAACCTGTCAGCTTGTAATCAATTTTGCGTCTCCTACCACAACTTCCAGTTTTGCAATATTTCTTTGCCTCGCAAGAATTTCCGGGGCGATTTGGTACATTGTAAAGCAATTGTGGATGTTAATGGCTGCATTTAGGTCACGGTTTACAAACAACTTGCTGGTTCTCCATGGTGTGAACTGCACTATAGCAAGCCTCGAACCGTGCGCCCTTTCTTTTTCGGACTGCACACTCTGGAGGACGGTGTGCTGTCCTTGTGCCAGATCTTTGTGGTACAGGAATTCGTCAATGACGGGGTCAAATCGCCCCTTGAAACGTTGAGAGTATCGTCGCCTAAACGCCTTGAACGCGCTCCGTTGTTCCCGGGCACACCTGAAAGTTCACCCTTTGCCACCAGGGGCAAACCTTAGCAGAACCGTATGCAACGAGCTGACATTGTTTCCTCTCACGACCTGGCCTGGACCTCGTTGAAGAAGCGTGCTAAGACACGTTTCTTGCCACCTGTAGAAGCCGCAGGCGCTGCGGCGCCCCCCACCGCGACTTGGACATCTCCCCCCATCGAGAATCCAATGATTGACCATTCAGTCACGTTTTAAGCGTCAAACGACAACCGTAGATGTGAAGACCCCGCTCTCAATGTAGTACCTTCCTGCGTGAGTCTCTTGCTCCCGAACTCGCAGTGCCTCTTCCTCTTCCTACCCCCTTTATCTTTTTTTCGGGAACCTTTATTTTTCTTCCAAGTCAAAAGGCAATGGCAGCGGCCAGGGTCGTTTGCAACGACCACCACATTGGGGTCGGACTCGGAAAACATCGCGGAGAGTCTTGATCTGCTTCTTAATCGCCGTTCGTCGTCCTTGATTGAAATCTTTTTCTTCTCGGCCTACCGGGGAGAAAAGTGCGGTACAAGCCATTACGCCGTCAGTGTCTATGGTGCATGTAAACACACCTTTTCCCAGTAGTACCGACAAAAGAAGTAATACTTCTTCATGTTGTTGGTGTTTAGTGACTTGAACATTTCGGCCATGAAATCACCCATTCCTGGTGCATCATCGGGCGTTCCCGGCATTGTTTGATTGTTCTTTCTTGTTGATGTCGAAATCGATTTATCGAGATTCTTGCTCTTGCTCTTGCTCTTGTTGTTATTGTTTGCGTTGGCGAAGGAGTTACATTTCCCGAAGGATGACATGATGCCCATCGCCTCGCCTACCAAGTCTGCGTCTCCGTTAGCCATTTGTTGTTGGATCTTTGAACTAACTGAGCTGACTATGTTTCCGAGGAGCCCATTGTTTTCAAATAGTTTTGAGATATCGAGTTGTCCGTTACCACCATCTCCTCCTGAGAGCGATTCCGCAATACTGGATATGTCGATATCGTTTGCGATTTCCTTGCGATTTTCCCTATCTTGCTGTTACCGCCCATTAGCGCCTGGAAGACCGCGTCCATGCCTTCTGTACCATCATCATTGCCTTCTGTACCATCATCATTGCCGTCATCATCCTTCGCGACTTCGTTTGCTAATCTCTTGAGCATCTCTCGTACATCCAGGTCGTCTATGTCGTCACCTATGAAATTACTGGCGCAGGTCTTAGTATTGGTTTTTTTATCATTATTATCACCATCATCATTAGCCTTTTGCTGGATTTTTGATATGTTGTCTAGGACCACTTTCACGAGTGCTTCTCCATCTAGTGTCTTTGTTGGGTCATCAATCTTAGTCCATGTGAGGCACAGTGTTGCTAGGACTGTGAGGTACACTCGCACCTTGCTCTTGTCTTGTGTGGACGTTGCGATAGCTAGGGCCCTACCTGCACTGATTCCAGGATAGAACTCGAAGGAGTCGTGCACGGTCTTAAGTTTCTCTTGATCCATGTTTGTGGCCGCTCTGCGTATTGCTGCGTCCTCTTCCGTTGAGGCATGGTTAGTTGATTCCTCTTGACCGACCGTCTTGTCGAACTCCTGCAGTTCCACAAGAAGATCTGTGGAGTACTTGTTGTACACGAGGGAGAGCTGCCTGTTGTGTGTAGCTGACATATTGTTTGGTGTTTTACTACTTTCACGTGTTGGAAAAAAGTGGATTTTCCAAACGCACTCCACATAGACGGTATAAAGAATCTTCGACAACAAAAATACAAATAGGATACGATCGCATCCTTTGATTACGTTAAAATGAACCTGACCACCGTTTCAGAGTTGTTGTCTACAAAGAACGCGAAGTATGAGATCGCACATTCCCGTTTGCTGCGTTCTCTGAACCTGGACCGTGAAGAGACTACCCTTCGTTCCTACCTGACGCTTGTGAAGAACGACGTTACGAATGGATTCGTCTCACCTCCATGGACAACACTAAGCCTAAGACGGCTCTTTTGTTCCTTCTGGAGCGTTCTGTGGATGCGCGTGCAGATATTGGTGAATCGGAGTGCGACGAACTTGCTGAAATGTTCGTAGGGAGTGGAAGCGTCTCCGCAAGTTGTGGTTGGTTGAGAAGCGTGCAGGGGCTTCTTCGTCATCTTCTGGCATTGAAACAGGGAGTCGCGACGTGGACATGGTTGAAGACGCGACTGCGGTTTCTATCGGTAACTCTTTGGAGATTATGACTGCTCGGAACCAAGTTTTGCGTAGTGTGATCAATGTTTTTGAAGGGCGTTATTGAGGACGTTACATGTCCTAATGCGACTGACACGGAGAAGTTGCAGATGGTCGTGAAGGGCATGTTTTCATTGATCGATAGCGGACGCGATGACATTGCGTGCGATGACATTGCGTGCGATGTCACCTCCCCCATCGTCGTGAACAATGTTGATTAATTTTGAATGGAATGGATTGGATTGTGTGTAAAGAATTGACTCTTCCAACATACAAAATAAAAACAAACAAATTGTAAGATGAAGAATCCTTCTAATTCCAATACTGACGGTGATCTACGGTCCGAGTTCCGTTCCTTCGCATTATCAGAGGGTGTTAGTGAGAGCTCTATCTCCAACTACCTTAACCGATTGTCTACTTTGGAAACATCTGTGTTCCCTGAATTGAGCTTGGATATAATAGTTCTTGGCGGACGTTCTGTTGTGAAGAAGTCATCTGCGAAGAAGTCTTTGGTGGTATCATCATCTCCGAAGAATTCATCTTTCACAACGGTAGTTGACATCGACGCTGCGTACGACGTGTTGCGTGTGCGTTACTCTAACATGTCTACGCGACGTAACTTTTTGACCGCCATATTGGCCTTTCTGCGGTACACTCCTTCCTTACGTGACGACCCCCGCGCTGCATCTGCACGTGCTCGTTGGACAGAATTTCACGGACATGCTCGCGCGTTTCAAGAGTCTCGTTACAAACAGCACATGCCTTCGGAGCGGCAACTCGAGAAGTACGTCGGCCTCGACCAAATCGATTCCAAGTACCAAGAGCTGAAGGGCGGAGATGTTACTAACACTACTCTTCAAGATTCCCTTGACATTTTGTTGTTGTCATTCGTCCTTTCGATGCCTCCTAAACGCGCTGACATGGGAGCTTTGCGCATCTACGAGGACACGGACCCTCGTTTGTCTTCAGAAAACTACCTGGTATTGCGCCGGGCGTCTTCTGCGTCATCCGTTAATGCCACCGCCTACATCGTATTGAACAAGTACAAGACGTCCGCGTCATACGGTCGTGTCGAGACGGATCTTCCTCATAGCGCCACCGCAGACCTCCTGGACAGTCTGCGTCACTGGCCACGCGACTACGTGTTCGTGACCCGCCGCGGACACAACCGACCGTTCGCCTCGAACAATGCGTACGGACGGTGGGTGCAGAGCGTGTTTTCTCGTCTGTTCGGACGTGCGACGGGAGTGACCATGCTACGACATACTTTCATCACTGAGAAGGTAGACCCGGGTTCGATGAACGATGACGAGCTGGAAGACATAGCGCGTCAAATGTTGCACTCGACCGACCTGCAACGGAAGTATAACTGGGACCGCGCGAAGATCTGCGAGACGCTCTCTCAAATGTGTGAGCAGTGTACTGGAGGTAAATTACAGACAAAATCAACGAAGAAGAGGAAGTTCGGCTCCGTTGTGCATCTTCCCATCAAGTAAATTCTTCCACAGGCTAAATAAATTATTATGAACTATTACAACCACTAAAACAAAACTATGGCGACTGGATACCTTTGGCGACATTAACGATCGCTCCATTTTCAGGATATCAGTTCACTAACTCTGCAGTTGGAGATTTGCTGATCCACGGTATCAACGGAGGCTCTTCTCAAAAGATTCTGGTAGGAACACAAAGCAATAATTATGCGCTAGTTTCGTTCGAGCAAACCGAGGTCACAGTGAGGGATGCCAAGTTGTCCATGATGAACGACTCAGGCGGAGTGCAGCTCTCCGCAGAGGGGGATGTAATGTACACCACAGGGTCCATCATCCCAGCATCGACATGCAACGTGACCTTCGGATCTGATGCATCTCGATGGGAAAGTATGTACGTCAATAACTTCACCATGAGCGGCAAGGCCCAGCTGGGGTCCAATGTGTCCATGTCCAATGCTACAGGTAAGGCAAACATCTGGTCCTCAGGGACCTACTTGGGTGTTAACACCCCCAACCCGACCCAAGAACTTGACGTGAACGGGTCCATCAACGTGTCATCTAACGTCACAATCAGAGAGACGCTAGATGTCGGGCTATCAACCACCTTGCAGGACACCCTACTGGTAAATGGTGCTGCCACCCTTTCCAATTCTCTGACTGTTGACGGAGCCACCACCCTCGATAATACCCTACTGGTAACTGGTGCTGCCACCCTTTCCAATTCTCTGACTGTTGACGGAGTCACCACCCTCGATAATACCCTACTGGTAACTGGTGCTGCCACCCTTTCAAATTCCTAATAGTTGGCGGATCTGCCACTCTTGCCAACACTTTGTTGGTGACCGGTGCATCCACCCTCTCCAATTCTCTGATTGTTGACGGCGCTACTACATTGGATAATACCCTAATGGTGACTGGTGCTGCCACCCTTTCCAATTCCCTAACGGTGGACGGTGCTACCATTTTGGACGACACCCTGCTGGTCATGGGTGCGTCCACGTTTTCAAACGAGGTCTCTTTCGCGAACAGTTCCACCTTCCTTAGTAACGTGATTGTCCTCGGGCAGCTCAGCGTTGACACCGTCACCTACAATGTGAGCAACATCGTTGTCTTTGCATCCGAGGAGTTGCGCAGCAACTTGCTTGTGGAGGGTGTCCTGGACGTGCGGAGCAACGTGTTCTTGGGTGGCAAAACCTTGATTGGCGACGACTTGACTGTCGATAGCAACGTTTTTATACAGGGGGTAACCACCCTGTCCAACGACTTGATCGTTACAGGCAACACATTCTTCCTAGGATCTGGTGGTGCGCAGACATTCGAAGGCAATTGGGATAGCGAAAGTCCGGTCTCCAGGTGGATGGGGTGTCGTCATTCTCCAATGACGTTTACGTGTCGAGCAACTTTGCGGTTCAAGGAGTCACCACATTTGGGGACGCACTCGAGGTGACCGGTGCATCCACCCTCTCCAATACCCTAACTGTCGACGGTGCCACTATTCTCGACAACTCCCTGTTTGTGACCGGCGCATCCACGCTCTCCAATACTGTGTCCGGAGCGTGATCGGGGCATCCACTCTGTCTACTGGTCCACCCTCTCCAATTCCCTCACAGTGGACTCCACTCTGTCCAACTCCGTCGACGTGTACGGCCCGCCAGTCTTCAGAATGACCTCCTCGTGATGGGAACTCCACCCTCTCCAATACCCTAACTGTCGACGGTGCCACTATTCTCGACAACTCCCTGTTTGTGACCGGCGCATCCACGCTCTCCAATTCCCTCACTGTGTCCGGAGCAGCCACTGTCGACAACTCCCTTCTGGTGATCGGGGCATCCACTCTGTCCAACACCCTAACGGTCGACGGGGCCACTGTTCTCGACAACTCCCTGTTCGTGACCGGTGCCTCGACTTTCTCCAACACAATGGCCGTGACCAGCTCCGCAAGCTTCCTGAGCAACGTGACCATCCTTGGTGAACTGAGTGTGGACTCTATCACTTACAACCTGAGCAACATCGTCATCTACTCGTCCGAGGAGATTCGCAGCAACTTGTTGGTGGAGGGTATCCTAGATGTGAGAAGCAACTTTAGGGTGGAGGGAACTAGCACGCTCTCCAACGAGCTTCACCTGTTTTCATCGGCGACCCTGTACAACGGAGAGTCCACTGTGACTCTGAGCAACTTGGGAGGATCAGCGACTCTGTCCGCAAGCTCCAACAACTTTGGTATTAACATGTTCCCTACCAGCAATGCGGAGTATACCGTAGACATTAACGGTGACATCAACTTCTCAGGACAGATCTACCAAAATGGGTCCGTTTTCAGTGGCTGGAACTCCAACCAGTGTGGCAACTACATCAACTCGAACGCCGCATTCAGCGGCCCCTCAACCGCCACCGACGCGTTGCTAGTGTACCAGTCTAACAACCTCGCATTCTCATTGAGCAACACCTCAGGCTTGGTGTCAATGTATACATCGAACAAATTCGTCGGCATGGGCACCTCTAATCCATCGCACGAGCTAGACGTGGTGGGATCTGTGCGCGCAACTGATGGCGTCTACGTGAACAGCAACGAGTCCTTCTTCAGGGGCGTGCGATCTGACTGTGTGGCAGGAGTTGCAGGCGCTTCCGTCTTCCGCGGCGACGTGTGGGCGAGTTCTACTACCTACACAACCGGCACCGGTATCCTCAACAAGGTGCAGCTGTTGGGCAGTGGTGCAATTGTCGACAACCTCGCCTTGGAGAAATCCGTCCCTGGCACTTCCAACAGGAATCTCCCGCTTGCATGGGACGAGTTTATCACCTGCGCGGGGGGTGACGTTGTCGCCAAAAACCTTTTCACCACCGGCGCCTCTATGGTCGACGGCTCATTGTCCGTCATAGGGAGGCTGACAGGAAATAGCGCAGTGCTCAAGTCCGTGGTCATCAGCGGAGGACATTCCAACTTCCACACGGATGTGGGATCAATCTCATCCAACACGACCACCGTTCTTTCCGGTACATTACCGATGGCTTCTTCAAACGTTGCATTGGGGTCTGTCCTTTTCGAGGTCAATGGAGACACTGCCCTGAACAGTTCTCTTGCCCTGCGTTCTAACGCTTTTGTTGGCGGCGCTTTGTTCGTTGGCTCCAACATGAACTCGAATGCTCCTTCTCTGCCTAACGCCCTTGCCCCCGAGTTTTCTAACGTTCACCTTGACGTTCAGGGTGACGTCGTGATAGAGGACGGTCTGTTTGTGCGTAGAACTGCTGCTTTCGACGGGCGTGTGGGTGTGGGTATTCACGAGCCTGGCTACCCCGTGGACGTGCAGAGTAGTGTGGAAGGTGTTTCCATGAACTGTTCTGCGAAGGTGACCGCCTCCGAGTTCGTTATCTTCTCAGACGCCCGTATCAAGACTGGCATTGAGGCTTATGTTGCGGACGACTTGATCGAGCGTCTGTCCGTGAAGCGATTTGAGTACGTTGACACCGTGGAGCACCCTGGTTCCATGGTCGGTTTCATCGCTCAGGAGGTCGAGAGCGTGGCTCCTGATTGCGTGAGCACGACCTCGGCTTTCGTGACCGACATTTATAGCTCCCTCCCCATTATTTCTCGTGACGACAGGGAGTGTGTGGTCTCCATATCTGATGTGCCTCTCTCCGCTGATACGAACGCGCGCATCGTCGATGATGCAGTGCTTAAGTGCCGTGCCCAAGGTGGCGAGACCTTCTTCGTGACCGTATTGCATCGTGAGGGTGACCTGGTGACCGTTTTGTCTTCTATCGCGATGCCTGGTATTGAGGACGAGGACGTCCTCTTCGTGTTGGGAACACGTGTGGATGACTTCAAGATGGTTCGCACTGATCAGATTAACGCTATCGCCGTCGCTACATTGCAGAGCCAGAACAAGCGAATCGGCGCACTGGAGTCTGAGGTCCGCGCCCTTGTGGAGAGTCTCAAGAAGTAACATTTTCTTTGGATACTTGGTTGTTGTCCAAAAAAAGTGCATAAGGTTTATGGGTTGGGGAAAATATGAGATCCCAAAAGACATGCAACATTCGTACGGGGATATTCTCCGGGTCTATTATTTTAGCTATCGTCATTATTGCATTACTGATTGCATTACTCTACCAGAGGATGTTAGGGGCAAGATATCGTGAGACATTCGAAGAATCCTCCTCTAACAACCAGAAGTACTTGTCTGTCGTTCATACCCAGCCTTCGCATCGTGTGTTTATCGATGACATTGAAGAGTCAATTACGACAGACGTCATGTCTGTGTTGGCCCCATTGGATGCTTATGGTCTTACGGTTGTCCGTGGCTCGAAGGGACCTGATGCGCTTCGAAAACTCGAAAAAGAACGTGGGTACACTCACGTCACATATAGCAGATTGATCGTTGCGGATGCTCTCTCCGCTTCGATATCTTTGCCTACAGGTTCACTTTTGGTCGTTACCTTGTTCGACTCTTACAGCGTCTTGTTGTTGTTTGCGGCCCCTCGATGTCTTCTGCGTCATCCTCATCGACGCTCCGTGGAATTGCCGCCGAGAAGGGGTCATCATCCCTAGTTGTCCATTGTGTGGGGCAAGTTTCCGCTGGAGCTGTGAGTATTCTCGAGAAGCTAATGCAACGCCAAAATAACACGAAACCTGTTGTGCCCGCAATGACACTAATTACCGCACCTAGAAATATAGATCCGACTCTGACTGCTGATACTTCATCTAAACTTCATAAATACGACGTTCTGGCAGTATGGGGGTCTCCTGAGTTCATTCGTGTGACGGTGAATGCAATGGGTAGCAACACTAGCGCTGGTTTGAGGTGTTTGCAGTACACGGACGTTGATGACACGGCTGATTTGATGGCGGTGTCTCCGTCTGTGCTCCCATCCGATGTCGATGTGAAGAACATTCTGCCTGATGCCCGTATCGGAGTAGAGCCATCGACCCGAGTGATGGCGGTGTTCAAGAGCTATACGTCCATACTCACGCCACCAAGCATCTCTACGTCTGCTTCTGAATCCGCATCGACTTCGGCTTCTGGCTCTGCATCGACTTCGACTTCGGCTTCTGGCTCAGCATCGACGTCTGCTTCTGGCTCCGCATCGACTTCGGCTTCTGTTCCTGTATTGAGTGCTGACCCTGCTTTGTCCGCGCCTATCATCAGATCAACATTCCTGTCTCTGTCTAATAGCGAGGATGGTGCCGACCACGTGGGCATGACGAACTTAACTCTTTGGCAAGAGTCTTTAAAGATTTCTCCTGCTGTGAAGGATGCGCTTGCGCATGCGAACGAGAAGCTTATGGGTGGGTCCGTGTCCCAAGAAAAAACGACCGAGACGTTTGATGTTGGTGAAGGTCGTCGTCAGTCCTGATTCTATTGGAGGTTATTATGACTCAGACGACACTCCATTACTGATTGTGCCTCCTTCGAATCTCGAGATGCGTTTGGTGCGCACGGAGTTATTGTTTCACCGGGGGCGGCGTGTGGACCGTCACCGTACGTGGCTTGCTTCTGTGGGTGGCGACAGCGCCATTGTCCGTGCTGGTGACGTCGTTGTCCTAGAGCAACAGGTTGATGCGAGGAGGAATGGGTCTTACTATGTGTTGGATGTGACCTCTTCCACCTGGCTGTTGACGACACACTGGGTCTTGCGTGAGGAGAATTCAAATTCAGATTCAAATGAAAAATCGGACTCAGTTTCGGTGGTTAATGTTGACTGCGTGCGCGGCGCGCCCAGGTTATAGTGAATAGGGGTGGGCACCGTGTTCGGTGGTGGCGCGGTTCCCCATGCATAATCCGCTTGCGTTCTTCCTCCTCTGCTTCTACTACACAGTCTTTTCTGGTGGGACGCATCGATTCGTTTGACATGGTTAAGAACACCCTTGTCGTGGATATAGTATCGGCTCAGCCGACGGACCGTGTGTCCGACGAGGATGCCGTTGTGGAGGACGATATGTTCGGGTCTGGGTTCGTTTGCTCCACCACGTCGTCGTCTTCGGGTGTTTTTAATACGCGTGTAGCGTGTATGAATTCAGGTGGTGTGTGGGACAGACCGTGCACGGAAGACGAGGATTGTCCCTTTTTTCGTTTGGGTAGGGGTGGCAGCGTGCTTGGGGGGTGTCAAGTTCCGTCGGGGGGGACATGCGAGATGCCGCTAGGAGTTCAACGCGACGGGTTCCGAAAATACAAAGGGAAGCCTGTTGACACCCCCCCATTATTTGCATTCGAAGGCGTGGCTCCGTTGAATTTTAGTTAGAATTCCCTTTACGAACATGGATTTTCTGTTCGAACTCCGCAGTGGTAAGTTTTGCGTTTAACGATCATGTATTTTATTGTTCCGTTGACTGTAGGATAATGGAGACGTCAGAGGATATTCTCCAAATTGCTATAGATCTTATTCGCCGTAGCCAGACCTACGAACCTAAGATAAATCTGGTTAAACCAGCAATCTCTGAAAAACCAGATGTCGGTCGAACTATAATTTCAAACACAAACAACGAGCCCGACAACACAGATCCCGACGGGTTCGTGCACGTTGACGCTTCTTCGTACGCTGTAGGTACATTCAAAGGATCTCCAGAAAAGGATCCGGTTAGCAGAGATCCTCTGGATCCGGTCAGCAGAGATCCTCATGATTATTATTGTGGTAGCAATCCTAGCGTATCCGGAAGTAGTCTTGTAAACACGACAGGGAGTTCGGCGTTACTTTCCATCGAGTACGCTGAATTCGCCCAGAAGTATCCGTACCTCTTCCGCATGTGCACGAACGTTCCTTCTCCAGAATCAGCAGATAACTTGATCAAGATTCTGCCTATGATGCTGCGTCAACGAGACCGCGTCCTTGTTGCAGAAGGACAAGGTGATGGTGACAATAATAATAGTAATAATGTTTTATCCGACCGACTTAAGTCGGCTACGGAGATGGTCATGCAGCGATTGAATGACACGTACATTGCCCCTCTGGGTATCAAGCCCGTCAAATCGAGTAAGAAAAAGTAGGTCTCTGACTGTAATTTTCAATAATTAATGAAATCGAATAATCTCCGGACCTGTATCTGGTTTAAGGGGATAGGGTGTCCCAAAAATAGTTATAACAGTTACTCTCATGTACACGAAAAACCCATGCATTGACGTTTTTCTCACGGCAGGAGGCTTAAAGGGAGCGTACCAATACGGGTTCTTCAAGGAGTTGTACGCGATACGTCCCACTGTTCGCATCAACCGCATTTTTGGAGCGTCCGTAGGTTCTCTGAATGCAGCTCCGATATTGTTGCGACGCATGGACATTCTGGACATGTACTGGTGTAACCTTGATGGAAAACACCCATTTGATCAGATCATGGTCCCTCACTACAATCGGTTCTTAGTTCAAGGCAAAAATTCTTACACTTTAAAGGATAATATTTGGCGTGTTCTTCGTAATGGAAGTATTTTCACGTCATTGCGCATCGATGAGGTAGAGAAGTTCTGGTGGAGTCTATCCCATGCAGATATGTGCGCCCTTACGGAACGCCTAAACATTGTAGTTTACGACCGCTTAATGAACGCACCTGTGTATTGTTCCATTTCGAATGTGCATCCTGTGAAACGCTTGGAGGAGCTTTGCGTGTATTTGAATGCCTCCACAAGGTTCCCGGGGTTGGTCAGAATGCGTGGAGATCGTTTATTAGACGGCATATTCGTGTGCCGCGAGGATGTAAAACGTCACATCCGTGCAACCAGGGACCACGAGGATGACATGCTCCTTGTCCTCGACACGTGCTCGGATTTGTTAATTTCTGCTGACGATAGTTACTGCACTATCACGTTCGGTCCTCGTGTGACCAAATCAAAAGTGATGTCATTTTGCGCGTCAGAGATGGACATCGATGCCCTCATTGACGAGGGTGAACGGGACGCGCGCCGTTTTGACATGCTTTTATCTTGTACGACCAACCGCTTCAATGAGTGAGTGCGGTACACGGGGTGGGGAGGGCCATTGAAGCGGGGAAGAACGCGGCTAGAAAGATAATTGTCCTCAATAGGAGCTCGATGTTCCTTGCAAGTGCTGGTGAAGCGGTTCCTCCGGTGATCTTTGTCGGAAGAAAACGGACTAGAACACGTGTCCATGATGCCATGGGTAACAAAGTGACAAGTGCGAAGACGAGGCCTGCCACTAATGATATCATGATCGCTCCCCATGGCACACTCGTAGTAGTAGGAGTATTGGATTGTTGAATCTGAGGCATCTTTACCTCTTTCTGCAGATCTTGCAAAGACGCGTCAGTTAGATCATGGTTGACATGGTTCATGTTTCCGGTATTATTGGGGAAGTTGTTGACATGAGCCACGCTTCCGTTATTATTAGGGTCATACGTAGCGGTTTGTTGCAACGCAACTTGTTGTTGTTGTTGTTGATTATGCATAGGTTGCATAGGTTGCATAGATTGCATAGGTTGCATAGGTTGCATATTCTGCATATTTTGCATATTCTGCATATTTTGCATAGGTATGTTGGGGGTGTACGTTGGTGGTGGAGGTGTCTGCATTTTGTTGGGTTGGTTATTACTATTATTGTTGTTTGAGTTGATGAAATCGAGTGTTTCGCGGACGGTATCTTCGTCATCTTCGTCCAGGTCTGCGTCCTTCATTTTCGTAGAATGCGGGATGGGCATGAACGTCGTTGCCATCGGGTTTTGTTGTTGTTGGTGGTTGGGATGGGGTGGAGATGCGTTCAGCATTTGGATTTGAATTGGGATACAAAACGAATCGTCACGAATCAACGCATGAGAACAAATAGGAACAACCCGGTGGTCATTGCGGATAGCGTGTGGAATACCTGCGTCTCCTTTATCGTGTTGTTTGTTTTTGTAGAAGGCGCGTTGTTGTACCCGATGTGTATGCGGACCGCATTGTCTATTATCATTGAAACGTACAATGCGAACATGGTGACCATCGTTGGGGATATAACGTTCAGCTTCCAGACCTTTTTAATTACGCGCATTGATCCAATGTACACGCCAACTGCGAGACATGTAGCGACAGTTTGTATCAGGGCTATCGCTGCTCTATGTTTGATCTTTGATGAAAAGAGGAGCGTTGTTGCGAGTCCTGCCGTTACCACACAAACGTACACGAACAGTTGTTCTCCAATCATTTGACAACTACTTGTGTTTTTTTTGCAGTGCTCGGAGCACGAGTTTCTTTCCTCCGCCCCACACGATACCTCTTGCTCCTTGAAGAAAAGATATCGTTATGACGAGGAGACATGTCTTGAATAGGTATAACAACACGATGTATTGTTGTTGCGTTGCTAGGAACTCGCCGATTTCATTTACGTGCACGTGTTGATGTTTGCAAAACGCGTGCAGAGCCATGAATGCTATTCCTGCTATACCGGTGATTACGTAAGGAAGAATTGTCTCTGATGTTGATCCTGCTGCAACCATGTTTACAATTACTTTACAAAATCGTACATCTTACTTTATCATGTGCACATGAAGGGTCGCGCGTGATTCTCTTGGACCAGTATGTCGTTAACGCATTGTGTTGTTGTACAGTTCTCGTCTAGGAATACGCGAGCTAGGACTCGTCCGTACTTGTCGGACTTATTAGGAGTGCACTCTGCCCATGCGAAGTACGACGACGTACCGTCGTTGAAACGGTTCTTCAGTCTTCCTTTCTCGAGGATGGGTGTTTCCGAACGGAGCAAGAGTTGCGCTAGACGGTTGCGGGCATCCGTCCTCTTACTCGATCTTCCCCGCGCATTTCCGGAGTGTCGATGCCGAATAGACGAAACCTGAACTTTGCAAAACAGGCAGACGACGCCTCTAAGTTCCCAGATGGCACCTTCGTGATAGCGGTTATTGTGTCACCGTCATACACGTCAACGACTTTTATGAGCACGCGGCCTGTGAGCGCGAAGTAATCGCAATTGTTTGACCAAAGCGATTCCATTTTGTACAACTGTTTTCGAAAATACTTTATATTGAAAAAATCGCCATTCATCAGGTTTAAATTGCGTATAAGGATTTTCTTCTCTCGATGATAAACGTCAGCTACACCCAACATGGCTCCTGTATATGCCAACCATGCGTACTCGTCCGCTCGAGCGAAGGAACTGTACATATCCTTCTACCATGATGCCAAGACCCTTTTGCGAACGATATCGAATGACGTTCCTCAGATGGCTGCGGAACTAAGCATCGTTCTCGCTTTGATGAAGGTGTTGAAGAAGGTGAATGTACGCTTGCCGTTCAAGTACTACTATGTTATGATGGAGGGTCCCTTCGGGGACCATTTGCGCACGTGTGACAAGAAATTCTTCATGGAGGACCCGCGTTTCGCTATCGATGGATACGATGCGCTGACGCAACTCATCCGCAAGCAGTTGAATCTTGTAGACAGTGAGTATGTGGACGCCATTTGTTTATCGTTATCCAAGTTGTCGGCTCGATGCACTGATATCATCGAGCATAAGAAACTCAAGTACGAGAACTGGAAGCCGCGGGTATATATTGAACAGTTGGAAGAGAACCACCAGTAGAACTACACTCAAAAGATTGTTGTATTGTACACAGTTTACACTCGACGGAATACTAAAATGAAACCGCTTTCTGGAGTGTACGGTACACCTTATGGTGTAACCTTAATTTTCTAACGGCGATGTCGTACATTTATTTCCATCTGATATATGTTTCATTTTACTGTTCCGCCAACTGTAGTGTCTCCACCACCCCGTCCGTGGTCGCGACAACATTAGGCACGCATCTGGTGTGGCCGTACACAAGACGTTTCATTTGAGTGTTCCCTCGAGTGTAGGGGGGCTGTCAATGGGAGGTGTTAGATGATGGTCAACGAATGTTTTTTGTAGAGGTACTCCTCTACACCGAGCATCTCCGCGTTTGTGAGTTCCCTGTCGAAAACGATGACTTCTGCACAAGCCCAATCTGACGACTCGACGGCTACAAATTTTCCATAATTTATCGTTAATCTTGTAGAATTCCCAATAAAAATTTGGTTGTTTCGTTGTACCTTGTTCGACCTGTAAAGCTGTTTAGTATCACATGAGACAACCCACTCATCTCCATGCAAATTTTCTTGTGGAGTAAACGAGGAGGTACCATGATAAGCTACACCAGGACCATATTCATGAAATCCAGACAACCAATTGTTACCTAAACCATCAAAAATACGCTTTCGTATTCCGCCTGTAGAGTATCGAGCGAGATGGAAGAGGGTGTATGTTTCAGGTAGCACATCTGCTGGAAACCTTATACCCGAGCCAGTACCACCCGATATGCATGTTATAGATCTCCCCAAGGGATCTGTAGAGTCTCCAACTGTTATGGTACCCGCCCTGGTTTCGGTGGCGTGCCTCCCGTATCCTGATATATCATTCCAACTCTTTGTGCCGACATCCCAGCTCTCTGGTGTGTACCACGCGTATAGCCCGATCACGTCCGCGCGGCTCTCGGTGAGCCCTGCTCCGCGGAAGTCGGCGAATGATATGCAAGCCGGCTCGGTCGCCGCTAACGGGATCCTCGTGATGGACGAGATGTACTTAGGTGTACGAGAGCCCCTGAACAACTTGTCCATGGCGTAAGGATTCTCGCCTGATGACCCTCCAGGGTCCACGAAGTCGAGAATCGATTTAATGCTCAATGGGCCTAAGGTAGGGATGGAGTCGCCAAAGTGCTTGATGCGCATGTAAGACACGACATCGGAAAGTTCAGAATCTGTGAGGGAACGGTCGTAGAAGGCCATCTCGCGGATGTCGAGACATGCGTAGGAATCGCCTGCCCAATTGGATCTCCCTATCCAGTTGTTAGTGAGAGTGCGTGCCGCGTAACTTGTGATAGTTCCAGTTCCAGTGACTTTGTTGTCTATGAGGTTTGAAGAAGGATCTTTCCATGTTTCTAGGAGGGTTGCGTTAGTTACACGCATCACAATGACCATCCATGAACCTGGAATTCATTGTAGTGATTGTATTGCGCAAACCGCCTGAATAAACATGACTACTAAGAATCGAATTATTTGGATGCGCGAAAAGTAAATTGTTGTTAGTTGGACCGTTACCAAAATCGAATATTCTTTGCCAATTCTTTGATTGATAAAACCTCACAACGCCCACGAAGGTGAACCCGTTCTGGAGGTTCCATGTTTGTGTCCCAAGATTCAAATAATTTCCCTTTGAAATCGTAGCGTCGGTCGTCCCGAAGCGCACATACCTGTTGGGTTCATTGGTCCTGAGTTTGGGTAGCCCCGCGCCTCCAACCTCGGCGGTCGCGAACGAGTTCCACGAGGATACATTGGTGTTATCAATAGAAAGCTGTGGCAATTGGGATGCATCCAAATGAATATTGGGGCCCTTGCGAAGCAGCGGGTCGCTGAAGTATTTGTAGTGGAGGTGCCCTACGACATCGGAAAGTTCAGAATCTGTGATGGAACGGTCGTAGAAGGCCATCTCGCGAACATCTAGACAAGAATAACTACCTGGAGTGGATTTAGCGATCGAATTGTCAGTGGTAGTGCGCGACTAGTAATTTGTGATAGTTCCATTTCCAGTGACTTTGTTATCCAATAGGGATGAAGAAGGATCTATACATGTTTCAACTAGGTTCGCACTTGGAATCCTCAACACAAGGAGCATCCATGACCCATGAGTTAAATTTTGCTGAGAAGTTTATATATTCTGGGTAGTGCCTGAATAAACAACACTACCTAAATAGTTGCTTACATTCAGCTGTCTGTATAATAGAAAAGCGGATGATGTACCTGCATATCCAAGATCGAATATCCTTTGAAAGCTCTTGTTCTCGTAAAGCCTCACTACGCCCACGAAGGTGAACCCGTTCTGGAGGTGTTGTTTGTGTCCCAAGATTCAAATAATTTCCCTTTGAAACCGTAGCGTCGGTCGTCCCGAAGCGCACATACCTGTACGTCTCGTCCGTCTTCAGTGTGGGCAATCCGGCTCCTCCGACCTCGGCGGCCGCGAACGAGTTCCATTCGGAAACGGCTCCACCTCTTGCGGGAAGCTGTGTCGTGTCCAGGTATATCTTCGGAGCCGTCAGAATCAAGGGGTTTCTGAAGTTCTGCATACAATTGTTCTAAAACATTGTATATATATACAGTTGTTCTAAAATATTTTTGGGAGACTCTGAAATGTCCATAGCTTTATATGTTGAAAAAAGAGAATGCAAATCCGAATGACACGCCTGTGACGACTGAGATCGTCATTGCGTTGCGCAGGATGGACACCATTTCTTTATTTTTCCCCTCTTCCGGAGAGTAGGAAAGTGTAAATACCGCTGTCACTCCTGCGGCTAGTACTAGAAACTTTCTGAGGACTTCGAACGTCGTCCACGAATCGTGTCCGATAGTGAGCCAACGGATATTTGTATATTTCTGATCGATTTTACCAAGGACAAAGCTGATAACGGCTACTATCCCGATCTGCAAAGCGGCTATGATTACTTTAATGTTCTTTATGTTCGTTTTGGGTAAGACGTACTTTGCGAGGGAGAACATTACATGAATGGGAAAGATCATAGCACCCACGAACCACGGTACGGCACGGATGTCTATGGGACTGGGTACAATCCATGGAATCTTACAAAACATATTGTACACCAAAGATTGGGGTTTCGATAGAACTATGGACAATGCCATAGCCGGTGTTTGGCGTAACCGCCTGAACACAGAGGCCACATGGCACTTGTTCGTGTCCAATACGAACGATACAACGTAAATGAAGGCAGATATGCACAACACTTTCAATGAAAACCACTTTGCATCCTCCAGGATTCTCGAAACTTTTTTCTTTTCATTTTTCTTATCATCTTTGTGGTAAACGTGGATGACTATATATAGTAGAACGATTGCAATACATAGTATCAGGATGGCATATAACTCCATGGCGTATGTGTTATTACCACGCGCCATAAGATTTAGGCAACGACGACCGGATTGTCTGCAGGTTGTTGGTGCTGCCCCTTAATAACGGTGAAATGGGGGTTGATGTACCTCTGCATGTTGAAGTAGTTAAGAATCACGTCGTCTTCGATATTCAGCAGAGCCTTCAGCTTTGCGTCGGGTACGATAATGCGTCCATCATTTGGAGACTGCAACTTGTTCTCCTTGATATATAGGTTCAACCTCTGTACGACATCTTTCCTGGAGACCTGATTCTCGACCGAAAGACCCAGGAACTGTGCCATAGACTCGGACATTGATCCTAGGGCGACCTTGCGAGGACCGGTGCTGCTTGATGAAGCCTTCTTCTTGCGTCCGCTTGAAATAGAAGCACTGTGCACCTTGCAGATGCGCACATACTCCTTTTGCAGGATCTTGGTAATAGCGACGGCGTCCTTCATAACAATCAAGATGCTGGCGATCTTGTCGGCGAGCTCACCCAACTTAGATGTCATGACATCCACCTCAGCGACTGAGGTTGTTGGGGTCACGGTCTCCGTAGTTGTTATGGTCTCCGTAGTTGTAATCGTCTCCGCAGTGGTCTCGGGAATGGTAACAGGTGGTGTAGTGGTAGACGATGATGTGGCAATGTCGGCCTTTTTGATATTTGCCATCTTGGTGACTTTCTTGACGTTGTTGGAGTTGGATGTGGTGGTGGCCATTGCGTTTTCTTTTTTGTTTGGGTAGATGAAGTAATGCAGAGGAATTACTTTATACCACTTTTCGGGTGTTGTCGGGTCCTGTTTTCATAACGGGATGAAGTCCCACCTGACATCCTCGCAAATTTTTTTCCATATCTGGTCTTGTTGGTAGAGTTTCTCTCGGGACTTCAGCAGGGGGAAGTTCACGAGATACTGATCCTTCTCTAGAAGTTGCATCATCTTGTGTAGGCAGTACGAGTACGACAATAAGTTCTTCCTCTTTGGGGGCTGGTACTTCAGGAACGGGATTTGGATGGCGCAGAACATACATCGTACCTTGTCTTCCAGGTCGGGGGGCATGTGGATAGTGGGGATTCCGTTAAGGCGGTGCATTATGTGCGGGATGTGTTCGTAGTACTTGTTGCTATCGATCTTCTTGAGTATAGCTCGGATCCGTTTAGGTGTCAGTGTGGCCATGTTCCTGATCTTCTGCTTTTTTATCTCCATGATGATGTTCATGAACACGTCCTCGGGGATCTCCGTTGTCTCCTTCCCCTGAACCTGGTTAAGCTACTCGTTCAAGTGATTGATGCGTTTGTAGGCAAAGCACGCGGCATCCTTGGGAGGGTCCTTGTATGTCGGTTTGTCGTGATCGATCAATATGTACTCGACGGATCTACACTGCATGCACACGATGCACCCGTCCTGCATATTCAGCATGTGCTGGGTCGATTCGCAGTGAGGGCACACGCGATCAACTCCTGAGGTTCCAAATGCTCGTTTGCTATCATCCTGTTGAACCGTAGGGGTGCGCATAGGACCGTCATCGTAGGCTATCGCTATGTAGCGGTCCAATAAGGTAGCTCGGTCTGTGTCGTTGGGGGAAAATTTGGTTGACGCGCCCTCGTGACTCGATATGGATGGTGATGAGGAGACTGGTGAAATATTGTGCGAATAAGAAAGTGATGTCGCTGTCGAAATCCATGTTAAAGATGCAACCGATGCGGATGTCGAAATCATCGATGTTGGTGACGAGGATGATCCGACCTTCCCCAAAAAGTACGTCAAAATAACAGATGTAGATGACGAGTACGAATTGAGTGACGACGACGGCGACGACACAACCGTGCTTGTATCCGATTTCTTTGGAAGTTGACTCTCAAGAACGTCGTTCCCATCTTTTTTGGAGTCGTTCTTGTTTGAGTCGATGATTTCGTAGTATTTGTATAGAATGTCTCCTGTGCGGAGAAAGTAGTCGTTCTCGTCACCACTGTTTTGCAAGTATTTGACTTGTTGACGGGTGGTGTGCAAACGGTCGGACAGCGTCGCAAAACGCTCAAAATCGTGGTCTGCCCATGCGCTCCTCGGAGTGTTCTCCGTCAGTTTATTTAGTTCGCTTTGGATGCAATCTTGGTCGGAACGCATTGACGCAAGTTGCGATTGTTTCATGCGCATGTGACCAAGATGTTTTGTGTGCCTAGCGTCAAGGGTCCTCTTTATGTCCACGGATGATGATGATGCAGAGGAAGAAATACCGTGAATGTTGCGTCCGGGCTTGACATTTTTGTAGGTACACGAAGCAATGTTGCTATTTGTGCGGTGGATGTCAGAAGTCATCACACAGAGCACATACAGTATAAAAAAAAATGTGCTTATGCATTATTTTGGTCCACTTTAAAATGTAGTGGTTGGTAAGAGATCATTGCAACAATGAACAATGTAAGACGAAATGCTATCGTGTTGAGAGGTACAGCGCCTCGTATAGAAGCTGACGCCGCATCTCTTAACATTATTGTAGCCCACCACGACAACACATTGGTAGGCAGTAACATCAGCAGCAACATTGATTACAACGACAACAACAACACTGCATCTTTCGTCTTCTCCCGAGGGAGCAATGTGACCTACCTCCTAGAGAGTCAATCTAATGACGGCGTTCACGTCTGTGTCACAGACCTGAAGTCGCCTGAACTCGGGCCTACCACATGGCCACGAGCGGATCCTTACATGTCCTTCAGGACTACATATGACCAAGAGGTCATGCGCATTAACGCAGGGGGACTCAAATGCACGACGTTCAACGCCGACGTTTACGCATCCCTATCGAGCTCATTCAACAGCGCTAACGTGTTCCGCCCTCCTAGCGCGTACGCGCTATCGGAAGCCTACATCACCCTATCAAACATGGTCCTCAAACGAACGGTATCACTTTCAAGCAACGCGGTTCTGGATGACTTATCGCTTGTGGACTCTTACATTTCAGAATCTGTATTGGAGGCGCCTACTGCATCCGCCCTTAGAGGCGCCTACTACTCGCTCAGCAACCAGATGGCTCTGAACTTCGCTCATCAAGCCATCGCTATGAAACTCGACTCCAATCTATTGGAAGCTGCGTCGTCGATCCCTCCGTTCCTGCCGACGGATATGTGGCTGACATCAACCGACGTGCAACAGCGTTTCCGATTCGACAATGACGGAAGCACATGGATAGCGACCTCGTCCAACTTTACATTTTTCGACAACGTGATGCAGAGACAGATCGCAACACTGTCAAGCGAAGGCTCTCTTTTTCTGCGAAAGGACGCGAATTTTTGCGGCGACCTCACAGTCGAAGGGGGCGTCAGTCTGGGGTCGGATGTCGTCATCACACACGATGGGAGCAACGTCGGTGTCAACATGCCGCACGGGACTGTGCCGACATACACGCTCCACGTTAACGGAAGCGTATTCTCTACGCAACAAATTTTTGCATTGTCCGACAGACGTGTTAAGACTGATATCAAGCGGATAGATGACCCATTGTATATTGTAGAAGCGATCAACGGGTACACGTTCAAAATGAACGGAAAAGCGTGCGTGGGTGTCATCGCACAGGAGGTAAACAATGTCATGCCTGAAGCCGTCTCGATGGTCAATAACGGAAAGGATGACCTCATGTCCGTCTCGTACGACAGCCTCGTCGGGGTCCTTTTCGAGGCAGTGAAGAAACTGTCATTGGATGTGCAGGAGCTCAGGTGTCAAATATTGTCACAAGACTCTACGACGCTGTCACAAGACTCTACGACGCTGTCACAAGACTCTACGACGCTGTCACAAGACTCTACGACGCTGTCACAAGACTCTACGACGCTGTCACAAGACTCTACGACGCTGTCACAAGACTCTACGACGCTGTCACAAGACTCTACGACGCTGTCACAAGACTCTACGACGTTGTCACAAGACTCTACGACGTTGTCACAGGACTGTACGAAGCCGGAGCTTATGTTCGTTGCTTGAATCGGTAATACCGTTGTGTGTGTTTGTTTGTTTGTTAGTCCCATGTTCATATTGGTGTGTCTGAGGAATCAAGTTACGGGACTTGTGAAGAACATTCTGTTGTTGGACACTTTGTTGTTGTTGTTGTACGTGTTCTTGTGTATAGTTGTAGTTGGTAGCAGAGTTGGTGGGTACATCGTACTTCTCAAATGTCTTAATTCTTTCAGTGAGGTACGCGAGCGAGGACTGCATGCTAGCGATGGCGCATTCGACACGAAATAGTTGTTGCTGATTGCTATGAAGTTGATGTTGCACCTGGCGTCTGAATTCCTCTGGAATAACCGGAAGTGGGGTGCTACATTGATTATTGACTGTCTCGGTATGGAGATTGTGATCTGCTACGCTTGGAGACGCGCGGTTAAACGCGTACTCCCATGATGCGGGCTCGGGTACATGGTACATGTTTACAAAACTCACAGCAATTTTTTATATGTTAACAATACATACATCTGCGCACACACGCATACAACATGTCAACACCACAAGAGAAGAAAGAGAAGAAGAACACCTACTATACTCTAGTGAATAGGAACGGTGGCGAGGAGGGTTGTTACAAGGGAAATGGTGGCCCTGCCACAGCTGCCAGTAAGGCAGCCAGCCGTCGCTTCGGAAGTAACAATACTATAAGAGTTACCGTGCGAGAGCTAGGGACAGACAAGACATTTAGTTACAATGCTACTCGTGTGAAGCTAGATAAGCCATTCATCTCTACACTACCTAATGGCGATACAATCGAAAGGAAATTCAGGACAGACGTTAAGGCCATTGGCAAGTAAACCGGTACACTCGTGGGAACAGAACAGTGAACCGCTTAAGTGCGACTGGTCCTTCAATGGACACTCTCGAAAGTACCAACAAAATAACGATACGGAGTCTGTAGGATGACATCTTGCAATTTGTTGATTCAAAATCGTTGTTCCACTGCCCCGTGGATTGCTACTCCATTTGGTTACAAGATGTTTAGGTTTAGTATTCCGTCTCTAAGCGTTATTGAATGTCAGCTTCATGGATTGGTCCAACGTGACCTTGTTGCTGCCGATGAGAGGCTTGCTACGCTTCAACTTGATCTTCTCCTGAAACTTGCATACCCTGTTCTTGTCTAGCGAAATGTAGCGGTACTCGCTGTGCATGTCCTGCTCATTCAGCTCTTCTGCTTGCTGGACAATGGATAGCATCGGTGTTGTGTTAACGATCACGTGCTTGTCAGTGGTGCTCCTGAAGTCTTCGATTTGCATGTGTCCGCCGAACATGTCCAGCGCGAGACGATCTGGCGCCGCCTTCACGGGCACCTGTGTGAATCCCATGCGCGTTGCCATATTGTTTATCAGGGTGTACCTAGCGAGACGTTCGTCAGTGTTGTCGCGGCTTGCAAAATTGTATGCGCATGCGCACTCGAGGCTGCAAAAGCAACCTATCACGTGGAACTTCCTGTCCGCTTCCATGTTCATCTTCGTAGGGAGTCCGAATGGCACGCCGATGAACTTGTGGCAGCACCAGTAGCAGCTAACGTTGGTGCTCGACGGCCACTCGCCGTTCCTGCTTTTCTCTCCAAAGTCGGCAAGAAGGCGAGTCACCCGTGGTTCTTGAATCCTCCGCCTCCTACGGAGCGCGCGAGAGATGGCTCCGCCGCCTTCGTATCGGATCCTCCTTGATCCTCATATGGTGAAGAGAAGGGGGGGATATGAGGATCCGTGTGTGGGATGCTGCTGTAGTTGCATTGCCGAGATCTGTCAAACACGAACGCGTTCTCCTGGAATGGGCGTTCCTGCTTCCGAACGGATTTTTTATTTTACTGAAATCTTACGATAAATATTGTAAGATCGTTTTCGCAAATTAATTGGTTTTGCTTTTTTGGTGTATTTTACGAAAATATCTTACAATTTATTTTGTAAGATCGTTTTCGCAAATTGATTGATTTTGCTTTTTTGGTGTATTTTACGAAAATATCTTACAATTTATTATGTAAGATTGTTTTGTTGCATTCCGGAGAAAGAGACTATTCCCTTCAATTTCAATTGTAACATTGATTTGCTCGTTTGGAGAGAGAGAAAGTTCCTTCGAAGTATTCCAATACAAAATCAATTGTAGAGGACAGTCAAGAGGAAGGTGAAAGCTGTTTACAAAGTCTTGAACGCATTGCTCATAATTATTTATCTCACAACTCACAACTCAACAGTTCGAAAGTACAACTTAGTACTTATGACAGGCTATCACGTTGTAGAAAGAGGGCCAATGCTAACTTGTTGGGTAACAACAGCGCCTGTACAATCGCTGCACTAGAATCTCCTCCTCCATGCCCCCATCCCCATCTTCCTCCTCCTCCATCTCCTCCTCCTTAGCAATGTCTACATTGTCTCCATCCGATTGCACAGCCTCTGCCTTGGTGTCCTTCTCAATGGATTGGCAGCTTGACCCCTTTGCATGACTCCTTGCTGTGCATTGATTGCCATGCCCAGCACCTTCTCTGGCAGCTTGACCCCTTTGCATGACCTGGCAGCTTGACCCCTTTGCATGACCCCTTGATGTGCATTGATTGACCCCCCTTGCCGGGCCCCCCCTTGCTGCGCATGCATGAAAGACTGTTTTGATAAGTCGGTAAGGCTTTGCTTCATGCCTTGCGCTTTCACCTCTTTTCATGCCTTGCGCTTTCACCTCCTTTCATGCCTTGCGCAAATTGCCTTTCGCATCCTGCATTGCTTTGCTGCGCATCCACATTAGCACCGGGTGGCCCTGCATGGTCCCGAGTTGCACCTAATTCTCGCACCTTTTGCGCAATGCATTTCACTGCTATGGGAATTCACTTCAGCTCTGTTCTCATGATCTGCTGCTTTGCCTTTCGCTTCCTGCATCGCCTTGCTGCGCATCTGCATTAGCACCGGGTGGTTGTGAATAACCCCCGAGTTGCTTCTAATTCTCGCACCCTTTGCGCAATGCATTTCACTGTCACTGTCCTGCCTAGCACCTTCTCTGGTGGATGCTGGGCAGATAGCCAGGAGCACTGGCGCTCGGAGCACTGGATAGGTCTGCCTACCTGCATGGCGGTTACCCGCCTGTACCTGCCAGACCAGACCAGGACACGCGCCGGGCCAGCACCTGCGCCGGAGTACTGGCGAACAGCTCTGCACCCGCCTGCACCTTCCTGAGGCCTGCCTACCTGCATGATGGTTACCCGCTTGCACCTGCGTCAGAGTAATGGCGGACAGTACTGCATACCCGTATGGCATGCATCCTTAGCTACCGTTCCAAGATTTCCATAGCGTCTGGTTTGGTTATGAATTGCATTGTAGTGGTAGACTGCAATTGTAGCCCAGACTTAGCTGCCTTGTGCCTGTGTTGACCAAGTTACTGCTTGCCAACAGGTTGCCTTGTTTATTGGTTAATCTTTGCCGGGAGTGTGGTTGGGTGTTTATGTTGTGATTGGTACTTTACATGACACTGACATATGGATCATGTACACCTGCAGTTCTTCTATTTTACTGTATTCTTGCCCACCTCGGCCATCTACCTATTTACTAGGTTTGTTTTAGTGGCCCAGTACTGCAATAGGTAAAGCAAAGATGTGTAGTTGAGGCCTGCTTGACTTGTATAGCATGACAGATGAAATGTCACAGCCCAGAAGAATTTAGCCCTTTTGCCTGTTCCGTCTAGGCATTCGGTGGATCAAGTTTTCTTTGACAGGTTTTAGGATTGATTTTTTTATGATCGGGAGGACTGTGTGTATTCCGAGTTTGGTTTTCTCAATCATTCGCGCGTTGGGTTTGACAATGCTCCCGATTATGATCGGGAGGACTGTGGGTATTCTGAGTTTGGTTTTTCTCAATCATTCGCTCGTTGGGTTTGTCAATGCTCCCGATTATGATCGGGAGGACTGTGGGTATTCTGAGTTTGGTTTTTCTCAATCATTCGTTCGTTGGGTTTGACAATGTTCCCGATTATGATAGGGAGGACTATGGGTATGCCAAGTCAAAAAAAAAAAAAAAAAAAAAACCCGAGTACATGTTTTCTAAATCATTCGCTCGTTAGGTTTGTAAGTGCTCCCGATTATGATCGAGAGGACTGTGTGTATTCAGAATTTGGTTTTCTCAATCATTCGCTCGTTGGGTTTGACAATGCTCCCGATTATGATCGGGAGGACTCTGTGTATTCCGAATTTGGTTTTCTCAATCATTCGCTCGTTGGGTATGTCAATGCTCCCAATTATGATCGGGAGGACTCTGTGTATTCCGAATTTGGTTTTCTCAAACATTCGCTCGTTGGGTTTGTCAATGCTCACGATTATGATCGGGAGGACTGTGGGTATTCTGAGTTTGGTTTTTTTCAATCATTCGCTCGTTGGGTTTGACAATGCTCCCGATTATGATAGGGAGGACTATGGGTATGCCAAGTAAAAAAAAAAAAAAAAAAAAATGCCGAGTACATGTTTTCTGAATCATTCGCTCGTTAGGTTTGTAAGTGCTCCCGATTATGATCGGGAGGACTGTGTGTATTCCGAATTTGGTTTTCTCAATCATTCGCTCGTTGGGTTTGACAATGCTCCCGATTATGATCGGGAGGACTCTATGTATTCCGAATTTGGTTTTCTCAATCATTCGCTCGTTGGGTTTGTCAATGTTCCCAATTATGATCGGGAGGACTGTGTGTATTCTGAGTTTGGTTTTCTCAATCATTCGCTCGTTGGGTTTGACAATGCTCCCGATTATGATCGGGAGGACTCTATGTATTCCGAATTTGGTTTTCTCAATCATTCGCTCGTTGGGTTTGTCAATGTTCCCAATTATGATCGGGAGGACTGTGTGTATTCCGAGTTTGGTTTTCTCAATCATTCGCGCGTTGGGTTTGACAATGCTCCCGATTATGATCGGGAGGACTGTGGGTATTCTGAGTTTGGTTTTTCTCAATCATTCGCTCGTTGGGTTTGTCAGTGCTCCCGATTATGATCGGGAGGACTGTGTGTATTTTAAATTCGGTTTTCTCAATCAGAAAACATGTACTCAGCATTTTTTTTTTTTTTTTTGTACTCGGCATACCCATAGTCCTTCCTATCATAATCGGGAGCATTTTCAAACCCAACGAACGAATGATTGAGAAAAACCAAACTCAGAATACCCACAGTCCTCTTGATCATAATCGGGAGCATTGTCAAACCCAACGAGCGAATGATTGAGAAAAACCAAACTCAGAATACCCACAGTCCTCCGATCATAATCGGGAGCATTGTCAAACCCAACGAGCGAATGATTGAGAAAACTAAACTCGGAATACACACATTTCTCCCGATCATAATCGGGAGCATTGACAAACCCAACGACCGTATTCGCTTGAAGTCACCTACTACACTGCTAGCTGCCAGGCAGATGCCTGGTCACCAGCTGCTAGAGTGGGTGTCGGACCTAAGCCCCGCACCATTACTGATACAGCTATAGGCTGTATCATAACATTCCCCCCAATCCCTGGTATTCTGGTACCCAGAATTCCTGGGATTCCACAACACAAGTTATAAGGAGTAAGCCAGACAAATATTCCCGTGGAGAAGAAAAGTAGGGGGAAAGCAATCCTAAAACCAGTCAAGGCGTAGGTATGACATCTGTGAAATACTGTCTGAACAGTATCCGAAGCTCTTCTTGCACGTATCCGCTGATGCAATGGACAACAAGAAGACTAATCTTCCTCAGTCACGCCACTTCTCACATACAAAGAAGACTGCAGGAGGTGATCTTCTAAAGACACGCATCATGTGTGAGTACAAATACAGCGCACGTAGGACATGTCCTCCCGATCATAATCGGGAGCATACACAGTATTTAAAACTTGAAATGATTACTTAACAAAATAATGCTAATATTCTGACTTCATGTTTCCTTCATTGTCGTTGTTGTTGTTGTCATCCTGTTAACTCAGGATTATTCTCCCAGGGAAGAGGCTTCATTGGTTATTGGGCTTTGCCATTCTACTCGCAGTCCATCAATCTGACTATATCATGCTTCCAACATTTCTTCAACCGGGTCCTTGAAGAAGAGGGGCAGCTTCCACCGTATTGCTTCTTGCAAATGGACAACGCGGCAAAGGACAACAAGAACGCTTTCATGTTCGCATACTTGTCCTTGCTGGTTGAGATGAACTGGTTTGAGGAGGTGTACGTCCATTTCCTCCCTCCCGGACACACACATAGCAATCTTGACCAAAAGTACTCTGTGATCTCGCAAGGGTTAAAGAACATGGAAGTGTACACCCTGGACCATCTGATGGGCATTGTTGGTAACTTATTCAAGAGAATGGGCCCTTACACAAGGCAAGACGTCGTGACCTCTATAGGGGACTTCTCCGCTGTCCTCCTAGAAAACGTTTACAAGTTGTTCGGACATGGCACTAGCACCGTCAAAGGAGTTAATCGCCGTTTACAAGCATTCAAGATAACGAAAGGTCCCAACGGGAGAGTCGGTAAGAATACTTGATATACTGATATTTACAAATCAAATGCTACCGTGCGTGTATGTACTGTCTGCACAATGCTCCCGATTATGCTCGGGAGGAATATGGGTGTGCCATGTCCTCATTGATTTACATGTACAGTCTTCAATAGAAACTAAATGATACAAAGGAAGTTGTACCTAGGACCTAGGATGTATTATCCAAGGGATGCTCCCGAGTATAGTCGGGAGGAATATGGGTGTCCTAAATGATTCACTAATATACAATACATGTTTGCACACCAACAATTGCAGGGGTCTATTACAAGGAGTATGACGAGTCAGGATCTTGGAGAGAACAGTGGGACAATGACGCTGAACCTATTTACGTCCTCCAAGGCTTCCCACTGGTGGACACCATAACAGTATTTAAGGAAGCCCCCAAGATCAAGATTGAAGAGCTCGAGAATATCGAGGCAAACTGGGCGGCTGTCTGGAAGACTATTCATAACGAGAAGCCCGGAGGTGACGTCCTTGCAGGCCACATGGCAGATGGTCCTGTACAAACCGCCGGTGATGACCGTGCAGGACCCGTAGCTGATGTCCGTGTACGACACGCAGCGGAGGACCTTCTGGTTCTAGAACCAGCAGCCGCTGACCAGCAGCCGATGGATGAACCAGCAGCCGATGGCCCATCCCATGCCCAGTCCTTCAAACATATTGCCGAGATGCTTCGTGAAACTTGGGAAGCCAGCAATAAGTGGTGGACTGATTTCTTCAAAGTTGAGAAGAGTTATTGGAGCACTCAACCAGATGATGCTGTGACTGGGGAGTACCCGAAAGACCAACATTTTGTCGACTTCCCATCGGAGTTGTCAGCAACCAGTCGTGTTCTGACACAGTCTGAGAAATCAATGGCCAAGCGCTTGATAGCAGCATTGGATGACTTGTCCATGGATGTGTCAGACCTTTTACCTGCAAGTAACGAGATTGCCAAGACTATGAAGGTTGCACACACTTTGGAGACTAATATGGAAAGGCCAGAGGAGGAGGATGTGTTGTACTTATATTCTTCACAAGGGACGAAGCCGGATAGAAGAATAGCCTACGAGCCCACTACTGATTTGGTTGTTGGTCATGTCGCTGTGGTCAAGGTACAAATGGATGACTCTAGCGGATTGAGAGGATGGGACGTGGTGGAGGTCAAATCACTACCAGTGAATGGAGAAGTGGAATGTGTGTATTTAAAGCCCTTGTACTTTGGGGGTCAGAAGTTGGTGTACACTGAAACACAATACCCAACTTGGCCAGAAGATTGGATGGACCACAAGCTTGTGCCTATTACCGTGGGGTTAGGAGAAAAGCAACATGGACGGGCGATATTCCCATTGACGCATTTCAATTTAGCTGCGAACCCACCAAGGGTATGAAGATCCAGAGAAAGTACCACACAAGCATGCTCCTAGCTTGTCAATCCATTGAGAAGGACACCAGGGCAGAGGCTGTGCAATCGGATGGAGACAATGCAGACATTGCTGAGGAGGAGGAGATGGAGGAGGAGGAAGATGGGGATGGGGACATGGAGGAGGAGAAGGAGGAGGAAGAGGAGGACGAGGAGGGGGGGGAGGAGGAGGAGTAAGATGTTTGACACATAGCCGTTTTTTACTAAATTAGAAAAATTAAATGAATTATACTTACGATTTTTATTGTAAGATGTAAAAGCTGAATTCTGCCTGCCGCCTTATAACCGTCCGCTTTCCCTTTATTTCTTACAATTATAATTGTAAGACACGAATTGATGTTAACACCTTTTGTTACAAAAATATGGCATTTCAACGTTGTAACATTCGTAATCTGTACGTTTCTCCGTCTTTCAAGCTCATTTCAAGCATATTTTGTCAAAATTGACTACAATCTTACGTTTTTTATCGTAAGATTGCATTTGAAAAGCATCAAAAGACCCCCAAAAAGTGATTGTAAGATTGGAAATCCGTTCGGAAGCAGGAACGCCCATTCTTGTTGTATGGGTGCGGTGGAGGCGTGTACGGGTCGATATCAGGAACATGTGCATCTTTCTTATCTGTTGAATGCAAACAATCATCCTTATCCTTGGGCTGGGGTGGCACGTAGAGGTGCATGATGGAGCTCCTCACAACGTCATCGTTAGATGTTGAAGGTACCGCCAAATGGTCTCGGACGTGGGAGTACGAAGAATGGACATATGTAGAATCCTCTTCCTCTGCGGTGGATGCTGTCTTGAAGAACTTGGCAATACTGGGTTGTTTTTTTGACACCGAAGAAGTGTCACAAGCCTCTCCGTCACCAACGCCCTTGGCGGTGGCCTGTCTTTTTTTCCGGCCGCTCATGACGCTATGTGTATGCTAATGATTTCAAGTACATTTAATGTTTATACTCGCAGATTACACATGTCTTGTCGAATACTCATGGGTGTTTTGGGGGCTGATTTAAGACACGCGCCCATGAGAACCGCTTGGACGGTGTTGTCCACTGTGCGTTCCACGTCTCTCTTCAGTGCGGCATCTGATGCGATGCGGTCAATATCGCTGATTGTGATATATATCTGTTGGATGTTCCCGCGTCCACATGTTGCCGCTGACTCGAATACAATGTTCGTGTGCGGATTTACACGGAGCAATAGCCTTTCCACTCGGCGCGCGTCCAACATGTCATCCTTGCACCACGATAACACTCCTAAGGCGGGTGGTGTTGACTCGCGGGACATGATTGACACGACGTTCGCGCCTGGCACCTCGTGTACTCCCAACACCTCGTCGACCTTGACACGACCACCACTTTTGCATGATGCCGATGTCTCCATGGTAAGAACCGCACCGCTTTCCTTGCTTATAGAGCGATAGACGATAGTTGAATATATCTTGTGCGAGTAAGCGAGGTGTCGCGCAGCCTTGTCAAGATGCATCACGAATCGTTCAAACGGGATATCCAAGTGAAACGAAAAAACAGGTGATGCATTCGCAACCATACGTCGTGTAAACAGGCACATGCGAACGTGGTTTGCACCAGATGCAACTGCGTCATCGACGAACGAAGAGGCACGCATCATTGGATGCACTAAACATTAATTTGAACGCGCTCAATCTTTTACACTCTTTGTAATACGAACAGTTCCCACTTTCAAATGTCCCTATCTGTATGCCGCATAACCGCATGGCCGCACAGGAACCGCATGGCCGCACAGGAACCGCATCGATGTACTATGTACCCTGTACCCTGTTGTACCGATGAAAAAATTTACTAATACCGATGCAATGCCATCCCTTCGTCATTCATTATCATGTCTTCTTCGTTATTATATAGTAGCATCGATGAATGCATAGCAAACATAGTTACCAAGTGTTGTGCATCCAAACCATCGCATGTCCTTCGCAAACGGAATTCTTCCCATGCAAACGTAGCTTCTTCGCGCAACAACATGGCGGTTACTGGTACTTATTCCCATGATACTCGTCCATCTTCTTCGCGAAAAAGTATGGATGCTCATGGTCATCCTGCTTCTCTTCGACCCTCATCCCATGATACTGGTGCTCGTCAGTATCCCGGTGTGCCGGATGCTCATGGTCATCCTGCTTCTCTTCGACCCTCATCCCATGATACTGGTGCTCGTCAGTCTCCCAGGGTGCCGGATGCTCATGGTCATCCTGCTTCTCTTTGACCCTCATCCCATGATACTGGTGCTCGTCAGTCTCCCAGGGTGCCGGATGGTCATGGTCATCCTGCTTCTCTTTGACCCTCATCCCATGATACTGGTGCTCGTCAGTCTCCCGGTGTGCCGGATGCTCATGGTCATCCTGCTTCTCTTCGACCCTCATCCCATGATACTGGTGCTCGTCAGTCTCCCGGTGTGCCGGATGCTCATGGTCATCCTGCTTCTCTTCGACCCTCATCCCATGATACTGGTCCTCGTCAGTCTCCCAGTGTGCCGGATGCTCATGGTCATCCTGCTTCTCTTCGACCCTCATCCCATGATACTGGTGCTCGTCAGTCTCCCGGTGTGCCGGATGCTCATGGTCATCCTGCTTCTCTTCGACCCTCACCCCATGATACTGGTGCTCGTCAGTCTCCCGGTGTGCCGGATTCTCCTACTAATTCTGCCCACCATGAATTTATGAATTTGTTGGGTTCTCCGTTTATGGATGGAATGGAAAACAATGGTGGTGTACCTTCTGAATCACGAGAATCTTTTGAGAAGTCATCTAAGAGTCTCCGGTGCTTATCGAGGAGCACTCAGTCCGACCGAGACAATGGAACTTCTCCAGAAGACGCGTCGGCTAGGCCATTGCCATGCGATGGGGACATGATTCCTTCCGATGATGATCTCGGCAAGAAGTTACTGGAAATGTACAAGAAAGTAACCTCAGGTAATTTTTTGAATCTGAATGTGACATTAAATCAACATTTCTTTTCGGGACGGTTCATTTTACTGTTCCACCGACTGTTGACTTGGGACACATTGTATTTTGGGTACCTGAGCCGTACACAATACGTTTCATTTATGTTCCTTTAAGTGTATTGTACCTTGAGATTGTCCGTAATCCCATTTTCTTACACAATCCTTTGTATTTCCATGTGCAGCTCCTCCTCCTCGGAATACAGAACGGATGTCGTATGGGTTGGACACCACCACCACCAATACCTATTTGTTCTACTGCATCGGGCGAATGTTGAAGACACACGAGCATGAAGAGGTCATATGGATCCATACCAATGTCAACAGCGATGTGCACCAGTTGATAATGGACAACCTGCACATGCTGGAGTATTGCCAACGAATGAACGTGTTATATGTACAAGGCTACCCCCCCCATGTTTCTCCTTCCGGTCTGAATACGCCATCTGAAGGTACTGACAATCAGCAGATCCTATCAACACCTGCTTCCTCTTCGCAAGCTCCCAAGCCCATCGACATGAGAGGGCTCCTTAGGAAGTTCCGGATGTGGAAGGGGTCTGGATTGCACATGAATTTGAATGTTTCAAGCATGAAGATGTCATTGAGACAGTTGCTGTCAATGATTCCAGGGGCAACAGCGAATGTAGTGCGTAAAGCTGCTGCCTTACACCCAGATCAAGCGTGTATTGAGGATAATGTTGATGGTGATGACAACAAAACCATCGTTCTCGTAATATTGTCCCATATATTTTAGGACATGATATTTCATTTCATTTCATTTCATTTCATTTCATTTCATTTAATTTCATTTCATTTCATTTCGAACACAACTTGCATAAAGCTAACTTGATGATTCTGAATCAACAGACCACGCATGGATCATTGATTTATAGCCTTGTAATTTGAGGTTATCTAATACTTGTTCTATGCTCCTTCCTCCTCCTTCTCCAGAACAATCTGAGGTCATCAAGTCACTTGTGCTAGAGAATAAGAATGTCAAGTTGCAAAACGTGGCCGGGTCTGGAAAAACTACATTATCTCTACACTGCGTCACTCGATTGCATGCGCTCTTCCCTGATGCCCGCTCCCTGCTCCTGACATACAACTCCAACTTGAAGACGGAGACACGCAAAAAAGTTGCAGCCTTGGGACTTGAATCCGCTGCTGAGGTGCATTCGTTCCACAGCTTCGGTACGCACTATTACGACGAGGGATGCCACACCGACGAGGCGCTTGACACGATGGTAGATGCTATTAATGCTAACAATGGACGTTTGCGTAGCGCTCTGTCATTTAGACTCGTTGTCGTAGATGAAGCGCAAGACATCAACCCTCTTTATTGGAAAATCATCGTCATGATCGCTCGCCTTTGCCACCGACCTCCTCAATTCCTTTTCATCGGCGACCCGAGACAATCCATCTACGAGTACAAGGGTGCCAGCCCGAGGTTCCTCGCCGAATGCGACTCGTTGCTGCCCTCAGAAACCTCGGGTGTCTCTCGCCAACGTCAGTCGTGTTCGACCTCCTCACCCGTTACCGACCCGATCAGATCATGGTTCTTTCTCCGAGCGTAAAGAAAGGGAGAGGCAAGTCCCCCCTGCGTCTACTGGAGAAGCGGCTGTTGGATCGCAACGTCCCTCTGAGTGTGAATGACGTATTCGAGGAGTGCTCCTTGAACGAGCAGGTGCTGCGTGGGAAGTTGGCCTTCATGACATTTCACGGGAGTAAGGGTACTGAGCGAGAAGCTGTGGTCGTCTTGGGAGGTACAGAAGAGTCTTACATGACCTTCTTCCAGCGGATGCATCATGATGCGCCGCTCTCATCATCGACTGTGAATTGTCCCAACCCGGTATACGTCAGTCTGACACGGGCGAAGCGAGAGCTGATCGTGGTTCACAACATGAGATCTCATCTTGCTCCTTACATGGATGCAACCGCGCTTCTCGAAACAGCAACGTTGCAGGGGTGCCCCCCTGCCTCCGCATCTAAAAAAGATGTGACTCCAGAAGATACCAATGATGATGCAGATATCCGTCCTAATGAGCGCGGAGTATGCTCTCTACTCGAGCACCTTCCCTTCCAAACGATAAAGCGAGCTAGTGCTCATCTGACGTGGAGTGTTCAGGACATTGGCGTGCGTGCGCCGGCATTGTGCAGTACTGTGAGAACTAGGGGGGCTCTTGCGGAGTACGTGGCTGATCTTGACGGCATCGCAATCCCGGCAATATTGGAATACCGTGTTACAGGGAGGTCGCAGCTTCTTGACATGCTCCCGACTCTTAACATGAGCAGTTCGAAATATTGCGGAAATTTACGAGATGCTCTTGCATCGCGTATATCTTCTAGTTGCGATCCTAGTGTGTCTGATTTTCTGTGTGCGGCTACACTGCATCAGTCTTCTGCATCTCAGTACTTTTATCGAGCGAAGCAGATTACTCGCTTTGACTGGTTGGACGAAGTCGATGTTGAGTCCTCTCTGGAGGTCATGCGCGGAGCTGGGATTTGCGGTGGAGTGGTGGAGAGGTTTGAGGTTCCTCTTCGACGCGAGTTCGTTCCCAAGGCGTGCCATGTTTATGGCGAGGCGGATGTGGTGACTGAGGATTCGTTATATGAGTTGAAGTGCACGTGTGGTGAAGTGCAGCTTGTTCACATATTGCAGACAGCTTTGTATGCGTGGATGCATGGTGACGACCGCAAGCGTATTAGGTTGGTGTATTTGTTATCGGGGACTGTCTGCGATATCGATTACGACATCGCATCGTTTGAGATAGTGATGGATGTTTTGTTGTCACCGACTGAATAAAAAAAGTTGGTAGGATTTTTTTTCTACCCATGGTGTTATATACCTTGCAACAAAATGTACAATTCTACTCAGGCATCTGGTGTTTCATTCGATGCATCAGAGATTCTCATTCGTTTCCTTCAGTACATTTTCGAGGGATTGATGGTTGCTGTCGCAGCGTACTTCATCCCCAACACCAAGCTTCCGCCTAAGGATCTAATGATGATTTCTTTGGTCGGTGCCGCCACGTTCGCCGTTTTGGACCTGTTCGCCCCTGCCGTTGGATCTAGTGTCCGCAATGGTGCCGGTTTTGGTATCGGTGCCAACCTGGTCGGCTTCCCCGGAGGAGGCATGCGTTAGTAAGATGTCTCAAATAATTTTGGGTCACGGTACTGGGGAAGAGGCGATCTCTTAAGTGCGGCTGGTCCTTCAATCTCGACCAAATAACGATATGGATTCCGTGATCTACAGTCGGCGGAACAGTAAAATGAAACATCCAAAAAACGGTATAATGCGGTGACAATCACATATTGTATGAGTGTATGGTCCTACAAAATGGCCCGTCCAGCAAAGAAACCTCCTTTCATGACGCATTGCACATCAACAAAGACCCCGTGTTCTTTTGGGCCACTGTACCAGGGAAGAGGCGATCTCTTAAGTGCGGCTGGTCCTTCAATGGACACTCTCGAAAGTACCGACAAAAGAACGATACGGAGTCTGCAGGATGGAGATTCGTGATCTAAAAAAGGATCACGATATTCTCTTTAACATCCTGCAATTTGTTGATTAAAAATCGTATTGGTGTTCCACTGCCCCGTGGGTTGCTACACCATTAGGTTACACCGTAAGGTGTGCGGTACACGAAGCGGTTTCATTTTAGTATTCCGTTGACTGTAAAACAGAAGCACAATATTATCGTTAACATCGTGCAATTTGTTGATTCAAAATCGTATTGTTGTAGACACCACTCGCCCCCCCTCCGGTGGTCGCGACAACATTAGGTAAAACCGTAAGGTGTGCCGTACACGAAGCGGTTTCATTTAAGTATTCCGCCGACTGTAGTGACAGTATCTGGTTACAAATATTGAATTCGACAAAAATACAAGGTTTCCCGTAGTTGTAAAATTCATGCTTCCGGTTTCATTTTAGTCGAGTCGAATGTAAGCACGTGTTTGAACGTTCCCCGTTGAATTTTAGCTACCCGTATATCCTCAAACCTATGAATTTCTTATTACACATCCGGGGTCCGGGGGGCATGTTTAAGAAATATGCAAATTCCTTATACACTGTTAGGTTTACTTTTTTCGGAAAGCAAACGATTCAACTGCCCACGTTTTTTCTTTGTTTTGTTTTCATTGTCCTTGTATCCCAACATTATCACACTTAGCGTGGACAATACCATTAATATTGCGATTAATATAGTTCTTATCCAACTCCAAACTGTATATCCTCCGGACTCTAGGCAATGAATGTCATATACCGCAAGCGCCGTTGACGCGATTGACAGAAGCAACAGCAGCGCCAACGTGATGTTGAAGCTGTTGCGCATCAAGCTTGTCACTATGACGGTGATGTGGAATATTACCGATGCCACGATCACGACCCACCCCTGGGAGCGGATTCCATTGTTGTTGTTGTTGTCAGACATATTCGATTAGATGTTCTTATAATTTTTTTTGTTTTTTTTTTTATGATGCGTGAGGTTGTCTCGTAAAGAAATATTTGCAACCATTATTGGACGTGTTGGGATTGGACGTGTGTTTGTCGATTCATTATGGAATCCAAAAATCAGTCATCTGCATTCATTTCACTTGAGAACGTCAAGACTTGCGAGGCAGCCTTTCACGTCTACATGAAGGAGCGCCACAACATTGTCTTTCAGGGTGCGAACGATATTCTCCGCATTTCGCCAAAAACTTTTCATGTTCATGCAGGGGGTGGGAGAAGCGGAGAGATAGCGACTCCCTCTCATTGCGCGATAAGAACAATATAGCGTTAAATCTCATGCGGGACATGATGAAGATGGATGAGGAAGAATCCCCCCCGAAATCTACAACCTACATCGAAAAAAAGAGCAACAACGACACTCTATTCATTCGTCGCGAAAGGGACGTTTTTCAGCAGCAATCACGACCACGTTTGCCGGGATTGGAAGATGCGCCCCCTCGCCCCCAGAGCACGCTCTCTAGATTGCGTGCGGAGGACCGTGACACGGTCATGACCAACTTTGTAGATTCATCATCCTCTTACAACACGAACTATCGTAACACCAACGACGACGGATCTGATCTTCGTTTGGACGGAGATGAAGTCCCTCATATATCAAACGAGGAATTCAATCGCCATGTAGAGGATCTTGTAAGAGACCGTCTTACGTTTAGTACCTCTGCTCCAGATACTGATCATTCTGTAACCAATCAAAATCTAACGGATCAAAATCTAACCGATCAAAATTTAACCGATCACAATCTAAGTGGTCACAATCTAATTGATCACATTGTAACTGATCATGCATTTACTTTGCCTTCTTCTGCGGTGATTCCCTCTGTAACACGCCATGTGGGTGATGTCTATAGGAGTGTTGGTCTCCACGGTGTTGATAGGGACGTTGAGGCGCACCCTCACCGCTTTCGCTTCGGTTCGAGTGTGACAGGGTTTGGGCGTGAGGATTTCCGCGGAATCTCGTGGATATCCGTGTCTAGCGCTATCGTTCCTATGGAGAGGCGAGCAAGTTCCAAGCGTCCGTACCTTCACGACTATGACTTTTCGTACCCTTATGTCCTGGTGAACCTTGAGGGATTCGATGGCATGTACGACGGGAGTTCCGAGGCCATCCGTCGGAGTTTTTGCGTGCTCGTGTTCGACCGTTCTTTCCGCGCTGCCAACGGGCGCGGATACGTCATGCTTAAACCCGTGCGTGAACTAGATAGGAAGACGTTCGACACCCCTCTTGCATCCCTCCGTTCGCTCGTTGTGTCGATAACACGTCCTAGCGGTGCATTGTTCAACAATAGTGTTGACGCCTTGCGACTGACATCTTTGTCCTACGAAACACAGTACGGGTTGTACATCCGCATCGTGTGCAACTGTTTCTTCGACATGAACTAGTTCGTAGTAGGGGACGATGTCCGGTTCTCGGAGTTCGATGGTCGTCCCGAGTCTGCGTCAGGTGAGGCAGATAATATGTCTTTGATATTGCAGGCGAACTCTTATATCAACCGAGAGGAGGGTCACGAAGTCGTTCGTCTTGGCGAACCCAACGCTCAGGGTTTTTCGAACTCGTTCTACATTCTCGCTCCCGGTTTCTACAACAGCGTCGAAGGCACGCTCGTGATGCACGAGCAGATGCTCGAGGCGATCCGTGCGATGGCATTGTTTGATGCGTTCGTGAGGCCAGGGGCCTTCGTCAACCAATCCCTTCAGGCTTTCGTGACTCTCAATATCAGTTGCGTGCCTAAGGGCGATGACAGAATAAAATGAGTGTATTCATAAATTTGTTTAATGGCGAATCAAGTTGCCTTAGGTTTATCATCGTTGATTGTCGGTTTTGGGGGGAGGTTCGTCCTCCAACCTGACGAGGAAATGCAAGCTCTATTCTCAAACCCTCTTGTTCGTCATTTTTATTATTTTTGATTGTGTATTCCACAACGAGGAACATCGGTGTATCCGCGGTTGTGTCTACGCTGTTCATCTTCTTGGGTACAGTCGTTGAGGCGCCTCGAGAGACATTAGTTCGGAGAGGGTACCGCATCGAGTTTCGGCAGCCATGGATCCTGGTGGCGACCGCAAAATCTTGAGGACTCGCTCGCTCGCTCGCGTTCCTACGAATCAGTTTAATGTATTACGTGATAGTGAATACACGTCAAGAAATTCGCCCAGTTTAAGGACTTTATTCAAGATACATGCATTATCGCAAGGGTATCGTGGTACCAGGCTTAATGGGCAGTTCTCTACCATTCATTAAAAACGTGAAGCATGTGGAGGACTCTGCTGGCACGGATGCATTCAAGGAAGGTGTTAACAAGCTCCTCATGATTATGCATGCTTTCCATGCAGACATATTGGGTGACACGGTCATGCAGACTCTCTCTTCTATGGGAGATGATGAGTCTTCATCGATCCACGTGTTCGAAATCACTTGCAAGATGAGCCCTAGCAACACTGAGTTGTTCCCAAGGGTGATGAGGGCTTTGTTCGCGACCCAGTTCGTTTGCACCCGGCACGGAATTACGAAGATCGATTCTGAGTATCGCTCTTCGCATGTTTTCAAGGAGACATTGTACCATGTGTGGATTCCTCTTGCGGACAAGAGCGTGCACAGACGCGTGAGCGTGGCGATTGTGAATTGTTTCTGGAGTGCGTGGCACAACTTCAACTGGTTCAACATAGCGTTCGACATTGACTCTCTTTGCCATACCCAGGATCGGTTGTACGTACTTAACACGGACAAACTATTGAAGAGTTCAATTGTCACTTCGCTGACATCCCGCATCCACCGCGTTCAGATGAAACGTTTCTGCATTTCGCCGGCGTACGTAGCCGACCGTGGGATCGTGACATGCGACGAAAAAAACGGTATGACTCGATCGTATGCTGCATTGAGAGGGTGGATGGGTTCGTGCGCAACAGGGGGTGGATTATGGACGACATGTTGTGCGGGTGGTGTGTGTGGGTAGTTTCCAAGTGGGGGTGTTATGTGCACGGACCCACTAACGTTCGCCTGCGCCAATCGTGTCACAACGAGACCATCACAGAGAGCGAAGCCAAACATGCCTTGTCATCCTCTTTGTACATGCAGGTGTGCGAACCTCATGGTGTAGAGGTGATGAAGAGGGTATCGAAATACATACCTTACCTACATCCAAACACAAGTGACGTGTGCGGCCTCTGTCATGAGGCGTTCAAAGAAGAAGACATCGTCATCAATCTAAGTTGCAATCACAACTTCCACGTTACCTGCCCCTCCACGATCACCCATCACAAAAAAAAGGGGCGAGGAATTTGCGATTGGTTGCGCATTCAGAAAAGCTGCCCGTACTGTAGAGCAAAGGTTTTGTAGACACATTGAGTACACAAGACTATGTCGAGTTCTAACGAAGCGCTTGACATGATGGGTGCGGTTGTGATGATGGCAACCGCCGACGATATAATTTTCCCTGGGGTAGTGAGAGAAAACGACCTCCTTCTTTTATGGACGCAGCAAGGGAACAGAGTGCTCGCAGGTAGAATCGGTGCATCCAATCCTAGCGTGTTCGTAGACGAACACGAAGGGCTTGTCGTGAAGGGGGCTCTATATGATAATGGGAATTGTGCAGGCGGTGTTTCTGTGCTGACTCCTGACTCTGAGGGAGCTATTTCCATGTATGTTACTTCTAACACAGGAGTGCTTGGTACATCGAACATCGTGAAAGATATTGTCATTCAATCTGCAAAAACAACAATACATGGGATATCTGTATTCGAGTCGAATATTGTGATCAAGGATCCTAGCAACAACACTCGATACATTGATTTGATAGAATCTTGCATATTCGGGTCCAATGCAGGATACTTTGGATCTAATGCGGGTGAATTCGGATATAATGCAGGATACTTTGGATCTAATGCGGGAGAATTCGGGTCTAATGCCGGATACTTTGGATCTAATGCGGGTGAATTCGGGTCTAATGCGGGTGAATTCGGATCTAATGCAGGATACTTTGGATCTAATGCGGGTGAATTCGGGTCTAATGCAGGATACTTTGCATCTAATGCAGGATAATTTGGATCTAATGCGGGTGAATTCGGTTCTAATGCAGGATACTTGGCTAATGCAGGATACTTTGGATCTAAATGCGGGTGAATTCGGATACTAATGCAGGATACTTTGGATCTAATGCTGAATTCGGGTCCTAATGCAGGATACTTTGCATCTAATGCAGGATACTTTGGATCTAATGCGGGTGAATTCGGGTCTAATGCAGGATACTTTGCATCTAATGCAGGATACTTGGATCGAATGCAGGATACTTTTCTAATGCAGTGAATTCGGGTCTAATGCAGGATACTTTGGATCTAATGTAGGTGAATTCGGGTCGAATGCAGGATACTTTGCATCTAATGCAGGATACTTTGGATCTAATGCGGGTGAATTCGGGTCTAATGCAGGATACTTTGGATCTAATGCAGGTGAATTCGGGTCGAATGCAGGATACTTTGCATCTAATGCATGCAGGGATACTTTGGATCTAATGCGGGTGAATTCGGGTCTAATGCAGGATACTTTGGATAGCAGGATACTTTGGGTCTAATGCAGGATACTTTGCAGGAATTCGGTCTAATGCAGGATACTTTGGATCTAATGCAGGGTGAATTCGGGTGCAGGATACTTTGCATCTAATGCAGGATACTTTGGATCTAATGCAGGATACTTTGGATCTAATGCGGGTGATACTTTAATGCAGGATACTTTGGATCTAATGCAGGATACTTTGGATCTAATGCGGGTGAATTCGGTTCTAATGCAGGATACTTTGGATCTAATGCAGGATACTTTGGGTCGAATGCAGGATACTTTGGATCTAATGCAGGTGAATTCGGGTCGAATGCAGGATACTTTGGATCTAATGCAGGATACTTTGGATCTAATGCAGGATACTTTGGATCTAATGCGGGGTGAATTCGGTTCTAATGCAGGATACTTTGGATCTAATGCAGGATACTTTGGGTCTAATGCAGGATACTTTGGATTAATGCAGGGTGAATTTCGGGTCTAATGCAGGATACTTTGGATCTAATGCAAGGGGTCCAATGCAGGATACTTTGCATGCAGGGTGAATTGAATGCAGGATACTTTGGATCTAATGCGGGTGAATTCGGGTCTAATGCAGGATACTTTGGATCTAATGCGGGTGAATTCGGGTCTAATGCAGGATACTTTGGATCTAATGCAGGTGAATTCGGGTCGAATGCAGGATACTTTGGATCTAATGCAGGCAGGATACTTTGGATCTAATGCGGGCTCGGTCTAATGCAGGATACTTTGGATCTAATGCAGGTGAATTCGGGTCGAATGCAGGATACTTTGCATCTAATGCAGGATACTTTGGATCTAATGCGGGTGAATTCGGGTCTAATGCAGGATACTTTGAATCTAATGCAGGATACTTTGGGTCTAATGCAGGATACTTTGGATCTAATGCGGGTGAATTCGGTTCTAATGCAGGATACTTTGGATCTAATGCAGGGTGGAATTCGGTTCTAATGCAGGATACTTTGGGTCTAATGCAGGATACTTTGCATCTAATGCAGGATACTTTGGATCTAATGCGGGTGAATTCGGGTCTAATGCAGGATACTTTGGATCTAATGCGGGGTGAATTCGGTCTAATGCAGGATACTTTGCATCTAATGATCTAATGCAGGGATGAATTCGAATGCAGGATACTTTGGATCTAATGCGGGTGAATTCGGGTCTAATGCAGGATACTTTGCATCTAATGCAGGTGAATTAATGCAGGATACTTTGCATCTAATGCAGGATACTTTGGATCTAATGCAGGGTGAATTCGGTCTAATGGGATACTTTGGATCTAATGCGGGTGAATTCGGGTCTAATGCAGGATACTTTGGATCTAATGCAGGATACTTTGGGTCGAATGCAGGATACTTTGGATCTAATGCAGGTGAATTCGGGTCGAATGCAGGATACTTTGGATCTAATGCGGGTGAATTCGGGTCTAATGCAGGATACTTTGGATCTAATGCAGGATACTTTGGATCTAATGCAGGATACTTTGGATCTAATGCGGGTGAATTCGGTCTAATGCAGGATACTTTGGGTCTAATGCAGGATACTTTGGATCTAATGCGGGTGAATTCGGGTCTAATGCAGGATACTTTGGATCTAATGCAGGAATAATGCAGGATACTTTGCATCTAATGCAGAATTCGGGTCGAATGCAGGATACTTTGGATCTAATGCAATGCGGGTGAATTCAATGCAGGATACTTTGGATCTAATGCAGGATACTTTGGATCTAATGCAATGCAGGATACTTTGGATCTAATGCGGGTGAATTCGGGTCTAATGCAGGATACTTTGGATCTAATGCGGGTGAATTCGGGTCTAATGCAGGATACTTTGGATCTAATGCAGGTGTGAATTTGGAATGCAGGATACTTGCATCTAATGCAGGGATACTTTGGATCTAATGCAGGATACTTTGGAATGCGGGTGAATTCGGTTCTAATGCAGGATACTTTGGATCTAATGCAGGATACTTTGGGTCTAATGCAGGATACTTTGGATCTAATGCGGGTGAATTCGGTCTAATGCAGGATACTTTGGATCTAATGCGGATAATTCGGGTCTAATGCAGGATACTTTGGATCTAATGCAGGTGAATTCGGGTCGAATGCAGGATACTTTGCATCTAATGCAGGATACTTTGGATCTAATGCAGGATACTTTGCGCTACTTGGATCTAATGCGGGTGAATTCGGGTCTAATGCAGGATACTTTGGATCTAATGCAGGATACTTTGGTCGGATACTTTGCATCTAATGCAGGATACTTTGGATCTAATGCAATTCGGGTCTAATGCAGGATACTTTGCATCTAATGCAGGTGAATTCGGGTCTAATGCAGGATACTTTGCATCTAATGCAGGATACTTTGGATCTAATGCGGGTGAATTCGGGTCTAATGCAGGAATACTTTGGTGATCTAATGCAATTCGGATAATCTTTGGGTCTAATGCTAATGCAGGTGAATGGGTCTGAATGCAGGATACTTTGGATCTAATGCGGGTGAATTCGGGTTCTAATGCAGGATACTTTGGAATGGCAGGATCTAATGCAGGTGAATTCGGTCGGCAGGATCTTTGCATCTATGCAGGATACTTTGGATCTAATGCGGGTGAATTCGGGTCTAATGCAGGATACTTTGGGATCTAATGCAGGATACTTTGGGTCTAATGCAGGATACTTTGCATCTAATGCAGGGATCTAATGCAATGGATACTTTGGATCTAATGCGGGTGAATTCGGTTCTAATGCAGGATACTTTGGATCTAATGCAGGATTCGGGTCCAATGCAGGATACTTTGGATCTAATGCAGCTAATGCAGGATACTTTTGAATCTAATGCCGGAATGCAGATACTTTGGGTCTAATGCAGGATACTTTGGATCTAATGCGGTGAATTCGGGTCTAATGCAGGATACTTTGCATCTAATGCAGGATACTTTGGGGTCCAATGCAGGATACTTTGGATCTAATGCAGGATCTACTTTGGATCTAATGCGGGTGAATTCGGTTCTAATGCAGGATACTTTGGATCTAATGCAGGTGAATGCAGGATACTTTGCATGGTCTAATTGCAGGATACTTTGGATCTAATGCGGGTGAATTCGGGTCTAATGCAGGATACTTTGGATCTAATGCAGGTGAATTCGGGTCTAATGCAGGATACTTTGCATCTAATGCAGGATACTTTGGATCTAATGCAGGATACTTTGCATCTAATGCGGGTGAATTCGGTTCTAATGCAGGATACTTTTCTAATGCAGGATACTTTGGATCTAATGCAGGTGAATTCGGGTCTAATGCAGGATACTTTGGATCTAATGCGGGTGAATTCGGGTCTAATGCAGGATACTTTGGATCTAATGCGTAGGAATGAATTCGGGTCGAATGCAGGATACTTTGGATCTAATGCAGGATACTTTGCATCTAATGCAGGATTGTTATCTAATGCAGGATACTTTGGATCTAATGCGGGTGAATTCGGGTCTAATGCAGGATACTTTGCATCTAATGCGTGTGAGGTGATTGGAATGCAGGATACTTTGGGTCAATGCAGGTGAATTCGGGTCTAATGCAGGATACTTTGCATCTAATGCAGGAATTCGGGTCTAATGCAGGATACTTTGGTCCAATGCAGGAATGCAGGATACTTTGCATCTAATGCAGGTGAATTCGGGTCTAATGCAGGATACTTTGGATCTAATGCAGGTGAATTCGGGTCTAATGCAGGATACTTTGCATCTAATGCAGGATACTTGATCTAATGTGAATTCGGGTCTAATGCAGGATACTTTGGATCTAATGCAGGATACTTTGGATCTAATGCGGGTGAATTCGGGTCTAATGCAGGATACTTTGGATCTAATGCAGGATACTTTGGGTCTAATGCAGGATACTTTGGATCTAATGCAGGATACTTTGGAATGCAGGATACTTTGCATCTAATGCAGGATACTTTGGATCTAATGCAGGGGGTCTAATGCAGGATACTTTGGATGCAATTCGGGTCTAATGCAGGATACTTTGGATCTAATGCAGGTGAATTCGGGTCTAATGCAGGATACTTTGCATCTAATGCAGGATACTTTAGATCTAATGCGGGTGAATTCGGGTCTAATGCCGGATACTTTGGATCTAATGCAGGTGAATTCGGGTCGAATGCAGGATACTTTGCATCTAATGCAGGATACTTTGGATCTAATGCAGGATACTTTGGATCTAATGCGGGTGAATTCGGGTTCTAATGCAGGATACTTTGGATCTAATGCAGGATACTTTGGATCTAATGCAGGTGAATTCGGGTCTAATGCAGGATACTTTGCTTTGGATCTAATGCGGGTGAATTCGGGTCTAATGCAGGATACTTCGGATCTAATGTAGGTGAATTCGGGTCGAATGCAGGATACTTTGGATCTAATGCAGGATACTTTGGGTCTAATGCAGGATACTTTGCATCTAATGCAGGTGAATTCGGGTCTAATGCAGGATACTTTGCATCTAATGCGGGATACTTTGGGTCTAATGCAGGATACTTTGGATCTAATGCAGGATACTTTGGGTCCAATGCAGGGTACTTTGCATCTAATGCAGGTGAATTCGGGTCTAATGCAGGATACTTTGGATCTAATGCGGGTGAATTCGGATCTAATGCAGGGTACTTTGGATCTAATGCGGGAATTCGAATTCGGTCTAATGCAGGATACTTTGGGATCTACTTTGCATGCGGGTGAATTCGGATCTAATGCAGGGTACTTTGGATCTAATGCAGGGTGAATTCGGGTCTAATGCAGGATACTTCGGATCTAATGCAGGTGAATTTGCAGGATACTAAATTAGAAAAATTAAATGAATTCGGGTAATGCAGGATACTTTGTATCTGTAAAAGCTGAATTCTTTGGCGTCGGGTAATGCAGGCGAATTCGGGTCTAATGCAATACTTTTGCATCTAATGCTCATTCGGGTCTAATGCAGGATACTTTGGGTCTCCAATGGAAAAATGCACAATACTAAGAATTGCAATGCAGCAGGATAAAAGACCCCTAATTATAATGCTTTCGGATCTAATGCAGGTGAATTCGGGTCAAATGCAGGATACTTTGGGTCTAATGCAGGATACTTTGGATCTAATGCGGGTGAATTCGGGTCTAATGCAGGGTACTTTGGATCTAATGCGGGTGAATTCGGGTCTAATGCAGGATACTTCGGATCTAATGCAGGTGAATTCGGGTCGAATGCAGGATACTTTGGGTCTAATGCAGGATACTTTGGATCTAATGCGGGTGAATTCGGGTCTAATGCAGGATACTTTGCATCTAATGCGGGTGAATTCGGGTCTAATGCAGGGTACTTTGGATCTAATGCGGGTGAATTCGGGTCTAATGCAGGATACTTCGGATCTAATGCAGGTGAATTCGGGTCGAATGCAGGATACTTTGGGTCTAATGCAGGATACTTTGGATCTAATGCGGGTGAATTCGGGTCTAATGCAGGATACTTTGGATCTAATGCGGGTGAATTCGGGTCTAATGCAGGATACTTCGGATCTAATGCAGGTGAATTCGGGTCGAATGCAGGATACTTTGGGTCTAATGCAGGATACTTTGGATGTAATGCGGGTGAATTCGGGTCTAATGCAGGGTACTTTGGATCTAATGCGGGTGAATTCGGGTCCAATGCCGGATACTTTGGATCTAATGCAGGTTTTTCTCTTCTAATATGTGTATTTCCTTACAACCGCTATCGTATGTGTTTCAGCACGCATCGAATATGTTCGTTTCGGAATTTGATTATCACGAGTGGTACTTGTCCCCCCATTCGTCGGTTTCTTCATCCAATTTTGAATTACCTGTAAGTGGCGTATTTGCATTGAACGTGTTATGGGCCAACAACGAATCACCTTTCGATACATCTTACACGTATGAGGTACAACACAAGAGCATGTGGAACAATCAATCCGTTGATAAAAATAATGTAGTTGTTGGAAATAACGTCTTGATGTTGGATGGTCGCGCAGGGGAACACCTGCTAATAAAATGTGGAACTCCTGCAATATCACCACTATCTTTCCAAGGGGAGACTACTCTTCAAATTCGCCTTGTCGCGAAGTGAAAAAAAAAAAGTAATTAACTGGGGACGGGGTAAGATCCGGTTGCCTGGGAAACCGTCGCCTTGACATAATTGTATGTATCTTCTGATCGAGATAGAATGTTTTTGTCAATCATATCGTCCGGACTAGCTTCAGGTGCGAGGGGGTCAGTTACATTGGCTCGATACTCGTTGTGAGGTTTGTATAGACGTTTTAGCTTGTCGATGTTATGTTTTAGGAGGATGAGCTCCGATGTCATTGGGATACTAGAGTCATCCTTTGATTTGTACAAGAAGTCGTCCTTGTTGCGGGTAACATCTTTTTGTAATTCAAGAGTTTTCTTACTGAAACTTGAATTGTAACGTTGTAACAGGTTAAATATGGTATTCACAAGGAAACCGATCATGAGTAAGCACACCGATACGATTAGGAGATTCACGATGATAACAATCCAGCTTCCCATTATGAGACGACGCAAGTGAGCTTTCAGGAAATTTACGTCAGAGTGGGCTTTGTCCTTGGTACACTTTTGCAGGAGTTTCAGTACTTCCGTATCCGCCATTCTTTTGTGTTGGGGTGCATTTTTTTTATTGCACACATCCCCCAAGCTTCGTTCCGTTGAATTTAAGCTACCCGTATATCCTCGAACCTATGAATTTCTTATTACACATCCGGGGGTCCGGGGGACATGTAGTAAGAAAGACAATGAATTCTCCATAGGGGTATCATAGGGTCAACTCCCCGGGGCTACTGTCCTTTACGAACAGGGATTTTCTGTTCGAACTGCCTTCAGGAAGATGCCAGCTGCCCCCACAATGTCTCTGTCGCAGGTGAATTGACAGTTCTTGCAGGTGTATGTCTCTCCTCCACGCTTGTTTAAGAAACCGCACATAGGGCATGACTTGTGTATGCTCACACATGTTCCGTACTCTTCACACTTCTCCTTCAGCCCGAAACACACAGAGTGTCAAAGTCAGGACGGCAACCTCCTCTTCAGCACTGATTGTCATCTTCGCCGTCTCCATTGAGGGTACCAACAAACACATCGTAGCGAGCGGCGAGAAATTTGTTGGAGGTAAAAAATTCTCTTCCGAATGCGAATCATCTGCATTTTTATCTTCAATCTCTCTTTTGGTAAGGTTTTCTCAGTATCCAACCTTGACTGCAGCTTGTCATGAACCTGCAGGAGTTTGACAAGGTCGGATGCCTGCCTGTCCCTGGACCAAGCATGAAGGATTCCTCATTCTCTGGTGAGTACGTGACCATTGTTTGCGAATGGATGCCAACTTGTCTGGACTATCTGCCCTCCTGTCCCTGGCAGCGCACGGGAAATATTCACCGAAGCGGGATTTTTGTCCTTTGGAAGGCATCAAACTTATGGAGTACCGAAGTAGCGCATTTGCCCACCGCTATCCTTGGAAACGTTCTTCTGATCCATCTCAATGGCTCTCAAGCTCTGTCTGTCTGAACGGAGCTGAAACGCTTGATTTACCTGCCAGATTCGGAAAAGCGCCTTGATGTTTGCCACAGCCCACAAAGCAACCATTGGCGATTCTTGAAGTACGGGTTTGGCATCGTTCGTCACATACCTGTCTCGAATCGGAAGACGTGAGTTGCGACGCAATGACAAACTAGCCGAAGGGTCCCGCATGGCGTCCATTTGACATGAACAGCTCACTGCTCCTACAAGTAATTGACATACAAGTCGACGACCCTCCGGGGGCTTGATTGAGCCCTCTTCACCGCGGAATGTTTGTCGGTTTGCGAACAATTGTGTCTGAGCAGGTCGGTTATGCGTGTTAAGTAGTCGCCTCAAATACGGCATTCTGATATTCAGTAACGCTCTTTTTCTTTTCAGTTTTACAAGCATCGAACACGTTTCTTAAAAACCATGGGACTATCCTTGCATGGGGACATTTTGGATGAACGGTGATTCCAGCAATCCGACCGACGATGCACGTAGTTGCACCCAACGTTTTTGCACGTTTGCACACTCGTCGCGTGAAGGAACGTCCTGGATTCGACAATGACAATAGGAAGGGTCCGCATTGACGAACAGCATTTTACTAACAGTAAGTGTCGGGGGTCGCAGATGGACGCAGAAATTCGATCCGGGCGACAAAGGTACGAGAACCTCGTGCACACCCACACAATGCCGTCCTCAAGCATCCCTCCCAGCGACCGCACTCTACATCGCTTACCGGTCACTCAGCAACATGATCGCAACTGTAGCCGCAGGCGGGGGATCTAACGACCTTGTGCTCGATGTGGACTACTCGAATCCGTACGACATCGCATTAACGGGGGGTATGATGAAGGCGTAGACATAGGCTACCTGCGATGCGGAGACCTGTTTGTTGCAGGCTCTATATTCGCCACTCAATATTCTAATCTTGTGCGCGACTTCAAGAACATTCCTGCTGCATCGATACCTCCAAGTGCATCTGCCTTGCTTGACGCATACAATGAGCTCAGCAACGCCATCGCGAACAACACCAACATGTCTTCAAGTTCCAATAATTTCTTGTGGCTTGGAATGAATGAGGATGGAGGCAGGTGGTGGAGTTGGAATCGATAGCGAACGACACAGGAACCTTCACTGCACTCGCGTACTCCAACCTGCCCGTAGCCACCGAAACCACGGCCGGTATTGTTCAGATTGTGACTGACGTATCAAACCGCCGCACAGACGCGGCAGCATCTGCGGAAGCCGTACGTCGGGTTTACGATCGCGCTAGCTCCATGGCATCGTTGACGCTCATGAAGACCGAAAACCGCATCCAATACGGCGTTCTCGGCGTTATCTACCGCCAATTTTGCGAGCAACGCCTTTATCGACTTCATTACATCAGGAAGCACCGGCTTCAGCAGCAACGCCGGCGCGTACGCGTCGAACATTGCGACTTCCAACGCGTCCATTCTATCTCACCCGATGTCGAATCTCCGTGTCGAGGGGGCATCTCGTTCGTGTCGTCTCCTCCAACGGTGGCGGGTACATGTTATTAAGGGAGGATGCAGGTATTCAACTTGCATTGTAGCGCACCCCGCATTTCTTCGCGTACACCTACCTAGGTCTTGTCACTGGCCCCACGCATGCCGCAAGTGACAAAACCCCCGCTTCTTCGTCATTCCTATCGAACGTTCACTCAGCTTGCGTGTACTCGTCAAACATGGTGGCTTACACAACAGGACCGAGGTCCGACTTTGCCTCTAACTGGGTAGGCGCGCACGGCAGCGATGTCTCGAATGTTGTCTATGGAAGCTTATTGTCGGATGTTAGGTTCGCCAGCAATGTCCGCGTCTAACATGAGTTGTTTGCTCTAGCAACTTCAGACTTGCCACTGACACATCCAACGCGGTTTATAGTAATGTCCTTCCGACCTTGCCAGTAGAGATGTTCGTCTAGTCGCAGTGGAGGACCGCTCTCTAAGAGGCGTCGCTGCTTCCAATCTCGCATACGGGCACTTGGACATGCGAAGCACGTTCGCGAGCAACCTCGCATACGGGACATCAAACACCGTTCATGTGGTCAGTATCGACACCTATTTCGCCAGCAACTTGTCATTTACCAATTCACTAATCGCTGTGTATACGAGCAACCTTTGCGTGAACACAAGCAATGTTTGCGCGAGCACAAGCAACCTATTGCACAAATCCACGGCCCCTGCCGCTGTATGCGGCAATGAATGCGTCATTCGCTGCGTCCAACATTGTGTTCGGGGGCGCGTATCCTACTGCGTTGTTTGCGAGCAACACTGCCTGCTCAGCGTCCAATTTGGTGTACGCAGGAGCGTATCCTACCCGAGCAACACTCGTTGTGTTGCTATCACGTTTCTGTGACGGCGAGCAACACTGCCTGCTCAGCGTCCAATTTGGTGTACGCAGGAGCGTATCCTACCTCTTGTTCGCGAGCAACACTTCTGTGTACGCCAGCAACTTTACGCATTCGGTCGCGTCCAACATGATGATGTATCGAGACGCTTACCCCATGTCCGTATACGCCAGCAATGTCGCCAAGGCGACATCGAACCTTGTGTACCTAAGCACGCATTCGAAAGCAATATTCGGGAGCAATGCCGCCAGGGCAACATCGAACCTTGTGTACCTAAGCACGCATTCGAATGCCGTGTTCGGGAGCAATACCGCATGTGCCGCCTCCAACCTGGTATATATCAATGTGCAACCGGACTCGATATTCGCTAGCAATACCTCAAGGGCAACATCTAACCTTGTGTACCTAAGCACGCATTCGAATGCCGTGTTCGGGAGCAATACCGCATGTGCCGCCTCCAACCTGGTATATATCAATGTGCAACCGGACGCGATATTCGCTAGCAATGCCTCAAGGGCAACATCGAACCTTGTGTACCTAAGCACGCATTCGAATGCCGTGTTCGGGAGCAATACCGCATGTGCCGCCTCCAACCTGGTTATATATCAATGTGCAACCGGACGCGATATTCGCTAGCAATCCTCAAGGGCAACATCTTAACCTTGTTGTACCTAAGCACGCCTATTCGAATGCAGTATTTGGAAGCAACACAGCAAATGCTACGTCGAACCTTGTGTACCTAAGCACGCATTCGAATGCCATATTCGGAGCAACGCCGCAAATGCTGCGTCGAACCTTGTGTACATGAGCACTCATTCGAATGCCATATTCGGAGCAATGTTGCAATGCTACGTCGAACCTTGTGTACATGAGCACGCATTCGAATGCCGTATTTGGAAGCAACACAGGGAAGCAAACACGCATGTCGACAACACAGCAAATGCTGCGTCGAACCTTGTGTACTTAAGCACTCACCCATATTCGGAGCAACGCCATGCTTCGTCGAACCTGGTGTAATGCATGCCATATTCGTGTTGCACAAAAAGCACCATACGTCGAACCTTGCATGAGCAACGCATTCGAATGCCGTATTTGGAAGCAATGTGCCTTGTGTACCTGGTCCACGTCCAATATGGTATACCGTTCTACACATTCCAATGCCGTGTTCGGGAGCAATACCGCATGGGCCTCCTCCAACCTGGTATATATCAATGTACAACCGGACGCGATATTCGCTAGCAATGCCTCAATGCAACATCTAACCTTGTATACCTAAACACGCATTCAAATGCCGTGTTCGGGAGCAATACCGCATGTGCAGCCTCCAACCTGGTATATATCAATGTACAGCCGGACGCGATATTCGCTAGCAATGCCTCAAGGGCAACATCTAACCTTGTATACCTAAACACGCATTCGAATGCCTTATTCGGAAGCAATGTTGCATGGTCCACGTCCAATATGGTATACTTCTAAAACGCATTCGAATTCGCCGTGTTCGGTAGCAATACCGCATGGGCCGCCTCCAACCATGTCTATCTCAAAACGCACCCTGACGCCGTGTTCGGTAGCAATGCCGCATGGGCCACCTCCAACCAGGTCAATCTCAAAACGCACCCTGACGCCGTGTTCGGTAGCAACACCGCATGCGGAACCTCCAACCATGTATATCTTAAAACGCATCCGGATGCCGTGTTCGGGAGCAACGCGGGTGGTTCCGCCTACAACATCGCTATTGATTGTTCGAACCTCCTGTTTCCTGTCATTGCACCAACTGCATTGTTAGCGAGCAACGTGTCCTTTACATGTTCCAAACACCTTGTTCACAGGGTGACAGTGCCACAGGCGTCTTTCGCTAGCAACATTCGCATTGAGGCCTCGAACACAAGTCTCGCGTCCTCTAATTTTTTGTTTGCCAATTTTGACACCGTCGTGCTTTTTTTTCGTCGAACCTTGCGCACGAAACATCAGTGGTTGCCGCGTACACCTCTAACGTTGTGAACGAGACGTTGTACCCTATGGCATCCGTTCGCTAGCAACAACTCTATAGGGCTTACGTACCTGAAACCCCACTATTCGAGCGTTCGAGGACGTGTGCGTTTTATTTGCGACCCCTGCCGAATGCAGTGTGACGCTGAGCAACCTCATGGACGGAGGTAACCAATTAGTCTTCCGCGTATCTGATGTGAAAGGCCGCGAGCCTCTACTCCTCCAGCCCGAAGGGCCTCATTAGTGTCCTATCGGAACACGGTTGGCGTAGTATCACTGGGGGCAAGAAGTAGTAGTAGTAAGCAATAACGCGTTAGCATTGTCTTCTAAATAAATAATGCTAACAGATTGGAGTGGCCGCTCAGCAAGCGTTACCATCCGCTCAGCATCGACATTGAGCAATCTTGCGTACGGAATGGGTCGTATACAGTCTCTGCCTCGTCGTCGTCGTCGTCGTCATCGCATATTGCGTGCGTATTTGATAAGTTGAACTTGTTGGGTTGTATAGCAAAAACACGTTGGGTTTCGTCTCTGTCGTTCGAGGCTGTTAACGGTCTCTCCTCTTCCAATGTCGGGTTACGTTACCACTACTGGTGCATTAGCCTCACAGGGGGAGTGGGTGGCCTGACATCGTGCTTCCGCGCATCCGATCACGCTGGGTGCATACTCGGATTTCTCGCGATCATCTCCACTCATATCGGGGCAGCCGCAGGTGTTTCGTGGTACTTGGGCGGTCCTCTGATTGGGGAGAGCTGGGCAAGTTGTCGACACCACTTACGGCGACTACCCCATTACCCCGTTAACAGCGCGCGGTGATAACCGTGACCTCGTCCCCCCCTCGTTTGCTCCTCCTGGTTCGAATTGTGCTGACCCGCGTTCGCGCTGTCCTCTTCGGAGAACGGAGACTCGCGTGTCTGCTAGAGTGGGCAGGTTCGCTTGTTTCGGTGAACCCTCGAGTCATTCTTTTTGTCATTGCTCGACACGATACATGTCTCCTGTCACACGCGTCTTGGGTAGGGGTATCCACTCCAGGCTCAGGGCACCTCGGCGGTCGCTGTGTCCGGTTCTATTGAGCCTCTCTGGGTGACTGGGGGTGGGGGAGACGTTCTAGGGACCGAGCCTGCGTTTTCGTTACAGCTCGTGTCGCGAACAGTGCCGGCAAAGCCCTCTTCTAGCACTGGACTGTTACATCTGACCGCCGTATAAAGGAGAACATATGCAACGCCGACCTCGAGCGGTGCCTATGAGATCGTCCGCGAAGTCCCTTTGCGTCGATCTTCTTCGGGTAAGGACGTGTACACACCCGATCAGATCGGGTAAACGACGGTCAAAGATTGGGTGGATCGCTCAGGAGGTTCCAGGCGGTTTTTCCCTAAGGCTGTGTCCACCCAGAGCATGTTTGGATGGACGACTGTCTTTGCATTGAACAACGACCAGCTTATCGCGGCTCTCTTCGGTTGTGTCAAGTGTATGCAGGCGCGTATCGATTCGCATCGAGAAAAAAATGAAGTAGATAGATTTTATACGCGCTTCCTCTTTCCTCCGACACCAACCTGAGTTATGTGTCCGATAGAGAGGTGGTAACGTTTTCATCATCCGAGTCGTCGCTTACGACGATGGGGCAGATGCCGAGAGAAATCTCTACAGTCGGCGAGGAACAGTAAAATGAAACATATATCAGATGGAAATACTGTACAGTTGACGAATGTGGGTTTAGTGAGCGTCTCAAGCCACATTATGGGTATTCCCCTGTAGGAAAACCTGTTATCGTTAAAACTACTGGTGGGTGGGTACACCACAGTTTGTTTGATGGCAGTTTTTTTTCAGATGGTAGGAAAGAGTTTCGTTGTGAAGAAAGGATCTGGAAGAAGACGGACTTCGTTGCATTTTTGAAATCATTGAGTTTGTGCAATAACTCAGTAGTAATAATGGACAATGCCCAGATATCCATAAGAAATTGGTCCTCAAATGGGCGTTCCTGCCTCCCGGGCCGATTTTGACTGGTTTCGAAACATGGTATGGAGCGGATTGTGATTTCCTTGGTGGCTGATGTCTCCAGCATAGCGAGTCGTTCAGGAGGCTCTAAATCCTGATTAGAAATTTAAAAAAATCGGCCGGGAGGCAGGAACGCCCATTCTCAGTCACCTGTTTTCAATATTTGTTAACACACCTCCTACAGTCCAGAATTCAATGCTATTGAAGCTTATGCTTCGCTAAGGTGAAGAGAGAACTTTCGTCGTTGAACTACATACCGAATGAAACAAAGACGTCGTTCTGCACGTGTCCTGATATGATTTCCTTAGCATTCGCAACCTCACTGATAAAATTATTATGGGTTGTTTTGAACACGTTTGGAAACTTATGTGTATTAAAGCGGTCTGTGACGTATTGATTATGGAAGATGGGACGAAACCTCCGACAGTCGCGAATATTGAAGGAGCTACTGAAATTGGCTTGAAGTACCATACTCGTGAAGTCCAACAAGGACGATCTTGTCCCGTTTGTTATGCGAAGACAATGGTCTCATCGCCAGACCCCTCCCAAGAATACAAGACCGGTGGAAAAGATGTGTGTCGTGAATGCGCCCTGAAGAAGGCAATGAGTCTTGACGATGAAGAATTCGTAGTTTAGGGAGCATGTGGACCACGCTCGTCAATGTGGGTGAGCGCAAGTTTACGGAGGGTCCAGTCTGGTGCTGAACTTTCAATAACGAGTCTCTTAGAGAAAGGTCAGGAGATTCCACGACCTGTACAATCATGAAAGATACTATGGAAGGATTGGCTCCGTATCGGGGTAGAACGGATCTTCTGATGAGGAAGCAAGATATCGTATGAAGCTGTGAAGGACTCCATCGGCGATGTAATTGGTAATGACGACGCTGCTACATCAAGTCTTTATCCGATATATTTCGCTCAGGTTTATTGAAACTATGCAGGTCACAACATTGAGCAACTGTCGGTGTTCAAACAACGATGGTTCCTTTTTGATACACGCTCTGGCAGACTCACTCACGACGTTTAAAATAAATTAAATGCCCCGAAGGTGGACACATCGAGATCATATTCGGGGATACGAGTGATTGCATGTTGCTATTTTCAGCAAGAAGGTCCAAAACATGGCGGGATGGGCAAGAGTCTGTTCAAGAGTAACGTCATGAAGTTAGGGAGATGCCGAAGTGTTCCAGATGGAAGTCGAGTTTTATGATAACTATGGCAAGAATGGACTTTCGACGCATGGTACCGGTTTAATTATTGGAGCAGCACGGTTGGAGATATGGATGCACACGTCCGCATGAGATTGATGGCCCATTTTTCATGTCCAACGGGTGCATGTTCGCCTTGACTGAAGACCCTCGTGAACTGTCAGGCACATGTTCCCCAATGACAGAAATCGTTGAGCTTCCAAGTGGGAATGGTAAGAATACCGAAGCTCATGTTGCCCGCACGAGGCCTGCAAGAGAAGAAAAAATCATGTGTCCCGTGGTGAATGGGAGCATACAATCGGGTCTGAAGCAGTACGATGATGATGTTAAGGAATATCAAGGCTACTGAGAGTACAGACATGCCAAGGGTTTGTATGACACGCTGTGAACGCCGAAAAACAGTCCGAGGTTCTTTTCAGAAAACCCTGTTCAGAATGGGTGGGTTTTCGACTCAGCTCTGTAGCTGAACGGAGTCTCTTGAAGCATGCAGTACAGCAAGACAGTACAGGTCTTGTCATCAGATCTTGAAGAAGAACTGTAAGAACCTCGTAAAGAAGAAGGTATCAGATCGCATAAAATAGACGGCTCACTTAAACGATATTGCCCGATATGGTATCGTTTGTCCTGGGTGGGACCAGGACGGAGGCAACATCGCTACGGTAACGTTTTTGGCAGACCGATAAATAAGACATGGACGTCTGAGCAGTGGTGCATTTTCTTTAGCCACAATCGGGTATAGAACGCAGACAAGGAGAAGGAACTGCGTTTTTGCTGACAATGATTACTATGTGGGAGTGCTCTGCGTGAAATGGAGCTAGTTTGAAGTAATCGAGGACGGATAAGATCTCTGCGTTACTTGTCAAATTACGCTAATTTTCTGACGAGTGGTGGAGATTGGGGCTTTGCGCCGCGAGAACCCGTGACAACTGCAGCGTTACATCGGAAACCGAAAGGTCAAAGACTCTTCTGGGGGGTATAGGCGTGCATGATGAAAAATTTCCTGATATGAAGGTTTGCGTGGCCTACGATCTGCCATCACGAAACTGAGCTACTGGACGGAGAAGTTGCAAGTTCATGGGGCAATGTTCGCATCGTGTAAACGAATTTCAAAGAGGACGTTTATGTGGACAGATGAAAGTTTTCAAAAACGACTCTTATGTCAGTGGGAGACGGGTAAAAGAAAAAGAAGTGTTTACAAGATCAAGCGTTTGTTCAGAAGACGTGAAGCTTAGGGTTGGGTGGTGAACGTTTTGGGTCACACGAAATAGAAAACGATGCCAAAGGTCGCTGACTTGGCGACACTTAGGGTAAGGTTTGTACAATAAAACGTAGAAGGCGCACAGAGAAGCACATAAGTGTGGAAGGGGTGGCTTTCGCCTTTCCTTGTCGATTCCTCAAAAATCGATGAGCGGTACATCAGAGGTAAGGCTGCGATTCTCTCCAGAACATGCATTTACTCGGACCGGGATCGCTCTTCTGCTCTCACAATCGGCAAGGATGCACTGGCATGGAATTGATGGGGTCTAGGACGACCTCTTCCAATTTGCCCCAGCAGCTTGTTGTTGTTGATGAATAAAAACTCGTATTGTTGTATGACACCATCGTTCGCCCTCCCGGTGGTCGGACAACATTGGGTTACACCCAAGGTGTTTTTCGTACAAATCCGTTGACTGTATTACCAAATCCCTTACACATCCTCTTCCGGTGCACATATCGCGTACTCCCCGAATTATTAATCCAATGTGTACAAGCATTTTCAGTGTGAATATACAATGGAGTTCAAGAACCCAAGTAAACAAAAACAAAAAAAGCGTATTCTTAAATACCACCTACTTCTTCGGTTGTTTAGCCCATGGTTCAACTCTGGGTACTGGTCTGCGAGAGGGGGGTATTCATTCTGGTTGTAATTCCCAAGAAGGAGTATCATCTGGGTGATGACACTGAGGGTGGCAAGGGCAAAGTCTGAATTGGCCCTAAGTACTTGCCTGTACCCAGGGTGGCTGTGCAGTTTGAGTGGCATGTTGCAGGGACTGGCTTCTGGTGTACAAGATTTGCTTGAGGCGAGTCGATGGTCTTGTCATGTGGCTACATTCGAAGTATTGCCATACTCCCTCAAACTTTGCAGAAATTTGTACATGTGGTAATGTGTCACAATCGAGACCGTGCTCCATCCTTCGATTTGTCCTTCATTTTACAACATGACCAGTTCATCCTTCGATTTGTCCTTCATTGTCAACAATCGTACCGTTTCTCCATCCTTCGATTTGTCCTTCATCTCTCTCTTTCGCCGCACATCTGAGAGATAGCGGATGGAGAGTCGAATAAGTTGCTAGCAGTAGTGCGGTGTCGCCGTGGACCAGCTCGGCTCGTGATTCCTTTTCGCAATGTCGTCCCTCCCCCCTCGAGATGGCTGCAGTCCGAGGTGGCTCCGCGTTGATGGACGCTCATGCAGAGACTCGCTGGTTCGCTGCAGCGTCTTTCGCTGATACTACTACTACTCCAATATGAATTAATAATAAATTAAAATAAGTCTATCTGAGTGGCATTGGCGTTCTGAAACACGGGAAATGGGATAAGAAGCACGTGTTGGTGAGTACATACATTTAATTATTACATCACGCCCCCCAAGATAATCGACGATATTTCAGAGCGATTCGGGGGGGACGTGCAGTTGTAGCGTATAGTTGGGGAGTTTTGTTGGCATGAGGATT